>PKRV01000652.1:1077016-1209229 GCA_003709505.1 Hyphantria cunea | reverse complement strand
ATATATATATATATATATATATATATATATGCATAGACTAGCTGACCAAGCAAACATTGTTTTGTCATATATAAATTTATTGTCACAAATACAAAAAAAATATTTAGGGGTGGGTCACTCTTATCATTTAGGGGTATGAAAAAGATGAATAGATGATAGATGTTGGTCAATTCTCACCCAAGTTTTAAAAAAATCGGCCCAGCTGTTTTGGAGGAGTTTGGTAACAAACACCGCGACATGAGAATTTTATATATTAAATATATATAATTATGTTACCGTCCATATATAATTATCCAACCGTATGGCCTCAACCCTCTCCTGAGAGGAGACCCGGGCCCAGCAGTGGGACATTATGGGTTATTGATAATGATGATTATGTTACCGTCAGATTGTCAAAACCGTTAGATTGTAATCTATCTTGCTAGATTATAAGCTGTCGAGAGATTGTGAACTTACAATTTAGCGTATTATTTTTAGTTTGATTACAATCTATCGAAAGTGAAAACGTAAAATTGTGATATGGTATGCAAAGGACCGCATCTATTAACTACTAAAATTTATATATAACGATAAATAATGCTATTAGTACAAAGAAAATGGACGATTTGACTGAACTGGAAACTTTATTATTGAACTCAATCATTGATAAGTAGAGTACAGAAGAGGAAGATATTGAGACCATTACGCAAGGGATGGATAAATAACAATCTTCTTAACTTAATTGATGAGAGAAACCTGTCGTTCATTCAATCATAGAAGTTCTACCGTATATGATACACCTTCGCAGCTTACCTAATTTTATGAAGTACTTACAACAAAAAAAATGTCCAAGTGTGACAACTGTAAAAAAAATTGTTGCGCTATAGAGTTAAATGGATCTTGTATAATCTAGATGACTCGAGATTCGGATGTCAGCGCCATCTAGTATCAAGTAGCGCACGACTGTTGAGATTATTATTAATAATTCCGATATTTTCAACGCTTACTTGGCGCTAGATTACTGATTCTAGGAGATTCTTTTTGCTTGATGGTTTATCGAATACCAGGGATCATTCCAGATATTTTGATAACCCTATAAAAACGGAGCGTGGTAGCCGTACGGGCCAGTATTGTTTCATGATACAGCGAATTAACATTTTTAGCGATTTTCTAGTGCGACGAGTGATTTAGCGAATTATTGTTATAAAAGTGTTGTCAATTATAAATATTATTTTATTTTTTAGTGTGCGTTCAACGATGTTCAACCGACTACTAAAAGTAGCCGGTTGAACAAAGCTCAAAGCCAAACCGCTACACCGGTTTTATTAAAATTTCGCATGGAGATACTTTTATTCTTGAAGAAGGATACTCTTTACTGCGATAACCGATAAACACGCGGGCGGCGTTGCGGGCAAAAGCTAGTAAATTATAAAAAACATGGTCAGTCTGTTCTTATCTATTTATATAGCAAAGATGAGAAATAATTGTATAATGCCATTAAAAATAAAAGTAAGTTTCTAATTGCATATTAATTATAAAAGGCTACAATGTTACGGTTTGCGGATCCTACAAATTGTTGCATATTAGAGTTTTTTTTTGTATCTACTTAAAATTTTACTACTGTCTGAAAACTTATAATTGGTGAGTGACTTTTTGAAGTCGGTAATAGAATAACCTAGTGGCCTCCCTAATCACAAGACGATCATACCATCCTGGCGTGTTAAACTTCTGTCAACATTTTTAATATGTATTTATTTAATGGTCAAAACAAATAAACTCATAGCCAATTTAGATTTAAATTACGTCTCAACAATTTATGAACACAGAAAAAACTACGTTATAAAACCTTGTTTCCGTTTTGAGGACTTCCTTAATCTTCTTTCTTTCATGTATAAAGGATTACATTACCTGTTACCACGCATTAGCATCACGCATGTGTATCGTCCTTGAAGTAAATCAACCAAAAAATCATTTACATATTACATGTTTTGCCTATCTCACATATAATTGGACTAAGAACAGGACATGATTTACCAAAGATATAAATAACGTCAAACCACATAAACAATATAATATATAATGTATATCGGCGTTGTTGCGGTATCATAACGTTCCCGATATGAGAAAAGGTGCGATATTATGGATTATAATAAAGAATGATTCACACTCTATAGTGATCACGAATACTTGAATAGAATCTTTAGAAGTCTTTAGGCAACACTGTTACGTCATATGTAAAGATTGAATAAATAATTATGATAAAACATAATGCAAATGTGTTAATTTCGGAAGATAATCACACTTTCAGACCGGGATAGTCGGAAAATTTATCCCAACTAAAAAAAAATATTTATCGAAAATAATTATGTTAGTGGTCTATATGATCCTTAATTCGTTTTTTACCTACTTCGATTTTGTTTTTTTGTCTAGCTTAATTTATAAGTAATTCACTTTTTTTTAATTTCATTTTTTATTATTTTAAGACGATTATTTTTTTTGATTACGTTTTCTTAGTTGTTTATGTTAGGTTAGGTATGTTTAGGTAGAACATGGCATTGTTTTATTTTTTAAAGTGCGTACAGACGTAATCTCACAATATGTATTCTTTATAATCTACATTTAATCTTAAAGCCTCTGCAGCTTTCACATAGTTCGTAAACAATGCAATGCAACGACTTACATTTAAAAGACCTAATGTGTGTTAAATTAAGTCCATTGCCATTTCTGGTTTTTGATTGATGTCATACAAGACTAAAAAGTAAAAATGGGTTTAAACTTTAAAAACTAAATTTTATAGCTAACTCGAGTTTAGTTGGCAATGGAATCGGATTTCAAATGATTCATCATCATCATTACTCTATCGCAGTCCACTGTTGGATTTAGCCTCGCTAATTACACGAAAAATAATTAACAATATGCATTAATTAACAAAATACAAAAGTATAAAAGAGTCTAAATTGTTCTATATAAAATACTACTACGCTATAAGCAGATAAATATTTTTGTCATATGAAGAGTATAATAAAGTGTTAATTGTTAGAACAAATTGGCAGCTTAGAGCCTTCTTAGAGCATGACTATCCTATTAAAATGAATTGATGGGTATACAACGTGCGATATTTGTTATTAAGCCCTATTGTTTTCTGTAATTTTCGAATGTGGGATGAGTATTATGTACAAATGCGCGGAATATTTGCAAAGTTTTAGTGCTAAATTAAAGAAGTTTTCATACAGCTACAGCCTATTAGATGTGATATTAAAAATTCTAATATATAAAATTCTCGTGTCGCGGTTAATTTTCATTATTTTTTTTTGTTCATATCGGGTAGGTCTGAGAATCGGCCAACATCTATTTTTCATACTCCTGAATATTTTTTTATTTTCTTTCGATTTTTTTGTATATATGACAAAACAACGTTTGCTGGGTCAGCTACCTTAGACTGTTCGCGAAAGAATATTGGCACAGATCCAGACATTCAATCGAGCAAGTTCTAGTCTTCTCAAACTGCTCTGTAGCCTAAATATGAACATAAAATTAACGCCTAAAAATGCTTTCATTAGCAAGCGTGTAATTTTACGATTAACTGACAGTAAGAACCGTGTGGGTGATATATATGCGTCGACTAGTATTTTGAAAAGTAGATCGCTATGTTTTTGGGCAAGTGGATAATTTATCTTCTGTGAATACCTATAGCTTTAGGTTCAACTCGCTGTTGAACCTATAGGATATATAATGAACGTGAATCAAAAATCACTCGTAACCGATGACCATGTTTGAAAAGTGTATAGTTACGTGTTTTTTAAACTTACCTTCATGCTCGTTGCCTATTCCCTCATAGAGATCATATGTAAGTGTTGATTTATCTGGCAACGTCAGGGATACTCTTCCACCAATAGGCCAAGGACAACGAACGCGTCCAATTAGGCTGTGAAGGATTGTCTGTACGTGACCACTGAAGCCCCATAATCGAGTCGGAATGTACCTGCAAGAGATAAACGCGTTTAATGCGTTGTTAATAGCAATCAAACTTATTTATATGGAAATGCAAGTTTTTTTTATGGAATAGGGGGAAAACGAGCAGACGTATCGCCAGATGGTAAGCGATTAGCGCCGCCCATGGACACCTGCAACACCAGCAGCGTCACAAGTCCGTTGACGCCCTTGAGGGATTGGGAGGGGGTTGAGGGGAAGTGTTGGGCCTCCGGTATCCTCACTCACTCGGTGAAACACAGCGCAGATTTGAATTTATATCATCATCAACACATTAACAGTGCACTGTTGGACACATGGTTTTGGTCTGCTATAGCATGATAGCTAAACGGGTATAGATATAGGGTTCATTTCAAGTTTTCCTTTTATCTGCAGTGATTTTGTTCCCTTACGACATCCATGGGACGAATTGGGATTGTGACACTTTATATTCTTAACGGGCCACCACACGGATAAAAGTTATATAGGTACAAGGTATTATCTCAACCGAAAGACGTATACTGCTTGGCATAGGTCTTCCTCAAAGCTTTCTACAATGGGTCCTCTACTATTCGTTTTCAACAGCATCCGATCTTCACCATGCCATCGGAACACTTTATCAGGTCCTACTATTATAGTAATTACCTACTAAATGATTGTGTTTCATAAGTCTGTCTGTTTTCCTGCATGAGAGCAACAGCTGATTTTAATATCAATAATCAACAAGTAATGTACTCTTTTCATTATAGGTATGCTAATAATGTAAATAGAAGAATACAATTGTGAGTCACTAATGCAATACTTATTTCAAGGTCACAGTAACCAATTCAATGAATCAAGATTGCTTTAAATACACTAATAATATAATATAATAATATGGTTTATTTCTCAAAAACAAAGACAGAAATACACAAAATCAAAAGCACATGGCACATATCAAAAGTAATTATGATGAACTCTGGTACCCAGGATAAGATTTAACTTGTGTTTAGGGTACCAGTGTCCTCGCGTACAATACATACATATGTTTGAAGTAACTGGAAAAACAAACAGCATTTATTAAAAAATAAATAAAAATAAACCACCTAAAGAAATAGAGAATTAGAAAGAAAACAAAACAAAATTAAACTCAAGCTCACTATTCATTTGCATTTTTAGTGTAGCCTCTTATTATGCACAAAGTAATGTACTGGTGTGTGTGTGTGTGTGTGTGCGTGTGCGTGTGCGTGTGCGTGTGCGTGTGCATGTACGTGTGTGTGTGTGTGTGTGTGAGAGAGAGAGAGAGAGAGAGAGTGTGTGTGTGAGAGTGTGTGTGAGAGTGAGTGTGAGTGAGTGTGAGTGTNAGTTAAGACTTGACACTGTTGACATTAGGGTTATAAGTTACAAGGTGTTAAATTAGACCTTATCAACAAATCGCTACAACAGGATTAAAATACAAATTTATACATTTACCTTACGACATACGCATAACAATGACACACTTTATTAGGTCATTAAATAAATTGACAACAAAAGCTGTAGGTAGATTAGTAGGTTACCGTAAGTAGATTATTATCATATTGATCGCCTTCAAAATAACCAAAAATGTTATCTAAGACGCAAGTCCAAGATACTAAAATCTGAGGACACTCATGAAGTATTGGACTGCTCGTAGTCCAAGTCGTAGTTCATGAAAGTGGCGTAGTAAATTTAAGGATCATGTGAACCATCAGAGACCTCTTTAGAAAGATGGGCATAAAAGACTAACATTCAGTACTATGCTATCAATTGTAAGCTGTCCAACTGAATACTGGTGAAGGGGAAGAAGTAGCAAACCTCGTGATTTTTGTGCAGCGCTTGTGGAATAATGGATTAGAAGAAAGAAAGAAGGTATCGAAATTTTAAGGAACCAAATACAATATCAAATGACCAAATTTACCAAGAGAATCGCCGGGAAATAAAAAAAAGATCCTACTTTGTGTTGTACTATTTTTGTTGTTATAGGGGTTGCTACCCCCTCCCCTTCATCTGTACTCAGTTGATGATGCTTGTTATGGTAGCCTACATATCAGGTACTTAGTATCTGATATGTAGGTACCAATACCTGCAATATATTTTTAATATGACAATGATCTTTAGTGTTTGGTTGATTTCCAAAACTACCACAAAAAGGTGTCGTAAGTACCTAGGAATGCACTACGACAGAAGGCTTACTGGGCAAAAGAACATATAAAAACCAAAAGAGACCAGGCAAATAGAAAACTCAAAGACATTCACTGGCTTATGGGCAGACAGTCATCAATTAGCTTGGAAAATAAACTGCTAATCTATAAATCCATCTTGAAACATATCTGGATGCATGGGGTAGAGCTCTGGCTTGGTTTACGAGAAACACTAAAGTGCATGAGTATCTACAGGTGTCAACAGTTAGAGGTCATCAGGAATTCAAACAAGAAATACAAGGAAAGACTCCTACAACATAGGAATCCATTAGATGTGACACTCCTAAAATCATCAGAGTCTAGCTATAGACCTAAAAGAAAGCAACTAGCATAAGTATAAGTCTGACAAATAAAGAAATATCACACCAGAGGGTGCTAATCTCAAACTGATCATTTAAAGACCTTCAAATCTGATGAAAGCCAAAGGGCTGAATGGAGATATTAAAAAAAAGAATAAAAATATGACAATGATGGCCAATTAATTCAAGCTTGGGGTAAGGAAGTTCACCTAGAAGCGGTGATGTCTTAACAAAGGTAAATAGCAGCTGGTAGTAATTATTAACCCAAACTAAGGGATTTGATTAAAATATCGGATGATAAATGGAAATTCTATTAAAATCTATATTAGAATCTCTTTTAAAATCCATTTCATCTTAGTTTTATTGAGAATATTAAGAAAACATGTATTTGTGGCGACTTCCACATACAAAGCAACAACCGAAACACTACATCGCTATCTACCAAAGATACGTCGAACTACGGAGTAACAAACTAAGAAACTACCAATCCTGCATCGCCCAATAGAAGTTCTCGCGCCGATTAACATATGTAAAACATCCCAACGTCAACCGTTGGGCAGTGGCCCGCAAGGCATGATCACCTTATCTGGTCGGAGGATCCTCTCTTTGTGTTGGAGGGACATGTGACCCGTTCCTCCACATATTTATTATTACTATTTATTTACTATTTGTAACAATATCTTGCATTTAAATATTTAACTTTAAAGTATTTTGTACCAATATTTAATTGTTTTTGTATAAGGTTTATAATAAACTAATTAGGAAATAATTGCTTCCTATTTGGTCTGTACTGTAACAAAAAATAAGGTAAAAATATATATTAGATTAACATTTAAGTATCTATAATGATTATTTTATTACACTTGTAGAGCTTCAGTGCTTCATCTTCAAATGTTATTTACATTTTTGGTAAGCAGCACTTTTTTTAAGTCATGTAACTTAAAATAACTTTAGACTGTAGTTTGCTGTTACAAGTATTTTAAACTATTTTTATTTTCTTATTCATTGTCTTGTATAGTGATTTATTTAGATGTGTGTGAATTTTAACATATTATACTTTTATTCATAAATGTTACTCAACATTAAGTAACGTAATGATTAACAACTTTAAGGGTAACTTCAAAGTTGGAAATAACATAGAATGATTGCTAAAGGCATATTAGTATTGATTAAAGAGGTTAGTGTAGTTCTTTTAACAACTTAAAGGCATCCTATCTTTTAATTAGTTTAAGCAACAATAAAAATAGGTATATTATGTACATGTACATGATATATACTAAAGTAAATGTATCAGAGATGGCATAGTTTATTATTCCTGTTATCTTATTTGCGTTTATCTATTTAACTTAATTAATGCATATTGCTTTTGCATTAATCACCAATTATTAAAATGCTTCTTTACATATTGTGAGTTAATAACATTAGTTTAGTATCCAAGTGATAATATGATAACATATGTATAAAGTCTCATTAAATGACAAAATATATTTAAGAGTATTCTTACAGCAATGGAAAAAGTAAATCTTTAGTAGCTAATACTAAAAACAATAAAATTTTATTATATACTATTCAAAATCTATTTTAAAATGTTAAGTTGGTTTGTGTGCATTTTAGAAACTCTTATCAATGCAACTACTATACCACATGATTGACAACCATTTTTTTTTTTTTTTTTTTTTTTGACCTGGTGGAATCTATTTACGCACTTCGCTCCCCGCCTGCGGGTACAGGGGGTTCGCTTCGTGTGGGACTCCTGGCTGACAACAGCCAGACTACCCACTAAACCACCACGGTGTGCCACTCTGCGCCTGAGAAGGGAGGGATCCAGGAACCGCTTTCTTACGCCATCCGGACCCCTCCCAGCGCCAGCCCGCACTGAAGCGGGCTCCGTCTCCGATGTTAAAACTCTCAAGGNTCCCCACCGCACATGATTGACAACCAAGTGCAACCCAAGTACTCTACAAAAAAGTGGAAATGAATGCCATCATTTAATTCAGGTTTGAGTGATAAGTAATAACATCAATATCTCAAATTGATCACTTAATATTTCGAGTGTATTTTATATTTATTAAAAATATAATTTGTGTGGTTGCCATGTTGCTTTATAGGTTTGTATAATATAAGCGAGCTCAGGGGGTGCTCCTGTCAGGTACATTTCTGCCGGACATGATATGGGTAGGCGACCCCAGGGCCTCGAGCACTGTATTGTCACACCAATATTGGGAATATTAGCGTCCATGGCAAACAGTTCCTATTACCAAATCCTTTCCCTTCTAATAAATTAACCTGTCCATACTCTCAAACATTTTTTTAACACTCTTGCTGGCAACTTGTAAGAAATGACCCTCAGTCCTGGGCAGACCTTAGATGGTCAGAGGGTGTAACGAATCCTATGGCCAACTATGAGTTTGGAAAACCAAATGCTTGGAGAAGAGCAAGTCAGCGACGAGGCTCGCCACCCATCCCGTAATGCTAGTCGGAGGGGCGAACAGCGGGCTCTTGAGAGCCGCTTTGCTAAGATGACTGATAAGACGAACGAAGCGTGTGATTTCATGAATCTATGTGAATGAAAAAGTTTATTTGAATGCGGGGTAGTGATCTCTGATGCTTAAAGTACTGAGATCACAAATGCAGTTTATGTCAATGAAATTAATAGTGGTAACAATATTAGTATGGATGAAATACTAAGAGTGATGAAGGGTAAGAAAGCTGGAAAGGCTCCAGGGTATGACAGAGTGTCGAGTGAGATGTTGAAAAGGGGGGTACCTCGGTGATTAACCTGCTGTACCGACTTCCACATGCTGGCAGTATGACCAAGTTACCACAAGACTAGTGTAAAGCTGTCATTGTTCTGCTATTTAAGGAGAAGGGGTCATAGCAGTGTGAGAGTGCCCAAGGTATCGAGGAATTGGGTTTAAAAAGGGAATGGGATATACAGATCAGATCTTATGTCTAATGTCAAAATTAGTGACATAGTCAGGAATGTAGAATAAGAGAATGTTGTGGATTGAATGAAGATGTAGTGACAAGGATTGCAATGCATGCTATGATGGTTTGGCCATTTAGAGAGGATGAATGATTAAATTACCTAAGACTAAAATACTAGCATTTTAATATTTAAGTGTGTTCCATAATAAAACTATTGAGAAACAATTAATTTAATATTTCCATCTATTTGGACTATACAGTCTATGTAAATAAATAAATATTTGTCATTTAACACAACACCATCCAGTCCTAAGCTAAACAGATGAGGTAAAAGCCTAATATTTTCGTTTGAGTAGTTTGTGCACAACAAACCAAAACATACAAAACTAAACACAATGAGTTCAAACAATATTAAAATAAGCAAGTAATGGCTGATTAACTTAATGATTTAATTTGTTATGTTGTAACTAAATGCTGCTTTGTAACATTTACTATTGTAAATGGAATAAAACAGCATTTTGTTACAATATTTATTATTTTGATTGCGAAGTAATAATTACTCGATATCAATATTTTATAGGTTAAAATAAGAAATTTCTTACTACTAATCATAATGTAAAGGAATCAAATATTATTTTTTATTGATATAATTAAGTAATTGTAACATAGGACATGGTTACTCCCGTCATTCCTGTATAATTGTAATGTCACAATTATTCATTACATTCATTACATTCTAATCAAAAACCATTAATTTGATAGTAAATTTTGCGTCACTAAAACCAAGGCTTCAATAATGACATCATCAAGAGATCACTTAAATTTCAAAAAAAGTATAAAAACATTAAATATCTATTAAAACCAAATAAAACTACTTACGGTTCATTGAGAAACGGTGAAATGAATAAAATGTTCTCGATAAAATTTCTATCTCTACCGTAAATCACAGGTTTTTGTGGTTGACTGTTAACGTTTAATATTCGGAAAAGTATGCACAAGATAACGGCAATAACAGCAAGTAGTACTGTTGACATGGTGAGAAATTTTAATTAGACCCCGGTGTCCAATATTACATGGAATTTTTACATAATAGCGGCAAAACACTGGTTGTCGCTTTTCTAAGCTAACAACAAACACACACCCGACACACGACTAACGAGCAACGAGCCGAGCAGACTAAAAATTACTAAATATCTAAAAACTTCTATCGGGTGGTGTGACCATTATTAAATTTTAAATCCTACCCTGTAGTGCGTTTCATAGATTAATTCCAGGGGTTAGCTGATATGTTGGCAGCAACGCAAACAAATGTCGATTTCATTACTACATTACATCAGGGGAGATATATTTAAATTCAATTGACCCAATAATAATAAGAAAGTTACTTATAATCGTTGTATAATATAAGTTAGATTCTATTGTAAAAAAAACAAAAGCGGGATGACATAAATGCACCAGGTATTTAATTCATTAGATTTTTTAGAGCAGCTACTATTTCTAATTAGTCAGTAGTTTCTCAGAAAATAAAAGCGATGAAAGAAGAATATGTACAATGAATTGTTCGATTGTACAATCACAACCGAAAAAATAATAAAAGTCACGATAATTTATGAAAATGAAGTAATGATAGCATTGGCAACACTTTTCTTAACTTCACTTGCGTGATTAGTGCTGCCAGCTACAAATCATTTCACGAAATAAATCCCAAAAAACGGTAAAAAAACGATCCCCATTTTATTTTATCCACATTTTTTATCATTATTTTCATCACGACGAAGACTTGAAGACTCGAAGACTTTATACACTTGACATTGTCAGAAATAACAGATTATCTGGTTGCCATTGCACGAAAAAAAGAAGAAGAGACTTACGGACATGAATGGAACTAATGTGGAATAATTAATTTAGCTAAAGTTTAACGAAACTATTAAAAATTCTAAAATGGCGAATGTGTTTAAAAACTGAAATGCAACAGTCGTTACTATCTATTTTGTTATCAACTTGGAGAAAACCCATATTGTTTGAACTAATTATAGAAACATAGATTCGAAAACAGTTTTTAAACTGATAACAACAAACATTTAGATTTAGATTTATGTTATTACTTATATAAGAAAAAACGCGCCATTTCGATGTCACAAGTCCTTGATGGTATACGGTACGGTACGTTTTCCTAGACAAACATCATCAGGGTTATGAAGTCATTCCTACGGGACTGTGCATACTTCAGTAGGTTTGTGCTTCAGATAGTAAGGAGCCACAACATTAATTCTAAGGACTGACAATTAGCGCCACAAAGTATTATGCGAGTGTCGCTTATATACTAATTTACATGTCAAACTATATTTATCTGTCAAGAAAGGAGAAAATAATAAACTGTCATTAGAAGAACATAATTTTATTAGAGAAAAATGTTCATGAGCATAAAATAACTAATTACCAATAAATAACAATAATGTGTTACTCCAGTAAATCAAAGTCGACTCACAAATTCTGTAAATTAAAAATAAGAGCAGTCTATAAAAAGTCGTTGGTAGTTTCTAAAAAATTGCAAATATACCAAATCAACTCTTTATATACAATTTATTCCGAACATTTTAATTATTGCGTCGTTATCGGAACATGAAACCTTAGATTAAGTACTCTCTATAAGGTATTACAATTCTTTCGTACATTTCTAAACGTCCCAATAGTGGTCTAATATTTCCTTGAGATGTCTTCAAAATCTAGAGTGTATCTAGGTTTTTGTGACATGTATACATAGACTTAAGATTTATCGATAATTAAGCTAAAATATACAGATATACATTTGTGATTCAAATATAGTGAGCAACACTTTTATTATTTATTACTTATATATCTATGAATATTAATTGTAACTTATAGCATCTGTAAGTCATCTTGTAAGGCATTGCTATGTGAATAAACTAGGGATTGTTGGAACAGAGTCCTGAGCTATCTAAATATAAATCAGTTATTTGTTGATAATCAGTTATTCTCTGTTATAATAATTATTATAACAAATGTACATCTTGATGCGATTCGCAACGAAAAGAACCGTACTTATATTACTGGGATAGTAAAACAAGAGATCAGAAGGAGATTATTTGAATAATTTGGATTCCGTTCAAATACATATTATAAGAAAGTCTTAAATTAGCAAAAGCTGTCTCAATTTGTAAAAGATCCTTATAAAAATATTATAGACAACTATAAATATATTGCATAACTAAGTGTCATATTAGTGTACACGCCACAATGAAAAACTTAAATATAACAAGTAATGCTCTATATAAATACTTACAATAGAGTCCATCCGATGTTCAGCCCATCAGCCTTCTCGTATCAATAAATATCTGTACATACACTTAATAATAAAAATTAGAAATACATGGGATATCAGATGGTGCACAAGTATTTAAGTTGTATGTAGTACCTACTTTACTCCTATGTAAAGTAGGTACTAAAATGGGCACTGAACACTAAAAGTCACGAAATGGTAAATTACAAGTAAAATTAATATAACAGTAGCATAAAAGTAAATTGTGATGACTTTAATACTAAAAAATAATGGCAAAAAAAACATAATTTCATCACTTCAGCAATTACTTATGTATGTACTCTTAACAACAATAATTATTACCGTACTAAATTAAATTGAACAAATGCTAAACTATTAGCTCTGTTAACCTGGACGTTAAAATTTTTCATTAAAGAAAGCTTGTTTAAGGTTCGTTCATAGCATATGTACGTTATGTAATACTTAATTTATATACACCCATATAAGTTCATCAATAACGTTTAATAAAACGTTTCTTCTGCGATCAATAATAACACATGATGTAAAATGATGAATAATGTATTAGTTTGATATGATTTTTAGTAAATAAACCTGTCACTACTACAAAGTTCCATTATAAAACATATTCGATGAGAACCCATCTCATGATGAGGGCTAAGTTTTAAAGTTGAATAATGGCTCTATGAAAACATTGTATTCTTATATATCTTATTGATACTTATCACACCTTTATAATACTCACCCTTAAGCATATAACGATTGATTTTCCCTTATAACAGGAACGGTTTTAAAGTTTCCAAGTCGCTGTGGCTTAAAAACCACTAGCAAAATGTAAAGCTTTAAAGGAGATATAATTATTACCAGTCAATTATATGACAAGCCCCATTAAATATTCAAGCAAATTAAAGAAATAGTGATAAACAGGATGCTTACAAAATATTTCATTAATATGCAAACAGTTTCATCTATAGATTGAGTGATATAAGTAAAAATAGTTTAAAACATATACAAAATGGTTTTAATGGAACTATTTTTTTTATATTTACACAATCTAAAGGGTTTACACTTTATTTCAATTTGTTGTGAGCCGACTAGCCTTAAATGACGCCACTTCAACAATGAGGTGAGCGAAATAAGGCGGGTTTGTATTTCTAAATAATCTACGTCACTATTCGGTAAACTCATATAAACTATAATGTGACTAAAGCTATACAGTAGAATCTGCACAAGCAATAATCAGACCTTATCGCTTGACGTACACAATATTGTCCGATATTCGTACACGGATTACAAAATAAATATTTATGTGTATCGATACATTCAAACAGATAGCACCACCATTCCTAACAACCTTTTACACTTTTCATACCTCAATCCTGAATACTCACATTCCTACAGCTACACTGAACTGAACTTGAAATTATATAAACACGGTTAGGGCTGCAGCTAAATTCGATCTATTTTAAAATTCTGCAGACTAATATATTTTCAGCAACTGACGAACAGCGCACTACAATTGTAGTTTTCACAATAATTTTGGACGATAGGTCTAATATGGACCATGTACTTGCGTTGTGTTGGAATCGACCTTTGCAGTGCGCGATTATCGTATTGGCAGGCTGCGTATTTTTTGACAAACCTCGAAGTGTGGGTCAGCGTATGAGACAGGTGAGGCACAGTTCCGCAGTACCGATGCAGTCATCGTGACAGAAGGCGCCGCATTTCTTGCACAGAATCATTGCGCGCAGGTTGCACACACACGGCTCTTCCGCGCCCACGCTCCGACACCGTGCAACGCTCTAAACATTAAAGTTGTGTTAGCTTTGTCGATAGTACCAAAAATAGTTTATCATATATTTTTATAATAAAATACGATTCTTTAAAAATACTTACTACATTTGTATTTTGGTTAGCTGGCGGTGCACTAGACGCTCTCGGCGCCGCATTGGGTGTTCTTTGCACCAAAATGTACTGCCCAACATTATTCGAACGGTTCTCGTTCATCTGAAATATTGAATATATTGGAACAATTAACAAAATGCCATTACGTATGATATGAAGTGAACTTTTAAGAGATTCCTGTAGACTACAATTGAGTATGTCTCTGTAAACGTCAAAGAAAACACAAGTTCATTCTTTAAAATATTAGTTTCGTCGAAATCAATAAATATCCTCCCAATTGTTATAATCATTGTAAGTTGGAATACTTGCTAGGTGAAAAGTAACAACTTAAATTCAATTGGTAATACACAACCATATTATAAATGTATCAACTTACTTCATTATGAGGCATAACAGAAACAGGTAGCTGTCTGACTAGCACAGGCGGGAGCGGAGGCGGAGGCGGTGGCGGGTTTGGACGCACAGAGCGCGCAGGCCGCGTGAGAAGCGCGGGTGGAGGTCGCAGCTGACCGCGTAAAGCGTCTCGGTTAGGGCTATTTTGTATAGCCGCTTGACAGATCTGGTAACTCCGTTCCAAGTTCACTGTACCAGGAGGCACTTTGTTGGAACTTCTACTCCTAAAATATGAGAAGGTATTGTGTCATTAACTACACTCAAGTACTGTAAAATTTTACAAAGATCTAATAATAATCGATTTGATTGATTTCTACTTCATTTTGAAACATGTGTCATTCATAAATATTGTTTATCTGTATCATTAAAAATAATATTTACATATATTTTAAAGCGAAACAATTTTTTCTAGATCAGTTAGTTTTTTTTACAAAAAAAGTCTAATGTTCGACAACAATACTTCTACTATTTTTCCGAGGTAGATTTTGTTAATTGGAGACTTTAAGTACAAAAAGTAGTATTAGTTTATATAATAAAAGTTGATACTAATTAGAAATATATATATAGTCTGTATTAGTTATAAAATACATAATGATATGGTACAAACAACTGACTGGTCAAAATCCAAATCACACACTTAGGAGAATAAGAAGATGGAATAGTAAATATGACATACCTGTTAGACTCTTTTCCCAGTTTCGGCTTTTTACCAACAGGCCTCATACTTTGTGCCATGGTTGTAGCATTTAGTGGAGGGTTAGTTGTAGGAGTACTAGACATTAAAGTAGTTGTTGCTTCCAATTCTTGCTTTACCAATGTCTCTTTTACAGATTGACAACTCTCTGATGAATTTGAAGACTCCATATTAAAATTAGCATCTCTATCTTCCTTATACATACAATTTTCGTCATTCATTCCAATATCCTCCATTCCTGTTTTAGAATCTTCGCTAACATATTTAGCATTGTCATTATTTAAATTTTGAAATGAATGCAAATTCATAACATTTTCGTTATTTGTCCAATCCTCTTCTGTTTTCCATGATACAGCTGAAGCCTTGGGTTTTGCTGCATCCTTTATGTCATCAGGGTAAGAAACAATCTGCAACAATATTTAGGTAAATGTCTTGTTTTTATTTTATATATATTATTAGCCGAAAAGGGAATAAATTTGCCGTCGGTAGCAGTAGAGTACTTGCTTTGCTAAGGAACGCACAAATTCTCGAAATAGTAACGGTGTCAACTTTTGTCACGGAATTACGGGTAGTTATAAAAATCGTGACAACCACCGTCATACTAGGAATACCGATAGACGTGCTGATCGATAGTGGCTCATGTGTTTTATTAATGTCAAATAATGTTGTTAAACATTTCTCGTGTCAAATAAAGCCTACTGATCAGATATAACGCGTTTTAGGTAGAACGGAAGTTCGATCAAAATCATTTGTGACCCTACCCGTTGAGTTTAGCGATATAACAATAGAAATTGATTTTTGTATTGTGGACAGCGATAGTTTGAATGTATCCGTCATAAACTGTACAAACGTCCTGAATAGACAAGCGAGATAGAATACCTAAGTATTATTATAAAAGACGGTCAGGTTAGGCCGATCAATTATAAAATTGATGCATTGGTTAAAACACCTCGACCGCAATGGCGCGAGCGCACGGTGGAGACGGCGACCAAGACCAGAGACTGTGCGGGCTGTCGCGACACGGCGATTCTGTCTTTGCCAGCGCGTTCTCGCCGATGCAGCCGCTACCGACGCAGCCACAGCAGCGACCACAGAGCGCGAGCGTACGGTGTAGATGGTGACCGCGGCCCGACATGGTGCGGGCTGTCGCGCCTCAGCGACTCTGTCTACGCCGGGGAGTTCTCGCCCAGTTCATGAAGCCGTGGCGTGGGGAGTGGACTCCGTAGACAAGCGTCGCCTACTTTTAGTGTGCTTACCTGGTATGATAAGCTAACGTCGTGTCTATGTCATACCAGTGTGAATCCTACATGATAAGCTAACGACGTGCCTATGTTATGTGTCTGTATCTACTGGTGAAGAATAAGCTAACGTAGTGCCTATGTCATACGAGTTTCGACGCCGCAAGGTACGCTACCGTCGTGCCTATGCCATGTGTTGCGTGTTCTGCAAGAAAATGCTGCTAACGTCGTGCCTATGTTTCTTACCGTTGGAGATAGCTAACGTCGTACTTCCTCTCTGACTTTGGTGAACATGGTTCACTATTGTAATATTATGCTTCTAGATGTGATGCAGCTGAAGTGTCTGCAGCGTTTCTGTTGTATAACTCCAACACGTGTATCTTATGTAATTGACTTGAGACTTGTTTAGTTAAAAATGTCCTCACGTGCAGAAGATGATACAGAGTCCACGCCTGAGCGAGCTGCTGGAAGCGATGATGTGCCCCCTCGACGGGATAGTCCGGAGCCTGTACTAAGCACCTCCAGGACACCAGAAGCTCAACAGTCTGAGATACGTAAGCACGAGGACGTTCTCCAGTCAGGAGAGGCCGTATTAGCCGAAAAGGGAATAAATTTGCCGTCGGTAGCAGGGATGACGTTTGGTGGTGGGGACGCGTCGATATAAGCGCGTGCACTGGTCATTAAGCATCACTCCGCTGCGGTATCAACTTGTTAAGGGGTACCTCTGCTCGTCTGAATGGTCAAACTTTCGCTTTTGGCCTATTTAATCTGTCTAGTTAATTGCTTAAGTGATTTGTATTTTAATTAAAACGTTTGTTAATTCGGTTTAGAATTTTGTAATTATTAGTAAAGATAGTTCAGTGTGATTTTTATAATTTTATTTTTTTTCCACTCCTGGTTTCCTAAAAATATAATAAACAAGTCACATCAATAGTCTCTAATGTCCACTGTTGGATAAAGACCTCGTCTAAAGAAGTTTGTTATAGAGTATGTCAGGTCTACAAAAAAAGGTAAGAGTTGAAGTCTTGCTATTTTTGGAACCCATGGAAAAGGGTTTTTAACATCCCATAATCTTAATCTCTCACCACAACTTAAAATTATTTTACAAATTTCAATAATAATGTTTTAAAACAACTTACTGATGTATTAGTAACTTCCATCATTGGTATTGATGAGTTTTGTGATAATGGCATTGTTACAACAGCGGTAACATCTGAAACAATATAAATGTCACATAGCAGGTTGTTCTGTCAACTTCAAAATGATTGACAACTCTATGTTTTAAAAACATACTAACTTGTTTCACTCATGTATGATGACAGCTCCATCAGATTAGGATGGGATGAATACTTCACATCTTGATTTTCTGCAACAAAGTAAAATATTTAAAGAAACCTTACCTACTTACTACTAGTTTTAAAATCAAATCTATATTATCTAAAAACCTTAAAAAGACATGAATGATATTTGTTAAAATATCAAGTCAAATTGTTGGATGTGGGCGAAGTAAAAGAGGTATGTCTGGGCCATAGTAAGTGTAGATGACTTGTCTCTGCCTATTCCTCTGGTTAATCAGCCAAACCCTATATTCAAAAAATAAAATCACTCAAATAAATATTTTTCTCTGAATGTTGTGTTGAATATTAACAAAAAACAAAATTAGTTATACTTAAATTTCATGGTATAGAAAACAAAAATATAGTCTTAATAAGTTATAAAAGTTGGTTATAAATAAAGGTACAGATGAAACTAATAAAAGTGTATTAAGTGATTTGATCATATTAACTGTCAATTGCCATTTAATTCAATTTCAGAATTAGTAATAGTATTCATCAACAACCCATAATGTCCCACTGCTGAGCTCGGGTCTCCTCTCAGGAGTGGGTTAAGGCCATACATCCCCAAGCCTGGGCAAGTGCGGGTTGGGGCCTGTGGGGAAATTAGTAGTAGTATTGTGCACTGACAATTTTAATTTAACTATTTGCCAGCTGATTCTAGTACACTTATAAGTAGTCAATATTCACAGTAGTTTGACTGTATTAAAAAAATATTTGGCCCAGATTCAAATAAATATTAAACTGAAGGATCTAAATTGTACCTGCCATTGTGAATTCAGTGTTGTTTATTGAAAATGGGCACAACATCGAGGTAATAATGAGAGAGAGATTTTTTAATTTATTATATATGTATGTATAGTGTATTCCAATTAAACTTACAGACAAAATTATTTACAATATAGGTTACTTACGAGACTGATTATTTAGTATCGAGAGGCTTGTCTCTAGTATAAAAGACTCTGCATCTTTGAAGTGATCATCATAATAGTTTTGTGCCATGCTTTGCAGAGGTGGAACTTCTTTCTCTAATTTTTCACAGCTATTAACAATTTTGATTTTCAAATGATCATTTGGTTGCGGCATTTGACATTCCATCCGCTGATTTAAATTTTGACACAGCTCCTCTTTTACATCTGGATCCTTACATTCCTGAGGTGACTCTTCATCTGCCTCAGATACTGTTTTCAAAGATTCTTGGTACTGATCTGATGCATACTCCTCTTGAATTTCATTGCTTAACGAATCTTTAGTATTTAGTACATCAGCATCCAAACTTTCTTCCCTTTCCATTCCCTTGTTTTCATAATTACCTGTCTCTATAGGTTCTGCAGATTCATTCACAGCTATATTACTTCCATTAATATCTATCTTTAAGCTGGACACAGATGATTCACTTCTGGCATCATACTCATACCCAGAAGCAGTAGCTTTGCTATCTTCACTATTGGTATCACCATGATCTTGCACAGTATACAAAAGTTCATCATTTGGACAAACTTGTTCATTCCCATAACAGGTTTCAACATCAGAGAAATTAGTTGTATTTTCAGATGCATTATGAACTAAAAAGCTGGAGTTATCTAACTCATAGTCATCTTCAAACTTTATCCTTTTTGCAATGGACCGATATTCTGAATTTTCATTACTAGGTCTCTTAGATGATTCTTGTAAATTTCCATCACAATCTGCTTTGTACTCTTCACAGTCTTTTGATGTACTTGACTCTTCAATAGTTACAACACTGAGGTCAAGTTCTTGTTTCAAATCATTCCGATCTGTTTCACTATCTGGTAGTAGCAAGGGATCGACAGGTGTAGATGAGACTGAGTCGTCCAATCTCTGTATTGATGATGAATCAGAGAAATTAAAGTCCACTTGACATTCTTCATAATTTGAATTATGAGTTTTGGTATGTTTAAGAGGTAATAAGTCCGGCACAGGGGCAGATTGTTTTGTACAAAAAGTGATAGGTTCCTCTAAGACTTCATCAGCTTTTGCTGAAGATCTGGTTACAGCACCGACAGAGCGCATTCTTTTACTTGTACTTGAAGACTTACTCTTTTTAATTTTTGGAACAGTACTACTGCTTGTTATAGAAGCTGTAGGTCTTAATTTGATAGTCGTCTTAAGAGATGGTCTATCAGAGTTTAAACTGATTGAAGATTTATCTTTTCTAGACTTTTCTCCCCAAATAGGTTCAAAGTGCTTTAGTTTCCAAGGATCTATTTTGCTTTTTTCTTTTTCGGCCTCACTCTTCATTCTTTGTTGATTTTCTGGAGTTAGTTCTCCTCCAGAGAGACTATCCTGCCATTGTAGACAAGCCCGTGCAAAAAATTCGTTATTTAGACTAGAAGAATTCAAGCGACCGGAGGGGCTTAACCTGTCTACACTAGGAAGTAGCTGCCCAAGTTTATATTGATATAATGGAGGAAGGAGTGAAAAAGTATGCTTATTGAGAAGTGCTCTTATATTTGTGTTTACTAATATTGAGTCAGGTGTTTCTAAATCAATATAACCTTCTCTTGTCTGTTGTAGCTGAGCAGCTGTAGATAATTTTTTGCCACTTCGCTTCCTAGGTTTGATAGAGAACCCTGGAATGCTAGCTAGAACTTCACGCATGGTGCAAGGTCTGTTAGTAATAGTACTAGGCTCAGTGTACGATGTGGCTGCAGTCCATTCTCTGCTTTCAGGAGGAGGAGGTGGTGGTGGTAGAGGTTTTACAATGATCCTAGGTAAAGGCCGAGTATGGTTTGAGTTCTTCTTTCTCCGTTTTGACTGTTTTCTTGACGAGTGCTTACTGGATTTCTCTCCATCTTCAGGAATGCGTATGATTGAGTACTGATCGTTATTACATGGTGTATATTTACTATCTGTAGAATTATCGGAATATTCCATATCGATCTCTACTTTATTCGCTGGGGATACATCTAGTTCCATTGTTATGATATAACGAGTGTAAATAGCAAATAATTAAATGAAAATCATAAACTATCGCCGATTGGAATCACTACTTCAACCCATAGTGCATACTTTTGAAATAAAAAAAGGATTATTTCTTCGTGATATTAAGAATACAGAATGATAATCATCACTTGTTTAATACAGTTTAAATGCTCAGAAGCACGGAAATTTTCATACAAATCCAATTCTCAAGAGGAACTGGTTGAAGAGTAAAACTTAAAATGTCACAACAACACAGAAAATGGAACCCGTCACAGACTATTAAGAAAATTTAAACGAAGTTATTCACATATTATTAAGATTTGAAAGCTGGTAAATTTAGCCCTCCTCGGGAATAAAATAAATCAAGCAAAATAATCGGGTTGCTAAAATTTATTAATTTCTTCATAAAAACAAATGTTTAAAAACAACATGTTGACATTTTCGGCATTCATCTTCGTTGCAATTATTAGCGTACGCACGTCTGGGCAAGGTGGTGCGCCGACTCTACCCTCCAATCTGAATAAAACCTATTTAAAATAATACTAACAACAAAGAAATGCTCGATTGCATGGCTATTAGGATAGGAAAAAAATAATTAACAAAACAATGGGACCTCCTTTGCTTTGGAAGATGGTAAAGATTTGGTACAAAAGCGCGTTCTTAGATGAAACCTTACTTTTTGACCCCACTTTCCAACTTCTTATAGTATACTCGCCTACTTCTCCTCACCTACAGACTACCTCAGTATAATTTTCTTCTTCTCTCCTCGTATGAGAAAGAGAGAGTACGTGTACGATTTAATAAACTATACTTGGGAGAACCACGCTTCGGCATGCATGGGTCGGCTCGATCGGATTGATACCACGGCCTCACAGAAAACCGGTATGAAACAGTGCCTACTTTGAATCGCTAATCGCTTACCATCAGGTGATACGTCTGCTCGTTTGTCCACTTTTTCATAGAAACAAAAATTAGCAAATAGCAATTGATTTTCAGACTTAATATATTTTTCACTAAAAGATTCTGGTACACGAAATGTTTATTAAAAAGCAGTACTAAGTTTTGAACAATAGACACGAACCGACTTTAAAGAAATTGAAAAAATTAAAAATAATTACATATATTACTGAAAAATGTGAAATTAGCAGCGTGAATTTTTTTTTTCATACAAATTTAATTGTAAGTTAACCAGTAATAGATTTTTTAAGTCTGTACCATTGAGGGTCCATAGTAACTCCTATGAAACCTAACAGATTTTTGTTTAAATTAAAAACTGATGACTCGGCCCGGCTTAGGACGGAAGTCTTTGAAATTGGCGGATTTTTTCTAATTTTATATGAATTTTCAAACCTTCCTTTAAATTATATTATGATATGTTGAGTAGCTCATAAGAAGTCGAGACTTCATTTTATACTATGTAAATCAACGAATAATAGAATACTGGCTTACTGGCTCTCACTGCCCACACCTATGTTTGAGTCAAAGACAATGACATTGTTTTTTTATGCTTTATGGAATCTGATTGATTTCGATTTTGCCAGGACGCTGTTCAGTGTTACCAGCCCTACTGTTTCAATTTGGACTTGCCGTTTTTGTTTAAATGCCCCAGTTTTCTGTTCCATTTATACTTTACTGTTCTTCAAATTTTTAGTCCCTACCTATTTCATTAATTTGAAAACGTAGAAAGGGACATAAAGAACTTAAAACAAGTATTCTTTTAAAAACGTGAATGAGTCTGAAAATACTGAAGATGAGACCATTTAGATTGAAAGTGGAAAATAATTTTACGTTGATATATGTTCTTTTTTAATGACAACTTCCGCATTCCTAATGTCCATCCAATATTTCGAACTTTACAAATATACATAAAACAGATACAAAGAACACTCAGACTTAGAACAACAATTTGTGAATTACATAATGTGTTTGAACCCACAACACTTGGCACAGTAGAACTTGGCATGGTGACCGCTTAAACTACTTGGCTAATCGCGCAGTTATTTTTAATGTTGAATGTAATATTACAATATAATTATGTATGTGAGTTCTACTACATAATAAAAGTAGGCAATTGTTTTAAATTTATTAGGAAAGTGTGAATTCTGTCTTTTTTCACTTACCCACTATTTTCTCCTGCTATATTTGTATTTGTATATTAGTGAGCTGCTGTTTTTTTAGGGTTTTGGGGTTGGCAGCACTGATACCGTTTGCAGAGTTATGTGACCGCCATTTTGTTATATTCGTTGAATGGCGTTGTGTTTTGCAGTGCTTCGTTCGTGGCAAAGTATTCTGAATACGTGAAGAGTTATATAGGGTAGTTTAATAACATCCCATTAAAATTATCTACAAATAATTAGAAAGAAGAAAGCTGTTCCCTAGTTAATAAGTTCCTTAATATATCATGGGCCGCGGCAGGTAATTAAATCTCTGTTGAACACATTGTATTTTAGTGTTCATTTATAAAACAGCATTGTTCATTTGATTTTGTTTATTATTTTTAGAGATCGTAGTCGTGATAGACGTCGGAGCCGAAGCCGTAGCAGGAGCCGCAGTAGGAGCCCGCGCTATGGCTTGGGCTCGGGCGGTGGAGGAGGTTACGGTGGTGGGCGTAGAAGTAATCCCGGTGCTAATTTACGTAAACCGAAATGGGATTTAAGCAGATTAAAACCCTTTAAGAAAGATTTTTACGTCCCACACCCTGACGTTGAAAGTCGACCCGATTCGGAAGTGGAAGCTTGGAGGAGTGAAAATGACATAACCCTCAAAGGACGCAACATTCCAAAACCAACATTGACTTTCGATGAAGCTGGATTCCCTGATTATGTTATGGATGAAATTGATAAAATGGGATTTTCTAAGCCCACTCCAATCCAGGCTCAAGGCTGGCCTATAGCTCTCGGTGGATATGATATGGTCGGAATTGCTTCGACCGGTTCAGGAAAGACCCTGTCGTATATTTTACCTGCAATTGTACATATAAATCATCAACCAAAATCTAGCAGAGGAGATGGTCCAATTGCTCTTGTTTTGGCACCAACTAGAGAGTTAGCACAACAGATTCAAGAAGTTTGTGATAAATTTGCTAATACATCAAAAATACACAACACTTGTTTGTTTGGTGGAGCACCAAAGGGGCCACAAGCAAGAGACTTGGATGCGGGTGTGGAAATTGTTATTGCTACACCTGGTCGGCTTTTAGATTTCTTAGAAAGTACTAGAACAAATTTAAAAAGATGTACATATTTGGTACTAGATGAAGCCGATAGAATGTTGGATATGGGTTTCGAACCACAGATTAGAAAAATCATTGAACAAATTAGACCTGATCGTCAAACTCTCATGTGGTCTGCAACTTGGCCTAGAGAAGTTCAGAGTCTGGCAGCTGAATTTTTAAAGGATTATTTACAAATCAATGTTGGTTCATTATCCTTAGCAGCTAACCATAATATATTGCAAATAATAGATGTTTGCATGGAATATGAAAAGGAAACTAAGTTAAGTACACTTTTAAAAGAAATAATGGCAGAGAAGGAAAATAAAACCATAATTTTTATTGAGACCAAAAAAAGAGTTGATGACATCACTAGGAAAATGAAAAGAGATGGGTATGTTTGTTTCTAATCTATGAAGAGATATCATTTATGCATGTTCTTAACTCTTTTGAAATTAATATAATATTTAATTTTAATGTTTCTAGATGGCCAGCAGTATGTATTCATGGTGACAAGTCACAAAATGAGCGTGACTGGGTCCTTCAAGGTAAGAGATTAATAGTCAATGCTAAAACACTGTCTGATAATTTACATTTGATTATTGTTTTGACAGAATTTTAAATAATTTATATTAAATGAAAGATGGTAGCCAAACTGAGTCTGAATCAAACTTAGTGCTGTACAATAACAAAAAACATTCAAAAATAGCACTAGTCGAGAAGCGGCGACGGACAGTACGTCGCGAGCGCGGAGCGTGCGTGGGTGGCCTTGCAGTAAATATTCTATAAACTGTCTGCATGTGCAGGCGGAGGCGAGCTGCGGCCGCGCGGTGCAGGACCGCGGTGCGTCGCCTAGCGGCGGCGAGCCGCAGCGCCCGCGCCGAGCCCGCCTCTCGGTCCCGGGGCTAAGCCCTATGCACTCTGCTCGCTCCCGCGGCTAGTCTGAGCCGCTTCTCGCGCGTGGCGCGAGGGGCAGGTCGTTGCGCTGTCGGGCGGCGGCAGGCCAGCGCCGCCGCGCCTCCTCGACCCGTTGGCTCTCGGTTCTCGCCCACGGGCTGACGGCCGACTTCTCACCCCTCGCTCACGATTTTAATTTTTTGCGCAATATATGACACGGAAACAATGTTTTTAGTAAGTTTAATACACTAGTGAATGGATTAAATTATACTTTACGTCTCTCATTAAACCTCTAAAGGTTGTCCTCAGTTTTCATTATTCATATCTATATCTCTTATTTTTTCGTTTTTCCTTTGTTTTATAAATCTTTTTTTTTTTATACTCGATTTCTTTCTATCCATTTATCTACATCATTATAATTTTATGTATTGTAATATTTATTAACATTGGTGGCCTGTAAGGGGTGAAATGTGAGATGAATAGTAATTACATCTTATGGGGCTAAATTTAAATTCATTTCGCTTGTATTTTGTTATAAAACAGTCGAAAGTTTGATTGGTACCAGCTCATCTTACCAGGACCAATAGTGCCACTACTTGTGAGCAAAAAGTCTGCAACACAATAGTTTAAATAAGTCATAACAACTTTTTTAACTATTCTAAGTATTTGTAAAATATCTCTTTCTTTTACTTTTCTTCATTATTCATGCGTTTTCCTAGCCTTTTTTTGCCTAGGTTGTTGGAACTTACATAAAATATTTTACTATATGAGGTTATTCATTAGATGTCATTGAATATACTGAGTGCAGAGAGAGTGCTTTTATTACTTGAATTATTTTTGCCATCTAAAAAGGGCTGAATACTGTTAAGTGTTACTTTCAGCCCACTACTATGGGATTAGACAAATTTCAGCAAAACAGGATGTGACTTTCGCCCATCCTACATAACATTTCAGTGTTACTCTGTTCAGCAGGTTTTGTATTTATTAAGCTCGATTTTGACATGGTATGTCACTTCGTTTCTTGTCGCCTTGAATTTGAAGCGAACATTCTGTGTGTTCGAAAGTTCAAAGAGAGAATTAAGACTTACCATTCACATTGACTTACAAGTTTTACTTGTTCAATCTTATCATCTGGATCCACTCACATGCCAATAATACATTTGGCAAATTTTTGTTCTAAATGAAACCAAGGTATTCGAAAAAACTATGTTTTACATGATGTCATGATTGGTGATAAAACAAATAGGTACACAATTATGCTAAATTTTTAAATGTATAATTTTTTACAGACTTTCGTAGTGGCAAAGCTCCCATTTTAGTAGCTACTGATGTTGCTGCGAGAGGTTTAGGTAAGTGTTTTCTTGTCATTTTGGAGGATTCTTGATATAGGATATAGTTGTTATACACATGTCTGTAAATAAGAGTCTTCATAGAGATTATGTTGGAGAACTAAATCAAAACGGAAATCACAAAACAAAATAAATGCATTTTTTCTCAATTGAAGTGTAGAAATATACATTTAATGGGTGTGGTAAAAGAAAAAGAGAAAAACTTAACACAAACCATATGCCAACCTTTCAGGCCAGTAGTATAGCAAGCCAAAACATCTTTAAAGATTGCTCTATATAGCATTGGTCTTTAAAAGGCTGTTGATGATGATGATTATGGTAAACCCAATATTTAAAAACGTATTAAGTCATAAAAATGGTGGTTGATATATAAAAACAAATTAAGCAATACATCACAGAGTATTTGTGTATTTCCTCGTCTATAATTTTCGCCGCACTAGTTTATTAATGAATTGCCCTTTGATTTTTCAAAGTTTAATGTCATGCCATGATTTTCAGATGTTGACGATGTTAAGTTCGTCATCAACTTTGATTACCCCAGCAACTCTGAAGATTACGTGCATCGTATCGGAAGGACTGGGCGAACTAATAAAACTGGAACAGCATACACATTCTTCACTCCATCCAATGCTGCAAAAGCTGCAGATTTGGTGTCTGTCTTGAAGGAAGCAAAGCAAGTGGTTAATCCTAAATTGCAAGAGCTAGCAGAACGTGGAGGTGGTGGAGGTCGACGTGAGTAGTAGTATATTTTATATGTCAAGTAACTTTGAATACTTTTACAGTACTTTTGATATTACAATCTGATTGAATAGAGTTCTATTCGATTTGGTTTCCTCATCAAAATTTAAAATTTTTGAATAATGTCGAATCAAGTAGACTCTCTTATTCAAAATTTTTGAATGTAAAAATCAATATTAAATTATATTTGAATAATTAGAATCAAAATTTTGTGGTTTGGGTAAATTTTATTAAGCATATGAACATGACTACTTCAAAAACTCTAATCCAGTAAATCCAATAGTTTGAAATTATGTATAAGACATTTTTTTCTTCTTGGGAAAAACGTTTTGACATTTCATTTTATATACTTACAGTATTGAAAATGCAAATGTATCCTATGAATAAACTAATAAAGCATGTTCACAACTTTGTTCAAATTAAACTAGTATTCAAAGTTATTTTGACTAGTCTCTTAATATTTAATGTTGTATAACTTATAACACCAAACATTTGTGATCGTTTCTTTTCTAGGACATAGAGGACGCGGTGGCAGATATCGAAGAGGGGGACGTCGCTCTCGCTCACGATCCCGGTCACGTCGTCGCCGTTCCCGTACACGATCTCGATCACGTGACCGTCGCCGTCGACGTCACAGCTCTTCTAGATCGTCGCGAAGCCGATCATCCAGGTCTTCGAGAAGTCATTCGAGGTCCCGTTCCCGTTCACGTAGCCGATCTCGCTCAGGCAAGTGCAGCCCACAGAAGGATAATAAGGATACAGGTCTACAACAGGCGCCCCAAGCTCTTCTACCCACACCAAAACCCCTTCTACCCACACCTGTTGGTCCTCAACTTCCTTGTCAAGTTGCTAAAGGTCCTTCCACTCCTCCTACAAACAATGGTACCAATCAAACAGATAAAGTTGGTATTGTACCAAGTAATAATAATTTACCCAATAATATTAATACAAATTATCCTCCACAAACTAGCCAAATTCCTCCATTAATGGGTATTAATCCTCAAATGAGCATGTGCAATCCACCTCCAATGAGTGGTCCAGGCTTTGCTTTACCACCGTTTTTTCCTGATCAGTATGGCATGATGCTGCCTAACTTTTCTACACCACCAATGCTTCCTCCTGCCCCATGGGCAGCACCACCCCCTCCTCCACCTCCTCCTCCACCCAAAGATTCTTCCACTAACGAGAATCACGAGCAAAGGGGCCCTGGATCAAATGGCCATGAGTCAGATTCCAGAAAACGCGGAGCTCGTACAGGCGGGCTCGGCAGCTCAGGCGGGCATTCGTCCGGCCTAGGCGGACTCGGCTCGAGCGGCGGCGGTCTCGGCTCAGCCGCGAGCCTAGGCTCTGGCGGAGGACTGGGCTCTTACAGCGGCTTGGGCTCAGGCCCTTCTTGTAGCAGACTCGGCTCAAGTGGCGGGCTTGGCTCTGGCGGTGGACTAGGCTCGAGCGGCGGGCTAGGCTCAGGCGGTGGGCTCGGCTCGGGCGGTGGACTTGGCTCGGGCGGCGGACTTGGCTCTGGCGGGCTAATGTCAGATGCGCCATCGCCATCTCGCTCGCGAGGTCGTGATAGACGACGCCGCGGAAGAGGACGGGATTACGACGACTCGGATTTGGGGTCTGGAGGGCTTGGGTCCTCTGGACCTGGACTCGGGTCCTCTGGACCTGGACTCGGGTCCGCCGGACTCGGTGGCCCCGATGGCAGCAGCTTTGGTCTACCTGGAAGTGGCTACAACTCTGGCGGTCTCGGAGTACCTCACGGGAGCCTATTGCCGCGCATGCTCCCTCAAAATGGCAGCGACGACGTAGGACCACAGGGTGCGAATTTTACCGCCTTCGGGTCTTATGGGCCTAAAAATAAGCAGGATTTCCAAAGAAACGAAAACAGTCAGGATTACAATGATACGAGCTATAAAATGGAATATTATGAACCACAAAACATGGGCCCCGGACGGTCTTACGCAGTCGGTTTAGAGCCGGCCGATTCCAACGGTGCGCTGGCAAATGGTTCCGTGGGGTACAATAATGACCGCCAGAGAAATCGCCGACGATGAATACTACTGAGGTTTGTTATATTCAAACCAATGCCAACTCACCTTATTTAACAATTCACAGTAACTGTGCCGAGATATGTTGCAATTTTGACATATCCAAACGAACAGTATTCTTGTATTTAGTTAATAATAAAATATACTCAACTTCAATTTGGTTGATATATTACTATTATATACATTGTGCTATGAACTGACTTGTAAAAACTAAATTAAACCATTTTTTGTAAACCTAAGTTTTATTCTTTTACAGAAAATGGATATAATGGGGACTCTCGTCGACGCAGGAGACGTTAAACAAAATTAACTTTAGTGAATAAGAACTTGTAGTCACATAAGTTTTGACACAGACATTATAAAATGTTCATTCCATGTTGTATTTTCTTGAAGTGTGCTTGTTAATGCAGTGCAAACGAAATCAGTGGTTATTTAATTAGTACGCAATACATTTGTATAAAGCCATACCCGTAACACCTATACATACCATGTGTTGTATTATTTAGAATTCAGAAAAAAAAAATATTGAATAGATATTTTTGAGGTGTAAACACACATACTGTGTATAATGAGCAGTTTGCGAAATCAAAACAAGTAAGCAACTGTTAGCCTACATGTTTAAATAAGAAATTGTAATAATAAATATGTAGCGTATTTTTGTGTACATATTTAAATGCAACATTTTGAAGTGTATAATCCCTGCTATATTTATAGTATAATCCACTCATTTCATAAACTCGATTACGTATTTTCGTCACTGATTACATTATTTTGTACTATCTTTGTACAATTTGAATAATACGATGCAAATATTCAAATTTAATAGGTTTCTGTAGAATTGTTCTTAATTGAATTATAGATAATGTTACTTTTCCATAGTCCTATTGATGAAACCATAGAAAAGAACATTTCCCGTGATAACTATCTGCATGAGTACAGGTAATGAAATGTGCCCATGGTCCAACTGCTAAACTACGGACAACAATTTTTGTCTGTGCAAAGGATGAAACCACACATCCCATCGCATCCGTGTGAGCGTGTAACGTTCAAGGGGTTTTACATGCACTTAATAGGGTAGATGACTGTATCGTCAATAAATATCTCATTCGCTAAAACAAATACTACAAATAATTTCATTTCTATTTCAAATTTCAATGAAATTAACATAGATATATATTGCTCAGTAGCAGTTCAAAACAGTGACGTGACAAGTTTGTATTTTGTACATTTTTCGTATAAAGTTATCGTTTATCATCTGCCCTATTGTTGTTGGCTAGCGTGGTATAATAGGCTCTCGTAGCATCTCCTTTCTAAGGTGAGGTCTATGTCCTGCGGTGGACTGTGGGGGGTTGTTGATGAACTTCTGTTGTAATCATCAAGTTTCACATGTTAACAAGGTTATGTTACTCTAGTATTATTACAAATCTTGCAAATTAAAATATAATTCGTAAATTTATACTTTTAGATCTTTGATTAGTAAAACGTATCTCTTAATATAGTGTGATTAAATACTTTGTAATTTGAACGGAATAAAAGTTTTTCACTAATTGAATTTTATTTTTATTAAAACGTTAGGTTTTTACCTCCATTCAGTTTTAAAGGAGTTAAAATTTATTAACTAAGAATCCTGAAATTGCCAAACATCTTTTTCATATTTGATAGGGGGCTAACGAATACCCTAGTCACCTGGTGGTGTTACTAAGTGGTACTAAGCCGTGCACGGACAACTCGAGAGCCATAAGGACGTAGGTATTCAATCTCTTGCTTGTACCGAATTCTGCGACTGATGGCATTTCTCGCTGAGTGGCTAAAGAACGATAAAACGTTCGGAAGAGAATATACAATGACGCTCATATATTTTAATTATAAACTACAGTAAATTTTTACATCGGCGGACTAAATACCCAGGGCATTCTCTTCGTCAACCTTCGGTTGAAGCAGAAATATTATGATGTAGGTGCGCAGAAGTTTAATTTTCACATAATATAACACGATCTATTTAAACTCAGACATCCAGGCGCAGTCGCCCATGAAATCTTGGAAAGGTCACTAATAATTCGAGTAAATTAGATTTTATTGCATAATTTAAAAACATGTATATCTTTCGTTTTTATTGGTAAATCTATTAGGATGATAATTCTTGAGATGTCACACAATCTCTGAATGAATATTTAGAGGAACTAGAGTGTTATTCACCCGGAGGTATGAGCTGGGTGATTCCTGGCGCTTACGTGGGGTGGGTAAGGGGCCACCCTTAGGCCCAAATCACGAATCTTATCGACGACACAAAAGGCGAGCAAAAGTACCTCCCTGTAGCGTGACTCTAGCCAGTATTAGGGTATCGTCTGCATAGCAGGCGATAATGAGGCTAGAGGGCAGATTAGTGCGGGGGTGCGCATCCGCGCCCACGAGGTTCCGTAACAATCGGCCTGTGGCGACTTCCACCTACGCCATCTACCGAAGATACGTCGAGCCGGCCCATTGATGCTGAAGTGTAGCTCTCCCATGTCTGTACTTACTCTACGTACTTGTAACTTTAATCACTTTGTTGATATTTTTTCTCTTGCTTGCTCTGGGCTGCTGTAAGGATAGCTTGTAGGATGCTTGTAGACAGGCATTTTACCTATCCTTCAGTCAAAATTAACGTGCATGTTGTGTATATCCTTTGTTGCAGATCCTAATTTAATAGTTAATAAAATTTACCATTTGTGGTTTTTCCAACTAATTCAGGAGCCATTCCATCCATTGACTTATTTCTGTTCTGAGATAATATAATGTTTTTTATGGCTTAAATAAGCCATAAAAAACCATAAATAAATTATTATTAAGTAAACATTATTAAATAAGCCATAAATAAATATTTATATCTTTATGCACAAGCACATGCATCACTGGACTTAATGCCTAAGACATTTTCTGCCAATCGATTAATGAGTTTACCCATTTTACACAATCTCAGGTTAAACAGCGAATATTATGACATAAATATGAAATTACTCTGAAATAAACAGAAAACTGATGTGAGTCATCGTCAGTGTTGTGAAAGCTTCGCCTTCGAGTTTTTTTTTAAGAAAAGTAACATTTTTCACTTTAGTAACGGACCGTAAGCTTAATAAATTAGTTTTAAGATCTCCGGCGCATGAATTATCTGTGGTATCTGTTCTGCCATCTCCTCCGCAATCATGTTATACTTCCCTCTCCGATGACCGCCATAAGGTCACTACTACAGGCATGGTCTCCTTTGGAATCGGAGACAGGTGATCTTCGAATCATCAGTTTCCAATAAACACCTGCGTCATCCGGTATGAGAGGGTCCGTGACGCCTCTCGAGTCTATCCCCTATAACGAGACTAACCGCCGCATTTACGGCACCTCATTGCACCGATGTTTTTAAGTCGCCCAAAGGACTCCAACTAAGCTTCACGACAGTTATCCTATGATAACAACCGGGACCGACTGCTGCACGTGACCTCCGAATCATGGAGACGCTCATGGTAAAATGCTACCAGCGGTCACCCATCTAGGTACTGACCGCGCCGTGGTTGCTTACCCTGGTGATTGTTTCCAATCACCGAGTGCAACTGAGCTATGAGCGGCTTGGAGTTTGGAAAAATAAAATATATAGCCCACTTGGAAATTCTTATGATTTTCGAACTGTGATAGGTATTTGGGCATAAATTTAGGAGAAAATCAGATCTTTGTCTCCGAATATTAGTTAGCCCACCTACACCGTAATCAGTGTAAGTGAACTGTGGCTAATCAATATTCTGGTGACCCGATTGTAAGCTACTACGGCAACTACTATCAATGGAAGACTGTAACAAGAATCACAAACGCGTTGGCAACCTATTTAAATTTATGCAAAATTAAACTAATGAATCGCCACATGCCGAATTCGTGTTGACAGATCCACAGGTTAAAGGATAAATGGAATTATTAAAAACTTGTAGAGCGTTCGACGCGCAGATAACGACCGCCTGAACGTGGTCAATATTAGTGGTTGCCATGGCAGCACATTTTAAGTAATTTATTCTTTAGTGCTTGAAAATTACGAATATTGTATATACAGGAAACTATGAAAATTTTGACATATTTATTATAAGTAAAATAAACATTGCATCAAATTCATCATATGTAAAACTGTGTGGTTGATTTTATAAATATGACTTTCTGTGTTGACTTGGTGTCAGAGGATTCATTTTATGAAAACATTACTCTAGGAGTAACCAAGATCTTGGGTTAGTATTACAAATAAATGAATACAACATAAAAAAAATGTTATCTTAAAAATGTATTTACTTATATACACCAAGGTACAATCTCAGTAGCTTTATCAGTAGGAGTTAGCTTTATGTTTTGGCAGGAATATAAATCCTTCTGGTACAGGACCTAATAACATCTCACTAATTTTTATCCAGTCAGAGCAGTTGCCCGAAGCCATTAATGTTTCTAAGTCATTTCTGCCAAAATATGTTGGTGGTCTCTCATTAATTTTTTGTGGTGGTTTTTCTAACAAGCCCACAGGCACATATCTATATAAGAAGGATAACCATTCAAGTAGGAATCGACGTGTGTTTTCAACCCCCTGGATATCAGAGCCCCAGTGTTCCAGTCCATAGTTTGTGTATTTTTTAAGAATATCAAATCTTTCACTACTGCTAATATCCCACACTTTCTGTTCTTTAATTTCAGTAAATATCCATGGTTTTATGAGGGCTCCTCTTCCAATCATTACTCCCTGCACTGTTGGTGCTATATTTCTTCTACTAATATAGTCATCATAGCTTAGAATGTCACCATTACCATAAACGGGACAAGGTGCCGCTGCTTTTGCACAAGTCTCAATATATTCCCAGTCAGATGACCTGGTGTATCTTGCTTCTCTTGATCTACCATGAATTGTAATGAGTGAAGCTCCCCAATCAGCCATTTTTGGTACAATAGTGTGTGTTATTTTTTTGTCTTGATAAACACCAGTCCTCATTTTAACTGTGAATGGAATACTTAGTAATTTAGAAGCACATGTAACAGAAGCCTGTAATGTTGACAACCTGTGCATCATACCACTACCTCCTCCTTTCTTGTATATTAGGTCAATAGGACAACCTAAATTTAAGTCAATGAAATCAAGTTCAGTGTTCTCTTGGAGTAATTGTGACACTTTAGTGATTTGGTATACATTGGTCCCACATATTTGCGCACCAAACAAATCTTCAGATTCATGTCTTTTGACAAGAGCCCACTCTTGTTTTAGACCTTTGAGTAATGATTCACATAAAGCCATTTCTCCACAAGTTATATCTGCACCAAACTCTTTACAGATTCTTCTGAATGGGAGATTACCCACAGTTGTTAAAGGACTAAGGTATAATTTATCTCGCCAATCTATTTTTTTCCTCTCCCTGGGCAATAGTTTAATTAAATCTTCATCTGTGATTGCACCACTGTTATGAGATGTTTGGTATAAATTGTTTTCAGTTTGTTTTTCTAAGGACTCCGAATTTTCTGTACTTTGTGTTTGGACTGGCTTCTTTTTTTTGTCCATGTATTTAACAAGTGTCTCAGAAAAGTTAAAATTATATTTTCTTTTCTGAAGTAATGTCTGAAGAGATGGTTGGATAGTATTTTTTGTATCTTCTTTCCATTGGCTCACTTTTTCTTCATCAATGATGTTATACCCCTCGGGGGTAATATGACTAGATCCAAAACGACAAGCTATTCCTCTTGAGCACCGACCTCGCAGATTAAATAAGTGACATTGTTCACCTAAATCTTTAGGTTTTGAGTTTAAATAATCCATTGGATTATGAATATACTTGCAGTTTTTATATTCACATGGTTTTAAGCTGTCTTGTGACACAGCAGTAACAATAGATGGGCATGGTTTGGTTTCTTTGTTGTTTTGAAATGTTTTTGGACGGGCTTTGTTTTGTCCCCTCTTTTTATTTTTACTACTTGAATTTTTTTCATCATCTTCCGTTTTACTCTTTTTGGTATCTACACTATTATCAATCTCGTCCGTATCACTAAACTTACGTTTGGGTGGATTTACATCGACAATAGTTGTTTTAGGCGGACGTAGTACAATAAATTCTTCTTTAATAGCGCAAACACCCGCCATTACGTTGGACATTATGCTTATAAAATATTACTACTGCAGTTTTACATCAAAAATGCTTTTTCGTAAGGTTATAATAAAGCAACGAGCGCCTAGCGGTGTGCCGATCATATGACACTAATGACACTTATCAGCTGATATTTTTTTTTTAATCTGAGCAAGATTAATGACATAAAATGATTGTATGAGGAGTTTTATTCTTATTAAATATAAACGGTGTACTTTTTATTCACTTTTCTCAGGTGAATTGCTACTTTTTACGAATTGTTGTGTTAGATAACAATTCGACAGGATGCTTCACAACTTCAACACCCATAAGTACGGTGGCGAACCTAGGAGGGGGATAAAGGGGATATATCCCCGCCTCGAAATATTTATGTTCAATAAAAATTAAGTAAAAGTAAATTTAGTAAGTAACATCATGATTGTTGGCGTTGATGCAAATTGGTGCCAAGATTCCTGAAACAATTGCAACATATGAGCGTTTATTTTCAACTCTAAGAAGAGTGAAATCTTACTTGAGAAGCACCACAGGACACCGAGATGTTTCTCTGAAGCGATTAGAAATCCTTAACAAGTTAGCGCACAATAAATCATCGCGGCTTGATTTTATTTTGTAATCATTTATAAGAGTACAAAATTCAATGGAATTTTCCTCATAATGAATTTAACACGAATAATTTCAGAAGTAATACTTTTCTACTTCAAATAAAAACATGTGATTTTCGGTTATTAATTGTATACCATAAGTACTTATTCGTTTACCTATGCAACGTTTCTTTCTATCTCCCTCTACTTAAACAGGACTAATGAAAATACGTGGTGTAAGGTGTCACAGTAGAGATCATTAGCTATCTGATTGTTCTCGGGTAAATAAGTCAAAATGTAACATGTATCTGGTGTGTGCCAGGCCTGGGTGGAGTCCGACACTCGTGTGTAAGTATATCGGTTACTGTCCGCCGTAAAGAGTCGCGTCGGTCCTTCCTCAAGAATCAAAGAATCTCCATTGCAAATTTCATTGAAATCGGTGCTACGATTTATCTTTGAAAGCGAATCAGTCTTTTTAATTTATTAATTTATATTATTAGCATGGATTTAATACTTTGAATTATTAAATTCCTATGTTACAGAGGCTGATCCCCGTATATGCGATGTTAATGTTGAACGCAGATCCCCCTGTGATCGTTTAGCTCTCACAACCTGGGAACAACGTCATTCTGCGGTATTGCCGGAGGATTTAAGAAATTTTTATGCATCGACTGATGGATTTAAACTCACCTGGCATTACAAGTATTCTGGTTAGATTGGCATAATATTACTACCCATTTTTATAAGTTCAATTATGATATAAAGTTTACTTATTTTTGCTAAGTTGAGTTGGTAGTTGAGGCGTAATAGATAAACAAACTTGTATTCATACTTATTTTAATAAAAATATTATAGATACTTGTGAAGAGTACAGGTTTCATTAATATTTAAATAGTTACGTATTTTTTTATTTATTTAAAAGACAACTACATTAGGAATGTACATCCCTGTGGCAGAGGGACTTGACAAATATACATGAAACGGACTTAAAGACGCCCAGACTCAGAGCAACAATTTTTGGATAACACAAGTGTTATGGGATTTGAACCCACAACCGCGCACATTATTTTTTTACTATATAAAAATCATGCTTTGATTTCAGCGGACGAAATTTTACCAGTTGGTTCAATTCACGTAAATTCCCTAAGTGAGTTATACCTTTCCCCGGCGCTAAAAGATCTTCTAGATTTCTCACTCACTAGACAAAATAATGGGCCGCGACCAGTTTTGAACACCAAGAGTAAAGTATTTGAATTAGATACGTGCAGAACTATTGGCAAGGTAAGAAATTTGAGAAAGTATTGATATATATTGACGAAGGAGTAAACTTGAATGAGAGTAATCTTCATTAGTGAAGATTTCAGACATTCGTGACTGTATTGCAATTTCCACATACAACGAGGAATATACCTGAGTACCACCTTATTTTACAGTCATATGTATTGACGATTGTGGAGAATAATTATACTTTTTAAATTGAAGCAATAAAAAGTGAACCGGCTCGACCATATTACGTTGAGTAGGTTAATAATTTACATCAAATTGCTATACAACTTGAATTATTGATTTCTCGACATTATAAATTAGAACGAGACTATATTATAATAATACGATAAAATTTTCCTTTCTGTACAAGTTCTAAGTTAATTTCTAAAAAGAAAGCCGCGATCATACATTACCAACAACACTACAATTAACCTCTGGCGTATCGTCTCTTCTCAACTTTGAAAAGCAAGCGAATTGACGCTCAATGCTATTTACAAGTTCTTGCTTTTGGATAGATACGATGTTGTTTAGTACCGACAAAAAAATAAGAATACTGAAATTCCTATATTTGTCGTAAAAGGACTCATTGAAAACACTGATGAGCTGAAGTCTCATTACAGATCTGTCTAGTGTACACTGGAAATGCATGGTCTGTGTGGCTTATAACACGTGAAGGCGCTTGGGGTTGGCTCTCAGATTCTTTCACGCAATACTTTCGAATGGCATTAGTTCACTTGGGACTTCCTGGGTGGCAAGCTGCTTTTGCTAATTTACCTTTAATACCTTGGGCTGAAGTAAGAACCTTTTTTTCCTTACTATTTTGTTTAAGAGCACTTTTTTGTGTCAGTTTAATTTTTGTAGAGACTTCAGAAAGTATTTGGAAATGGAAAGTTTATATATATATATATATTGATTATTACTGGTTCTAGTGTCGAAATTCCAGTAAACAGATAGCATGCTCAAATCCTCAAGTAAACAAATTCCATTTTCAAAGATACCTTAAACTTGTTTACCTTTGTATTACTTGAGGGGATGGTGTTTACCATCCCCTCGGAAATTGAATATAAACAATATTACTGGTATTTTCGTAAGATCATTTTTAACTGACGAGTAATGTTTTTTTTTCAGCAACTCTTTTTACTGCTTGCGCCACATTTACTTGACAAATCGGAATCTGAAAATTCCTTAATAACGGTTGGAAGCGAAACTGGTTTGAATCATATCGATCCTAATATATTTAAGACTTCTGTTCGTCATCATAAGAATACCTCGCGCCACACATTGCAATAAAGGACACCTTCAAGAACGATACGACAGTTGCTCAATTTTTTAATTTTGAATAGTTTGAATAGCTTGGAATCTAATGAATTTAAACCCTAATAGTTTCAATCAATATGAGCTTTATCAAGGTAATTTAGACACACAAGAAGTCTTGAAATATAATAAAATATTCAAGTATCAGCAGCACAGAGTTTTATTGCAATATTTAAAGCATGAAATAAAATAAAAGCACATAGTTACATAATGTATATTAAACATTTCTTAACACAATAAATTTATACAGCTAAATAACAAAAATAAATGGACGGAATGTGAGATTCGTAATGAAATATAAGCTAGATTCACATCAAAATATATCATTTAAAGTATATAAGGAAGTATTAATCTTCAATAAATGGTTGCTGTGACGTAATCACACTTTAGTTCTTAAAAAAACTTGATCTTTGTAACAGATGTCACTAGTGTTATTTGAGAACTTACAAGGTACATCTTAGGTCTGAATCTATATATTTATAATGTATTGCTGCACTTCATTTGTGATAAAAAACTGGCAATTTATAAAAATACAAGTGATAGAAAATAAAAACGCTTTTCGTCGCTTACGAAACACGAGAATCAAACTATATTTTAGGGACTGTAGCGCATTACTTTTTGACATACAGCACTCAATTCTTTGGATAACTCTTGCAATTCCAAATTTCTTATCTACGGGTTTGGGTATATCGGTGAAGCAGTGAAACGACAGAATACCATCAATTAAGTTAAGAAATTAGAATACTTAAACATATATATGTAAGCTGGTAATACAACTCTTTCAGGTCTTTTTTAAAGGATCTGAAGTTTAAGAATACCATAATTTGGCTCAACTTGCATATTTGTTTTTTCAATCATTCATCTGTCTTTAAAACCCCTTAAGTCTAAACCAGGTGATTGCACTTCACACAAATATACAAATACTAAATATATACAAATACTAAATATATACTCAAATATACACTCTATGCTTAATTTCCGTTGTAAAATTAAAAAGTAAGCGTGATTCTAAAATATATAAAATTAATAATACTTAAAATTTTAATATTGCTAAATTGCCAAACAAAACTTATTCATATCTATATAATCAGTATGTATAAAAAATTTTGAAATGGTAAAATTGTAAACGTAATATATTTCCGCATATAAACTACAATAACATTATGTGATTCATTCAGTGTGATGTATTACTTTCTAATAATACAAAAAGTATATAATATTAATCATTAAGTATTAATTATGCTTGTATTTGCCGGCAGTGGTACAAGAACAATGTAAATACTTTAAATCGCAGTGCTTACAGTGTAAATTCATGACCATTGTAGCCACTATTAAAACAGTGAAATAGTACAAAATGTTCTTAAATAATTTAGGCCTATGTTGCACATTATATATAAGTCTTAAATCTAAAATATAAAGACGCTGTTGTACCTCAGGCGGGAATATCATTACTAGTCGAACTAATTTTGTTAAAGAATTTAACTTTTTGTTTTTATAGCATAATACGTTTTTTTCTTACACGAGAGTAGATTCGCGTTATTAGTATTACAAATAAATTCAGATGTATGCATTTACATTTAATTATTTTTATAATACATTTTAAAGCAATTTTTATTTTAACTGCACTTCGTTGTTGAGCTATTTTTATAGAAATTGCCTTGGTATGAGCCATGGTAACAAATTGACGAGGAGTAACATTTAGAGTAAATTATGGAATGCCTTGTTTCAACAACTAGCTGTGGCACATTTTGCATACATTACACTTTCTTTCCGGAATTCACTAAATAACTATATATTCAAAGTTTTATTTCAGCCATTTTTGTGTCATTTATCTGCTGATAAAATAGTATTTCTTTTTTTGAACACTAGTGTTTGAACAATGTCAGGCATAAAGGACAAATTAATGAGTCGCTTAAATATGTAAATTACAAAATTTTCAAAATCAAAGTCTTAATTTATGTGTAACGCAGACTACAATTATAAAATAAAAAGATCAAAACCGAACCAAAACATTAAAATAACTGTAAACGTTTTGCTTTCGTTATTGAGACAGACAAATTAAACTACTTAATTTTCCCCATACGTATCTGGCAAAATTCATCCAGATTTAAACAAGCCAGTTTTAATTATTAAAAAAAATAAGAAAAAAATATTCTCAAAAATATGTCACAGAAATGGCTTTCGTAAAATACTGAAATGTAAATTTAAAATAAGCTTTTTATTAAAACTATGTGATGTTAAATCTTATTAATAAATTTATATAAGTAGGTACAATGTTTTTATCATACAGTTCAAGGCATTTTAATGCTGGCAACATTACGCAATTTAAACGGAATATTGCTTTGCTTGAACACGAGTGATTGAACAATGTTAGGCTTAAAGGACATATTAGTGAGTCGCTTGAATATGGCAATCTATAAATTTTGCGATGGGATTAATTTTAAGTGTTTTAAGACTACAGTTGAAAAGCTTGGATATGTTAAAAAACTTTTAGGTTTTTATTTTTGGGAGGGAAGACATGAGTCTTCCCGTTCACACCTACAAGGCGCTTGCGTATTTAAAACCGCTAAATAGAATTGGCGGTAGTGTAGTCTGTATGCTAGTAAATCCAACTGACAGGTACCCACTGGTGGTCGGTGGATAGCGAATGCAAGGCGTCCATGATCTTAGAGTAACTCGTATCTGTGTTATTGTTGGTAATGACGAGATCAATATACTTTTCGTTTTGTCGTTGAATACGGGCGCTCTCCTCTAGGGTTTGCTTCATATCTTCTTCCTGTTTGACAATATATATTAGTATAAACTGTTATCTTTACTATTTCTATTTATGGAGTCATTATTAATTACAATTCCAAAAACAGTAAAAATAACTACGTTAATAACATGCGGAAAAATAAACATGTAATATAATAAAGTGTATAGACACGGATATAGTAGACTTAACTTTATCTATAGAAAAATAATGTTAGTATCTCGTAACAAAGACATAAAAATCAAACAATTAAAAGAAAACAGACTTATATGATGAACATAATAAGCGCAAGGACGCAAACCTCTATTAGCATTTAATCACGGCAGATATGAAAGACTACATATCATGCAACAAAATATAGCTATCACATAAAACTATTTTAAACAGACCTCAATTTTAATTTCTGATGCAATGTTCGATTGATAATTTGCGAGATATATTTAGACCATGTGATCGTATTATCTCAGCAGTAAAATAAGGTCAAATAACTAAAGTTAGAAAAACAAACTTACCTCGTACAGTGACGCCAATGACTCAAGAGTGCGTGCGCGCCTTGAACTGTAGCGGATGGAGCTCTGCCTGTCAAACTACACGACACATGCACAAATATATCAATGCACAATACAATCTAATAAATAACAACGAATATATAATACACGATTCAGCATTTCACTACTCCAAATATCTATTACTTTCTCATTCATCTTTTTAATTACAAATGTAGGTAATGCATGCTTATCTAAATTACAAAAATAATATATTAAAATGTCTTAATTTCTTTCTATTGCAAAAGCTTGGGCTATGGATCCTAAAAGGAATATGGCAAAACGTCACACACTATATGGACGAGCATACAATATGATTATATTTTAACATGCTGAATTTTAGTCTAATATTCATTTTTGTTTTAAAAAAGTTACCTTAAAAAATAAGCTGTTGTTATAAAAATATGTACCTATATTCTCTTTCCTGATTGGCTACAAAAGTAGGGCTTTCTCTACGAAAGATTTCTTACCGTCAAGTTGCGATTGGACGCGTAAGTGAGGTTCCTGAGTTGTTCAATACCCGGGGCTGCTAGCATAACAACGTAAGGTAAAAACTCCCCGCTGTTGTGCAACAATTTTAGAGATTGAGGAGCGCAGTCCAAGATGCACATTTTACCTGGAAAGACAATAAGTTGCTTTCAACTCATATCATCATCAACCTATAGCAGTCCAGTGTAGCACATAGGCAACTCCAATTGCATACTTGGTTCGATCCTCATTGCAAACAAACTTTCAATGCAGAAGTATTAACTCATATTTATTGGAATTAATAACAAAATATTATGAAGACTATTTATTATTATGCTATATTACAAGTTACAGATTATGTTGGGTATGAGCTACTTTTGCCTCAAAATTTTTATAGTTCGTTGTATTAGATTTTACTTGCTATAACCTTAGTTTCAATCATGCGGCTATTTTTTTTATTTATTTAAGCTGCCAAAATGACTCTGCCCTGCCTGATGGAAAGCATGAGCAGAATCCAAGAGTGGTGGTTACCATCCTCAATGCGAAAAAGAACAATGCAGCATGGTGACCCACACTATGGCGGCCTGGGGGGGAAGGGGGATAGTGAGGGGGATAGGGGGCGTTGGATTGGGGTATGGGCCTCCGGTATCCTCACTCACTCGATGAAACACAGCGTAAGCGCTGTTTCACACCGGTTTTCTGTGAGGCCGTGGTATCACTCCGGTCGAGCCGGCCCATTCATGCCGGAACGTGGATCTCCCACGGCTACTTTATGTGTGGCCCCTAGAGCTTGACGAAGTCATTATTGTAAAGTTGCCATACCAACAACTTAGGCAATCAAAACGGGTAGTTTGAACCCTTATATCATCTAGTACCAAAGTACAGCCAGGCAGCCGCTTTCCGTAACAAACGACCGCAAGCTATTATAAGAAACTAATCTTGGATAACACATGCCATCAAAACAGAAAGCCTATGTGAAGTGTCGCACGTATGTTTTATATTTGCGCGACGGTTTGTATGACGGGGCGTGGATAAACAGATAAAGAATTGTTTTGTATTGATAAATTGATATTTAGGTACTGAAAAGATGTTTTGTTTTAAGTTTTTTTTTTCATTATTTCGAGTAATAAGTTTAAACTAAGAGCAGGGCGCCCTCAATAGAGTAGTAGGTTAGGTGTCACCAAAGATTATATACAAAAAATGTTGTTAGTGACTTGCATTTTTATCTTGTTTTTTAATTATTGCAAAATTGAATTTGAAAACATTTTACGACTAATATGTTTTAGACCTTTCTGATAATCTGAGGGCTTAGTGTCCATAGTGTGTAGTGTAGTGTCACATAAAATCGATCGTCACCGATTTTACGTGAAGGAAACTCACACAACTCACGCAACAGCCATCAGCTTTGCGATTGGGAGGATTGACTTACATTGATGTGGCTTTCAATCACTACGCCGAACCCGGTCCTTGTTGAGAGGGAATTGATGTACTCACACTAGGCCTTATGATACTTACAGACCGATATTATTTCAATCTAATATAGACCGGTTGCAGATTAATAGAAGATATGAAATGGGACCTCATGTTTAAAATAAGGTATTTACCTTCTTTCATAACTGCTCGTATGGAATCAAGATGAGTTCCGTAGAGATGTCCGTTATGCTCTCCATATTCCAAGAACCGTCCAGCGTGGGCATCGCGCTCCATTTCCTCACGAGACACGAACCAATATGACTGTCCGTTTTCTTCCATAGGCCGTGGGGGACGAGATGTATCTAAAAGAAAGTGATCCTTTACAATATTACATATATCTCTAAAAAGGTACTAATCTTTAAAAAGCGATTTTTAATAAAATTTTGAAAATAAATTTATACTTCAGAATGGCGTAAGCGTTAAAAGAATTAGAAATATTATGTGCCAGCGGTTCTAAGCTTAACAAGTTATTACGAAAATAATGCCATGTCTTAAAATTTTATGAGAATGGATTTCGAACTTTTCGAAAACTAGCTGACCCGGCGAACTTAGTATCGTCATATTAATTTTCCTGAAAATTTTCTAAATTACTACAAAACTTATTTTATATACGACGCCGCAGCGTATACGCCTAAGCGGATAAAAACATATAAGGCCTCGGGTTTTCTTTTATTTTTTTCAATACAAACCTTGTCCTGACAATAACACATAAATAAAAGAATTATCCAATTTGGTGCAGTCGATCGAAAGTTATGCGCGTACATACATTTTTGTGATTCATTTTATTTTTATAAATAAGCTACATAATGGACCATAGAATTAAAGGAATGGATGGAAATAAGCAGTTTCTGGAAAAAACTAAATATATATTAACTTACGGGGAACAACAGCACCAAATCTGTCGGGATGTTCCTGTATCATGCGGTTCTTTATGGTCCGCCTGCCGACCCCTCGCGTGCCCACCAATGCCAAGACTCGCCGAAGGAATGGTGGTGTACGAGCCACCTCCTCATACAGCGCCAACTCCGCACCTTCTAACTGCACGCTCGAGCGAGACTCATAGACAAACTTTTTTTTCTTTCTCGAAATCTGAAAACACAGTTATACTTAACTCAAGTTTGTTTTTGTAACTTGTATTGTACTCTGTTCTATCAAATTGTGGTAAAGGGTTCACTTTTCAAACTCCTTAAAAATCTTAATCTATACATATAATAAAATTGTAAGAGGTCAATGTCTGTACATTAAAGATATTAAAAAAAAAAGAACTGGGTTCCTTATTGAACAGAACTTAAAATTGTTTAAGAATTTAACTTACGGGGAATTTATTTTTGTTTTTGCTCGCTAATCTCAGAGGTGAGTTGACCGATTTGTATAAGTCTCCTATATGTATTGTATATCATATGAACCTATTGTGGTAAACTTTACATAGCATTTTGTGTTTTTTATTATTGCAATTGGTTGACAAATAAATGTTTTATCAGTTTAAAGATACACCATGAAAACCGACATAAATATATCTGTCCAGATACTAAAAAAATCAGATTCTATTTGATATCTGAAGTTTCGAGGGCAGGCAGTGAAGTTATCGACCTTATCTCGGGGCGTGGGTAAGTGAATGTTCCTGGACGGGTGTAGTAACTTCGTCATATGACCCGACAGCTCGATTGCCTTTGCTCATACTGTAAAAAACCCACTTTAAAAGGGATCCTGTACAATAACGAGTCAAAAGTCAAAGCCATGGAATGGAGTGTTAATTAGACCTGGTAACTGTTATTGTCGATTATTGAATAAAATTAAGACCATTTACATTGACTGACTTCAAGGTTAGAAACTGTCATCGCTTTAATGAACCAACCACAAGCAACATTAATGATGCGATGCTAGGGCAACGTGGACTATATTTACTATGAAACTTGCATAATTTTCGAGACGAAAGTGAACGGCCAAATGATTTCGCCAGTGGCTTAGTTTATCTGCGTAAACTAGGTTAAAGTAAATTAATTGGGACTGTAGATATCTAGAAAAACAATCGAACTTTCGCTTAACTTTTTGACGCAAATTCTTTACAAAGAAACCGTTACAATTTTCTCAAAGATATTTGCATTTACTCGTGAGAAAGTATAGAAATAGAGACAATCAAGAATGTTTATACGTACGTTACTCTAACAGAGACATATGGGATAAAATCCATACGTAATACTATAAATTCGAAAGTAGCTTTGTCTGTTCCGTTTTCACGGTTAAGCTGCTGAACCGATTGGGTTAAATTTCAATATAGAAATGGACCTTGGAGGAGGACATAGGCTACTTTTTAACGCGAAACTCGACAAACATGCGGTCGAAACCGCTAAATCTAGTTTCTGTTATAAGAATGTTATGTTACTTATTTGTTTCGATGTTTTTAATGACGAAGAAAACTGCAATAATTTGATTCTAAAACACGGTCTTGCCTTTGAGTCATGCTTTCAATACGGTTACGTAAAAATATTTGAAGAGACTGTTTTGTTATTCGCCGCGTCTCGGCATTGTCATGAAGCATTCAGTCGTCAGCACTTTCGTTGGCATTCGTGAGAAACGGTTGATTCACCCACAGTGATCAATATATAAAGGACTTTCACAATTATAATTGTTGCTGACTGATTATATTTGACTTAACATTTAAATATTATTCATAGGGAAAAACCGGGCTATCTATCCCGCCCTTATTTTCAAAAATCCTATTAGCCTTCCCAAATTAGCAACTAAGGATTATATTAAGTATAAATAGCTCATGTCCAGTGTATAGGCAGTCGTGCTTTGAGGATATGTTTCGCTCACGTGTGTATTTATCTCCGGGGTGAACTTTAACGTGTTACGTTCAAAATTTGAAAGTTACTAATTTAACGCTGTAAACTTTATAAGTAATAATAAATTATGATATATTTTTTATTGCGTCAAAACGTTGGTTCATTAAGTGTGCATATGCACACTTAATGAACGAATGAATGAAGATGTGAATGTTTTTAATTTATTAAAAAAATACCTGGGCATCTATCCCACTACACCGTATATGTTCTTGTACAACTACAGTCAGCCTTCGATGAAATTAATAAAAAAACTGGGGATAAACGAAATATTCTGATGATGTGGGATTCCATCTAGAATATTGCGAAGGCGTTTTGTTGCTAAAAATATAACGTCATCACGAAATACAGAATATTACGAGCTTTTTAGCTTAATGCTATCAGTTTCCATTAGATTTATTAACGCGGGTATTTTTCTTTAGGAAAACATCATATTTTGGGGCGACCTCGTTGATCTAGCGGTTAGCGTAAGCGACTGAAGATTAATGCATGTAGAGGTCTCGGGTGCGAATTCCGGGTCGGACTGGTGTTGGGTTTTTCTTATAAAATTCTCAATAGCAGCCCGGAGTATGGAAAATGGCGGTGTTGTCACGTTAAGCCGTCGCTACCGGTAGTCATGAACACCTATTACAATCGTTATTGAGATGTCAGTGTCCTCAAATATACTGGCAACTAGTTCAACCATCAAATTCAGGTATAATAGAAATAATTATGGTTAATTGTGTCATATTAGAAATAATAGTTTTTCGTAATTGAAACCATGTTTCTTGGAAACAATTGTTTTACACAGTATGAAGGGTATCTATCCCGCACTGCAGGCATCTATCCTTCTATTTATTTTCATGGTGGGCAAGTAGCAAGTAAGTAATAAGAGTTTGTTAAACATGTCAAACTACCTGATTTTGTTAATTTAGTAGTATTAAAATGTCTAGAATTTCTTTTTATTGTACCTATGAGGTAAATGATCACACGCGTCACTCGCTAAAAAGTGACCTTACCCATGAACACCTACAACTCAAGTCACAAATTCATTGCTGCCATTTTCATTCCTCCTTCTAAAATAAGGGAAAGGATAGGTAGGGAGTTGGGTAACCGCAATCTTTTGGGTAAAAAGGATCCCTTAACACTCATTTCTGAAGTTGTGGTATGACTTAGGTTAAGCCTGCCCATTTAAGCCAAAGCATAGCTGTTCCACTGTTAAACCTATCTTTAATATTTCCAATAAAAAAGAAAAATAAAAAATAACAAAACCTAGCCGGGTTAACAAAAATTTCTGATAAGTTTTATATAGCCCATGTCACACAATCTACCGACAACCTCATTCATTGAAGTTAGTATCGTAATTTAGTCTACAGTGGAACATAACTATTGACTTATCATGGTTAACTTTCAATGTTAACACAGTTTTGAAATGAAGCACAAAAAAACCTGAATGTTTTAAAAAAAATCTCAATTGTAAATCTGCTATTATTAATTGTTATGATTGTGGTATAACATAATTAAACCAAGGATTCAACTAAGTGCCATGCAATTGGAAAGGCCGATGTCCAGCAGTGGACTGCGATTGGCTGATGATGATGCAAAAACTATTGATTGTACTTACCCTTGCACCACAAATGCTAATTTTATGAACAAAGTCAGCTTCCGGGGGCACATACGCCTTGCGCCTTTCTTCTAATTCCGGGGATGGTATTAATCCCACAATTTCAGGGTTCTCCACATGACTTGCTTGCCACCAGTTGGGGTCCTTACGGTCTGACACCTAATATTCAGTAATATTAATGTACAGAAATAGTATTATAAGCTATTTGTATAGTTTTAAGCCTGTTGTACTGACTTACTTGTAAGATATCTCCTTTCTTGAACTCCAAACCAATTTCCTTACATGGCAGTAATGTGTCTTCCTTAGGGTCGTAGTCAAAAAGTGCTCTCATGTAACACTGAAAGTAGTATGGGCAATATGTGAAACCTTTTTCTTAAACATAGTAATAAGTGTAATTTTCAAAAACACTGACAACCTTTTTTTATAGCTGGGGAGGTAGTGTTGCATTTTACATTTTTAAATTGATTCATATCAGAACTTTTGTTCCTTGGATATTTGTTTAATAATCTGAATGTCAACGGGCTCAGTAGGGGTGGAAAGAAAATTTCCATTATGTAAGTAAACTTTATTCCAAAGGTATTGTCTAGTTGTTTGAAAATTTCCAATAGATTAGCAATAGTTTGAACAACCATAATGTTTTATATATATAAGGAAATAGTCAGCAGTTAAGTTAATGGCGGGTTGTATGTCAGCAGGTCAAATACAACTATATTAAAATAATTATTTTCATTTAATTTCTGGTGGAATTAAACTGACATATATAATAATGCTTATGCTGTTAGAATTTAAAAAAATACCCCAACAGATCTATCAATAGAGGTAAGATTCTCAGAGGGAGGATTATAAGCATTTAATCTGAGTTTACAGTAACCAATTGTATTATTCAGTTGATGAGTTTCCTCTCTTCAATTACTCTGCTGCTCGCTTGAGATTAATACTGAATCATTTAAATAGTATATTGAATAAAAAAAATGTTATCATAAGGGTGTTCTGAATTCACTATCTGGCAGTTACCTTAGTTCAGGTAATAATTTATTATTATTATTATACTACATGTTACTTACACTGAGCTTATTAGTTAGGTGTGCAGTCTTTTCCTTCAAATTAGGTCCAACTTTAAGTGTAATTCTATCATTAGGCTTGGCTACAGCCTCCTTGAGCTGATCTTCAGAGTCTATGTGTACTCCGTCTACTTCCAATAATACATCACCTACAGAAACTAAAGCTTGTTTAGCAGCTGCACTGCCCGCTAGTATCCTAGCTACTATCAGCTGTCCATGTTCATCAGTCGTCACCTATTTGGGTGAAAATTGTACTTTGATAATTTCATTGTTACAAATATACTTTGTAAACAAAGTAATAAAAAAGGATTGTTGATATTATATTACTGTCTTATTTAATTTTATTAAAAACTTTATAAATAAAATAAGTAAGGTTTACATGAAATAAACCATTAATATTCATAAAGAAATGCTAATATTGACCAAGGTTAATAGCACTACTAAGAAATATTAAATGCTTTGTTTATTTTAAAAAACATTTACATACTTTTTATATTTCTTTTCACTTTATAACTATATGAACTTACCGTTAATCCTAAAGGCTGACCAGGAACTTTCCTCAGTCCTACAACCTTAACAGTCTCTACAGGCATGTCTCCGTTTTCTTCAGTACCACCTTCAGCTCCCTCTGCTGTGTCTTTGTCTGCTTCTGTCTCTGTCACTAATGTCTTTTCATCTATTCCAGACCCTCTATCTAGCCAAATCGCGCCTATTTGATCGTGAGCATCTATTAAAGCCTAAAAGACAAAGTATACAGATATAGACTGGATATCTTAGACCAAAGCAACATTGTTATTGAGATATGCCCCAAGGCTCGTTAAAATAGATTGTTTATATGGATACTGCACCATAATTTATGAATTTCAATGTCATAACTCAAACGTAAACATAACAACAGATTCTATTTAGTGTTTCTGATAAAGAACTCATTATACTGATCTGTAATATAAACAAATTACTGTAAATATTTGCATTGCTCTGTAAACAATTTGCTGACGGCGGGCTAATATTGGAAGAGGCGACCTACCTTAAAGTGTGCCCTGGACACGATAATAGCGAGTTCGGCTTGTTCAATAGTCCGTATATTGTTGCCACGATACTCGCTTAGCGAACGAATTATGTTAACGTTACCCAACGAGACTGGTTTTACGATCAAGTCTTCCTCCGAATCGATGGACTGTAATAATAACAAAACTCACCAATATTAAGATAGTCCATGAACAGCTTCTAGCATTCCAAAATACGAGCGTCAATAGGCGTGGCACTCGTCGTTAAAATGTTGAATTAAAACTACAATATTAACGTCTGGACATAACGGTTCATTAAATAAAATGATGTAAACATTTCTTTATTAGTTTATATTAAAACAAGGAGCTACATCTATAATTGAATCTATTTTCGTTGTAACAAACGTACACACCCACAACTGTATACTAGTTCCATAGAGTAGTGTAAACTATAAGGTTTGCACGGTCTCGTAAATTCGTGTTTCTCAAAATCTTTTGACAGATTAAGGGTTAAAATTTTACAGGGAATCTATACCTTAACAGGCTTCGCTAACGTTGTAATTTACATGGCACGTTTTGTAAGCACAAAGACTGATCCAGCAATTGACAGACCAGACATACTAAAATATAACGATAAAATATTTACTTTTTTCTTTTGTTCTCTAATTACATAAATTTTAAAAGACTTTATGTCCAATGAAGCAAATACTACATTAATGAAATAACACGTTACATAAATGTTTTTGTTTTTCGTTTCTAACAGTTTACTGCAATCTATTTTGTATCTTTTTGACTCTGGCAATGTCACGAGAGCCTTTTCATTAATGGCGGGAACAGTTGTTCGAGTTTAAAAACAGAGAAATTATAAAATACGTACCTCGCATTTTCTAGCGAAGTCTGGACTTTCTACAATACTTCTTAAAAAAATAACTTCATGGTTAGATAAATCTTCCACCGGATTATCCTCCTCCTTTTCTGAAACAAAAATAAAAAAGTATTTGTGCATTTCCAATATATGTACTTAGTATAGAGACCGGCACGTAAATTAGCTAAATTCGTTAAATGCGAAATAGTTTTAGGTCTCTCTCTCTCTCTCTCTCTCTCTTTCTTGGTTGATAGAAAGATGATGACGGGGATTGCAGTCGACTACAATTCGACTTAATTTGTTTTGATTTGTTGCATTAAGTGTATTATGTGCGAACTTACCTATAGCGCCTATACAATAGGCCGTTGTAAGTAATTACTAAATTGGTTATTTTACAATTAATATTCATTTTTTTTTATGGAAAAGTGGGCAAATGAGCAGACGTATGATGGGAAGCGTTTACCGCCGCCCATGGACACCCGTAGCACCAGAGGCGTCACAAGTGCGTTGTCGGCTTTTTGGGATGGGGAAGGGGATGAGGGGAAGGGTTGGATTATGGGCCTCCGGTATCCTTACTCACTTGGTGAAACACAGCACAGGCTCAGTTTCACACCGGTTTTCTGTGAGGCCGTGGTATCACTCCTGTCGAGCCGGCCCATGCATGCCGAAACGTGACTCTCCCACGGTGTATCAATTTAATTACAATTAACGCTGGTTTGCTAAAGTAGCTTTGCCTTAGCCACTAATCTTGTTAGAGCACAATTGCATTACCACACTTTTTCTCACAACATAAATTGCAATAGATTGATATTTATTTAACACTAGCTGCGCCATTCTGCTTAGTCAAAATTGAGTTCCGATCAACTAGCTCTCGCAACTGTCATAAAAGTTAAGTCTTCACATTTATCGCTCATTGTATCGATTCGGAATGGTTTTGAAATCACATGGTCCTGGACCTACTGAGCATATTTAAGAAAAGGACGTCTGCTGTCTTATCGGGTGGTTTTTAGAACAAACAACAGATAATTAATCCTTAACTCTTTTTACCCCAGAGCCGAAGAGATTTTACACCTTAGTTATTTTTTCCTATCTCAACTTTGTCAATACCTGGATGACATTGTACAAGAAGTTTTTCTAAAAATGAATCCTACCCAGATCGAATTATCGCCCCTGAAAATCCCTACATACTAAATTTATGAAAATCGTTTGATTCAGATTATATAAATATATAAGCACATATTTCTAATTATATTAAATTTATAGGAATTGCTAGTTTAAAGGTATTAGATTTTATTTCTCACGTTAAATTTTCGTCTTTCTATCGTACACTCTGTCTGCGTCGACTGTTGTCAGCGAATCGAACCCGAGACCTCTTGATCGGCAGTCGTTAACTTAGTGGATAATTGTAAATAGTATTTTTATGTGTGGTTGTAAAAACTGTGTTCTAAATATTCTCTGGTTTATGTTACTCATAGATAAAATAGATTTACTCATGTACTTAACATAAAGTATTTATTGTCCACATATTACAAGTTATTAAAGGCTTTAAAATTTACAATTTAAGGTAAATGAACAATCCAAACATAGCGATGTGATGGAAGTTGGTAAGTAAGTAATATATCGTGTAGTACATCCGAAAGGGCTTTCCACCAGCCACGTCAAAAAAATTTTTTTTACTTTAATGTTTTAAGCTGTGAATTAAAACATTAAAGTCACAGCTGTCACATGAAAGTAAAAAAAATTGTATCTACTTTAGTAGATACCTTCTTTGGTATAGTAAAATGATAGTTTTAAAGCAACTTTGTCAAAGAGAAAAGGAACAGAAAACAGCAGTTCCTATACGCTATATTGATCTTATGACGCTAGAATAAAAATTTAACAATCTTCTCTCTGTGCATTGGTACTGTCACTAATATCTAAGTGAAATAATTCACTCAATTGAAGCTAAATTCTGACATACAATGTAGGGAAATTCTTGAGCAAATAATTTTAGAGCATTAATTCAAGTATAATGCTCGCGCCCTACCATCGGCGACCACCGGACAGTTATTGTCTGCCACGAGACCTCGTCTCCGTGGCAACTACTCCCGGACTATCTAATACCCATAAATCCTCCCCGACCTAGTGCTGGCTGACGGGCGCTCCTTCGAGTCTATACCCCTAGGAGCTCGACCTCGCTAAGTACAGGTCGCGCTTTGAAGAAACGTCAATACCTGGAGCCACTAAGAGGCCATTTAGGGCTTAACCCAATGACCCACCTGTAGTTATAAGTGGCGTAGAACATCACTTTAACAGGCTATAGACCTAGAAAAGTTACCCCAAGACCCTAGCTTTGGTCTACGAGAAGAACCACTTGGAGTATCTTGCGAGTACAAGTTCAGGTATTTTGTTGTTTATTGATTGTCATTCCATTACTCTTTAAATTACTCAGACGATGACACTGAGATACATAGCAAATGTAATAAAACGTAATTAATTATTCTACATTTCATAATTTGTATAAAAGGGGGAATTTTTGAACACAGCGTTAGAACAGACTGAGAATTCACAAAGCCGACGTCCCAACACAATGCACCTAACCAAACAACAACTTATATTTGTACTTCAACGTACGCTCGTAAATATAGTGAAAAAAAGCCTACGTTACGTTACTTTTAGGGTTCCGTAGTTCATGTCTCGGAACCCTAAACGTCAGTCCTCGGCTTACCTTGCCAAGAATTAGTGTTAGAAAGCTGAAACTTTGCATGGATGTATGTAATTACCACGTCAACAAAGTGCTAAAATAAAACCACGAATACATATTTTGGGACACCTTCCCTACGTGTAAAACGGGGGGTTTATTTTCTCGGGTCTGCCTCATAGTGTCGGGTAACATTAGATAGGTCTTTTAAAAACATGGAGAGGTTGCTAAGAGAATTTTTTATTGATATATCCGTTTTCACGATATATATATATAGATATAAAGTGCTTTTTTCTCAATAGGGCGTCTCCACTTTAAAAATTAACGTGACTAAAAAATCTGCAAAAATTCATGATGTTAGTCTATGTGATGTAACTTTGTTAGTTCAGGAGTTATAGAGGCCTAACTTGTAAAATGCGCTTACTTTGAAAACTTTGTATAAAAATAAGGAAATATTACGTTAACATTATCATCATCATCGGCATCATTGTGGGAGAGCCAAGCTTCGGCATGAATGGGCCCTGGCCTGATATCACGGCCTTACCGAAAACCGGTGTGAAACAGCGCCTGAGTTGTGTTTCACCGAGTGAATGACGATAGCGGAGGCCCCTCCTCCCCATCCTCCAAAGGCCGGCAACGCACTTGTTACGCGTCTGGTGTTGTGGGTGTCCATGAGCGGCGGTAATCGTTTACCATCAGGCGATACTTCTGCTCGTTTATTAATTAATTATTCTAATAAATACTACGCCCGCCTTATTAATCCATGTGCCATAATGGGTGATTACAGAAGAATACAGGTCTCTTTTACAGTATATTTTACATAATAATACCATGTTTACATATAGATAATATATGTCACTATAAGATTGTAAACACCGTTACACGTTAAAATGTCGAAAGATTGTCAACTTTGACATACTGCTTACAATTTAACGTACTCTTTTTCTTTAGATAATGTACAATCACAAAAATACTTACAAACAAATATGTCGGCGAGGGAAATATGCTGTTCAACCAATCAATGCACGAAATGCGATTCGTCGCATACCATATCACAATTTGACGGTTTCACTTCGATAGATTAAAGTTTTGACAATCTGACGGTAACAGAAATCATACTTAATATTATAAATGTGTATGTTAGTACATTTGTGACGCTTTCACGGGAAAAAATCTTAACCGATCATCATGAAACTTTGTACACATAATATTTTTGGAGTTATTAGAAGTAAAATAGGATACTTTTTATTAAATGCCAGCAAAGCCGCGGGCGAAAGCTAGTATTTAAATAAAACATTGAACGATTCGATTAAGTATTTAATGTTCTCCATACGCTAAAAAAGGAAGATTTTAATCGTCTTTTATGTTCGTGTTTCATTTGTTTTTTTTTTCGCGAAGTAATAATTTAATAATTTTGTATACAATACAGTATTATAATATAGTGAATTAACTGATTTTCGTTGTTTTTCGAAATGTTCAGTTTTTTATTTTCATAGTTTTATGCGTAGTGGCGTTATCAGACAATTTAAATGATTAAAGTGCAAAAACCGGGTCTCGTAGCTTTAAGTGTCTAAAGTTATAACTTTAATTGAACACTGTTATGCTTAACATCAAGTGACTCCAATATTGCGAGTTGCCCCGTCCCCGGTTAATTTTCGAAATGTGAAATAAAATGTGACGCAGACGAAATAGTAGAGAAAAGTAACTACAGCTAGAGATGACAGATTTGTTAGTAATCTAACTTTTTTATAGTTCTCCGAAATACAAGTATATATCTGTGTGTTACTTTTACAAAAGGTAAAGTTGTGTTGACGGTGATCAATAAAATAAATAAATAAATATTATCGGACATTTTAACACACAACGCCATCTAGTCCCAAACTAAGCAGAGCTTGTACTATGGGTACTAGACAACTGATATTAATACACATATACTTTTTTTTTGTAAATATATACATATTATACATAGAAAACACCCAAAATCCGAAACAAATATTTGCAGATCATACAAGCATTTGGTCCGACTCAGGAATCGAACCCGAGACCTCTAGCACAGCAGTCGCATACGCTACCACTGCGCCACAGAGGCAGTCAAATGTAATAACTACCATCAGGTAATTAAACTTCGCAATTATTATTACTTTTGTTAGATACAAGATACAGTTAGTCGATTGTCTGCACGTGTATTTAAAAGAGGTCTAGTCTACCTCTAGTCAGACTATCCTACAAATTTATGCAAATGGCAGACTATTTCGTTTATGATCTAAAAAATTAGGTTCTTAGATTTGCTAAAGTATAACTATGTAAGTCTATACGCATACTTTGCATGTCGCCTTTATTAGTTTACTTAATTATGTATTTGTGCCTCGTATTTTGACACATGCTAAAGTTTCTAAGTAGTACGCCTGCGTAACTACAACTCGAAGTTCTGAAACTTTAACATGACTATGCCAATGCGTGAAGTTTATTCCTTCATAAGTGATTTTTTAAAAACGATTTTGTCCTTTTCAATGAATAATAATAATTTTGAGAAAATTGATTAGTAGTTAGCGATTCTGAGTGGTAAGCCAAAAGTCGTGGGTTCGATTTTTACCCAGGATGAATATATTTTGTTGTGTCATTGGTTGTGAATCTTCCTAATTTATCTAATACCTTCAAACGAGTAATTTTTGTATCGATATCTTCTTTTTTTAAGTATGGGAATGCCAAAATGACTATACTCTTCCTGATGGAAAGCATAAGCAGAATCCAAGAGTGGTGGTCACCATACTCATTGCGAACGAAACAATGCAGTACGGCGACCCACACCACGGCGGCCTAGTGATGCTTCTTCATCATATTTACAAAAAATGTAAAGGGTTCCATGTAACATATCACTTAATTTACAAATCGTAATAGTTGGGCCATAAAAGGGCTTGATATTGCATATCAGGTTATACATTCGTTTAAGCTTATCTAACTTACTAATTAACATGAGATAATGCCAAGATAATTAGTAAATAAGGAGAGAAGGGCAGTTACGGAACAACAGCATACTTTGCTTGAGACAAACGACCGATCGATGCAGACACAGAAAGCCGTGCTAAATTATAACTGCTGAGGCAGAGTTGTAATTGCTTAAGCATCAGCTGAGAATTGTGATAAGAACCTGTAAGTACAAATGACTATATCACGTCATGTAATCGATAACTTGTTTGGAACTTAGCGAGATATAAAAAAGAAAGTTAACTGTGATTGGTTATATTTCAGTTGGTGAATATTGATCAAACTACATTTTTGATCGAGCGATAAATAACTCTGAAAAATACTCTAAGGTACACTCAAAGTACTTTTTTAAATTGGGTTTCGATAATATATAACTGAAATAATATTTTAACAGTGAACAATACATATTTATGCCCTATAAAATATTTTATTTGTGTCTTGGTTTATACTAATAACAGGAATTTAATTTCTATATTCATTTTAAAGTTAATTTAATATATAAACGTTACAGTTCCTTAGCACTCAAACCCCTTCAGTTCATAAAAATATTGTTTAACTGTTTTTTTGTAACACTTTTGAGGTTATGTTACGAATTCATATTTTCCTTGGATCAATTGAATGTCGTTTGTCAGGTAGGTACGCTCACCTTCATCGGGAGGTTTATTTCCGAATGCGAAGTCCTTAAACCCTCTCCAGTTGACGGTGTATCGTCCACTCCGTCGCACCATCATTGTTAATGAACTGTAAACACTGCACTAAGCGTGCACTAAACGGATAACGCGTTCCTCACTACCGAATGGACAGTGGCGGATAATGCCACTGGCCGGCACCGGCGGATTTTCGCAATAGACGTGCGCGGCAACGATGCGTGGTTGCGACGCGTCACTCAGCTGCCGCGGCGTCAGCTGAGCACGTCACATAACGACTGCGGCGCGCGCCCGCCCGCCCGCTCTAGCCGCGCTTGCGCAAATCCGCCCGCCTTTCCCTCAACTCAACGTTTATTACAACTGCTTTGTTGTTCCAAAACGGTACATATATCGTTTTAGGTAATAGGTAGTCTGTGATTGTCTGCAGTTCGATTGTATTTTAGACTACAAGCTAGAATAAGTGCTAATCAACTAATTCATTTGTTAATTTCTTAAGTGTGCGCTTCTATCAATAGTAAAATTTCAGGTTCACTTGGCGGAGATTATTCTCATGCGGCAGGATTAGTTTTAAGTGGCAGACAAATTTACAACCGCAGGCGACGTCTACCGCCATGGATCTCACTACCGTTATAATTTTAGACTTGTGTAGCGAGACTAAAATAAAAATAACGGAAGTTCGTTCATACTTTAAGTTCAGGAAAACTGTTCGTGAAGCATTCTTGCTCTTAAAATACTCTTAATTTATCGAGAAAGTTGCTTGTGGTATATATCGTATACTATACAGATGAATTAGATGTCTTATTCAAAGCCATGAAAATGTAGACATAAAGCAACGCACATAAAAATATTACGATCGTACTATAAAATTTCGTACCACTCACATTCTGCTACTTCACATACATACGTTTAAAAGTTAATACTTACCTTCTTATTTATAGGATAGATTGGTATAGACAAATGATGCACTTACATCTCGGCGTTCATTGCATACTCGTGTAAAATGTAGAAATGAAATATGGCGGTATGCTGATTGTTATATTGTGTTTTTTTATTAAAACTCATTGATTGAAGTATGTGAATACTACTTAATTTACCACACTTCGGCATGAATGGGCCGGCTCGACCGGAGTGATACTACGGCCTCACAGAAAACCAGTGTGAAACAGCGCTTACGCTGTGTTTCATCGAGTGAGTGAGGATACCGGAGGCCCATATCCCAATCCCTCCACCTCTATCCCTCAAAGGCCGGTAATACACTTGTGACACCTCTGGTGTTAAGGGTGTCCATGGGCGGCGGTAATCGCTTACCATCATGCGATACGTCTGCTCGTTTGCCCCTTATACTATAAAAAAAAACTAACAATAACAATAAATATTTTTTTGATAACTGTTCATCTATCTACCATTAACTATGTTACTGATAAAATACGGTAGAGTTTTTACTATGTAAACGGTATTTTATGTGTAAAAAGATTATGTATGAAATACACTTTTTATGGCCCCATATTTTAGTAAACATATAAGTGTAAAGGAAATAACGCGATCATGTTATACGAAAAAACTTCATTTCTGAGGAGCATCTACAATTAAAAGCCATGTAATGCATGTGAAGATTGATGCTTGGAATATCTATGGCAGCAATTGTGTAAATTCCATATATAATATAATAATATATATAATAATTTATAATAATATAGTACACATATAATCGTAAACATATAAATTTTAGTACATATGACACAATCATTTAAAATGAGAAGGAAATCTTTTAAATAGGTATTGGTAGTTTACTAAACTAAAACTTACTAAAATTTGTGGTTCAATTATATACTTTAGTTAACCTCATTATAGTCCATTTTTCGATACTTCACATCTCCGTTGTCATTTTGCTTAGTTCAGTACCGAAAAACCAGGGACACACAGTGGTTTATTACTTGAAAAAGTAAAATTTACTTTGGCCATGGTCAAAATCAGTTACGTTACTCAACTTGGCCATAACTTTTCTTTTGCTATCCTTGTATGTTATTGTTTATTTTTTACTAATTAACAAGCGTGAACTTCTGATTAACTTTTAGTTGGTACTGAACTAAATATAGTGAAAGCTTAGATGTGATGTGAAGTGGACTGTAAATTGATAAAATTAAAGTATATAATCCAACAACAAATTTTAGTGAACTTTAGTGATCAACAACAAAATTACCATCGTTATCTCATCATTCCCTTTTCATGTGTTTCGTTCGTGTCATGTACATTTAGGCTGGCATTCAACACCCAATGATTGTTATACAAGTCCCAAGAGATTATTTAGGGCATTCACGTGTAACGATAGCGTTATTTTATAAAATTTATGATGTTATATTGACCTTTTTTTTTATTGTTCATGGATAACAAATATCAAGTGCGTCATCCAATTAGTTTAAGTAACGTCACTTATTATCGATTTTTGGTAAGTAAACGGTTAACGCGAAAATATAATTTTTATTATAATTTTACGCGGGCAATTAGATTTTATCCTGTGTCTTCGCTCTCGTTGTAAAGTCTATATTGTCTGTACACATGGCAATATTGCTGCGATTATTACAATCAGTACGGCAGCGCACAAAATGCAAATATCACATCAAACCTCATCACATCAAAGCTTTTAATAATCCACCGCCAAACATACACTATTTATTATATTTAATACTGTCTAAAACAAACAAACAAACAAACAACAAACTACAAACAACAACCCATAATGTCCCACTGCTGGGCTCGGGTCTCCTCTCAGGAGAGGGTTAAGGCCATACGTCCCCACGCTGGCCAAGTGCGGGTTGGGGACTGGCAAGAATACGTTGTGGCTACGTAAATCTTGCCGTTGGATGTTTTTAAGCCGCTCGAAGGCCTCCAACTAAGCTTCACGACTGTTATCGTATGATAACAACCGGGACCGACTGCTTAACGTGACCTCCGATTCACGGAGACGCTCATGGTAACATGCCACCAGCGGTCATCCATCTAGGTACTGACCACGCCATCGTTGCTTACCCTCGATGATTGTTTCTAATCACCGAGTGCAACTGGGCTATGAGCGTCGAGCTGTCTAAAAATCAAACGTATAATATACATAGCCTTGTTCCAAAGTTTATTTAAATTACTTATATGAAATAGAAATATGTTCGATTTAGAATCGCCGGTGTGTATTAGTATCAAGTCAACCAACGGAAGAACCCTCTACTAATAATATAAGTGCCTACCGTTTAAATGCTGCAGAATGAGTACCCTACGCTGAATGAGTAGGGTCAACTGAACTCTTAGGAGGTCACACACTGTTGTTAGGAGTGATTGCTTTTTTCAACGCATAGATAAGATATCTTCTAGTTATAAGTTACTTAGTCGGCAATAGTTATAGTTTCAAATTCTATCTATATCTATAGTACAGTAGCAGTACTTTACTTTTGTTGTCACTAGTATTCAAACATACTGCGAAGTTTGTCGGTTCTAATAAAATTCCACCATAGTTAACAATAATTATGACTTGTTTGGAAAGTATTCAGTTCATTTTCTTGATTATCATTATTGTAGTAGTTGTAAATAATAAAAGGGAATGTAGAATGTAAACCGAGAGACAAAGCTACAAGTCAGATATTAATTAATTAGTTTATTATTAATTAATCTTATAAAGGTAGAGGCAAGTGCTAGAAAATGGATTGTTGAAGTCATCTTAGCTTTTTGTCTGTTACGTTTTCACGGCTGATGTTGAATCAGTTTAGATGTAATTTACAATGAAAGTTCCTAAATTATTGTGGAAGGACATAAGCTAGTATTTATTACCGCTATAACATACACACGGGCGGAGCTGCGGGCAAAATCTAGTTGTAGATAAGTGCTTTAATTAACTTTAGCGTTCAATGTTTTCGATCAACTTATCACTGATCATTAGTTAATGTTATATTTTTGTCTGCAGAGCACATATTCAGTTAACTTATTCTTTTTAATTACGGCCCTGCCAAATTGACTCTACTCTGCCTGATGAAAAGCATAAGCAGAATTGACGAGTGGTGGTCACCATACTCATTGTGATGTTCACAATGAAAAAATGCAGCATGATGACCCACACCATGGCGGCCTAGTGATGCTTCTGTATCGTTGGGCCTCCGGTCTCACCAACGATACACGACAGCACGTACGCTGTCATTTTAAGTTAATCTTTTGTGCGAGGGCAGTACCACCGTGGTCGAGTCGGCCCGTTTGTGCTGAAATCAGCATGGCTTTACTACCTGTAACTTTTTAATCAAACAAACACCTGAATTGACCAAACACAATTGACAGTTTTTGTATTATAGTTGTTCTAATTACATTAAATTTCTAATCGGAACGTTTGCGTACTACAAGTAAATAGATAAAGTTTATATTTCATCTTAAAACATTGTTTTGACTTGTTTGTTATCATACAAGTGACGAGCTGGAATTAATTGTTCTAATGAGTTACAAATAACCCCTCTGATGAAATGATGAGTTAATAAGATGAACTGGTAACAGTTAAGGCACTTATCCTGTAGCTAGTGTGAAAATAAATACTATTTTGTCTTTTATGAATCAATTTATTATTTGAATATAATAAAATCCTTTTTGCTTACAATTTATCTAAATGCCTACAATTTTCTGTATTTAAATCACAATGAATCATCAGTTACATCGTATGACTGTTAAGAAGTATAACTATATGTTTTTATTATATAAATATAGTTGTCGTTCTACTTATTTTATAAACTTTTTAGAATATCAATAAAAACTTATTTTAATATTTCTATCGTTTAAAGCTAACATAACAAAACTCAACCTTTTTTAATTCTTCTTTTACGTCTGTATGCTTTCCGCACCATACCCTCCTTGGGGAGATGAAGGGCGTGTGTGGGACTTCCGAAAGACCATGGCCTTCTTTGGCAGTCGGGAGGAGCTCCAGGAACGCATCGGCGGCTTCTAGAGTCCCCGTTCTCCACGACTGGGGTACATCCCAGGGTGACCATTGTCACCCCTGGGGCAGGGTGCCTTCACGCCTCTCTCCGCTTTACTCAGTATGTGGCGGAACACCGACCCGACTAAGACGACACCCCCGACCGCACCGGGGTGTCACCTGTCCCGGGTCGTTTGCTGCGGTCAAATTTCCCCAAGATGTGGCCACAGGGACCCTCGGGCAACGAACGATTGGGGAGCTAGCAACCACTACCGTGCCCCCTTCGTCGCCGCCTTTGAACTGGATCATCCGTTTCCCGATCACGCTTTGCGGACTTCTGCAGGAGCATAACTTCCTTTCCCTCAACACTCGCCAGTATTGCCGCGATCAACGGTAACGGTGAAAGATTTCGTTCGATCTGGCCGAACAGATCTCGACGCTCGGACTCCCACGCAGGGCAGTCCTGTAGTCCGAACGGGACTCCGCCCAGCACTCATGCTGGAGTCCCGTTCGGATACATAGTGGTCTCAGTGTGCTATAGCCTCCCGTCCTATTCGATTCAGATACTCACCGAAGCAACTATTCCCGATCCAATATCTGAGTCAATCGGTGACATAGTCAGTCCTCCCATTTCCAAGCTTCGATGTTCGGCAGAACGGCTCCGACAGTGCGTTGGCTAGTATAGCCCTAATTTGAGCCTTAGAGCGGCAAAAACACGCCGAGTCTTTAGACCAGACGGGTGCCAAAGAGGACTATGGATAGCACGACGTCGATGTAGAGGCAGCGAACCTCTTCCCGTGGTCCTCCGAAATTGGACAGCAGACGATGTATCGCTCCTGTTACCCACTCTGGGTCTAATCACCCGAAATGCTCTTCAAAGCTCTACCGATTGTCCAGGATTAGGCCTAGGTACTTCATGTACTGACCCACTTGGACTTCAGTGTTATTAACCGGAGGCATAAGCATCCACATAGTGGACGGCACTTAGGCCAGAGGGCAGACTGGTGCGAAGAACTGCATCATATGCGAGGTTCCATAACAATGTACCCAATACAGAGCCTTGAGGAATCCTGCAAGTTACTTTTCTTGGATTTTCATTGGATTGGATTTGAATTAGGGCTAATTGCCCGCCAGGGGAGGAGGGAGGACAAAATCCAGATTAATTAACAACGCCCCCACCAATCGGGACGTCAGGGAACGGACGCACCTTATAGCGTCCTCTGTCGAACGCCCCCGCCGGAATCCAAACTGGCAGTTCGATAGATCAGGGCCCACTCGCGACAAGTGCTCACTGATGCGGTCTAAGATAATCCTCTCAAAGAGTTTCCCCGACTCGTTCAGCAGGCATATTGGTCGGAACGCAGACGGAGCATCTGCAGCCCATCCTTTCTTTTTCAGGAGCACCAATCTTGCTTGTTTTCAGCTAAGGGAGAAAACACCTACAACATTCAACGTATTTTATACCTTAGTGTACACGTATATGAATATACAACTTCCAAAGCTAATTCTTGAAGTCTGAAAATTTTTAGCAATTGTTTTTGCAAATCAAGGTACATACAAAATTTCATACTTACATTATTCATTGAAATGCTATGGATAAAAAATATCAGATGTTTTGTTACAACACGGACGGTCGTGTAGTTATTTTGCAACATGCACACTACTATTTTACTTGCAAATATCATAAATCACTGTTAATGTAATGCTATCCGATAAAGTTGCCATTGTTCCTCTCTAAGCCTGTCAAGTGTTTAGTGTGACAGTGCTTTTGGTTATTCAAAAATATTAAGTGACAACCAACAGTAGCAAATATCTTCTACTTACATTTTATGAACATCATTCAGAGAGGAGTGCCACATTCGATTGAGATCACTAATCTAAAAATCCTAGCAACAAAGAAGCCACTTAAAAACTTCCTTTTTATTTTGTTTAGTGGCATATCATTTTTATTTTCTACATATTGTATATTAATTAATAATATTACGTATTGTTCCTTTTTTATCAAAGTTCACCCCCATTTAGTCAATTACACGAAAATGGTAACTGGGGTGGAAATAATAATAAGTTTTGGACTAATAATTGTATAACATTATTTGTATCGAGTCATTTCAAGTTTGTTTCCATTGACAGCGTGAACTGAGTGTGTCAAGTGGGTTGTACGCAACGATTGTAGTAGGCAAGGTCTCTTTATTTCTCATTCGTGTGTGTAAGAAACTGTTTACTTCATGTGTCTTATCTTTGTTTATTTACTTGATATAAATACTTTACTTGAGAAGAAACTATATTTTATAGGTACGAGTACTAGTCCTATTAATATTATAAGCGTGAAAGTTTGTGAGGATGTTTGTTACTCTTTCGCGCAAAAACTACTGAACGGCTTTGGATGAAACTTTACAGTAATATAGCTGATACATCAGAATAACGCGTAGGCTACTATTTGCCGCGATAACCGACATGTACGCGCGTGGACCTGTGGGCATAAACTAGTGATGAATATTTTAATTTAAAGTTACATACATCATTTGACACGTTACTATGTGGTGTTTTTAGTTCCACTTGTTTGTAGCTATGGCAACAAATTATGAAAGGTAATTTTAACCTACTTCTCATTATCATATCTAAATGTAGCGTTGTACTATTTTTTTGTGTCAAACTACAGATCTGACAATAACTGTCGTTAATTAATTAAGAGCTGACTTTGAGAGGAACTTTTCAGTTGGGTCTAGTAAGCCATTCGAGTTTGGCCTTAAGCGATTAATTTTAACCAGTCCAATGAGACTTAGTAAAAATGGTCTCATACTGCAGTAAACTTTTTTATTTGTTTGGAATAAAAACTATTATTTCTTCTTTTGATGACCAGTTTACTACATTTGTCCTAGTTACCCTTGTTATATTTAGTGGGTGACCCTTTGTGCCCCACCCCACATAGAGAAAAAAAAGGATGTGTTATTTCATCAGCTGAACAAAATATCTTACAACGTATTGTTGTGTTATAGATTAAATAGAATGACAAAATATTACTCCAATCTGAGCTTAGATTATAATTGCAAATATCTAAAATAAATAAATGAATTTATACTCAAAATTCAGTTTGTTTATTATGTCCGAAATATAATTTAAACTTAAAGATTAAAAAGACTGCCTAAAATCCGAAAAAATAAAAGATAATTAGGCCTTAGAAATAAAGTGATTTCAATATTTATAACATCTATATTATATTACACGTATTTAAACTATATGTAGACATTAGATAAACCACTAATTAATGAGTGTTACAATATTTCTGTGGCAATATAGGCGCGTGCTCGGTGATAACAGGGGTCACAGGGTGCTCATATATATGATGTCTCGATCGGTTGCAAAACAGTCTAAGTTGGGTTATGATCCGACGATCTTTTATACATTCTCTCAAAATTAAGTGATTTAATTGTTTATTTTCAAAATGCCTTGGACTAGTATTAAAAGGTATAAAAAATGTAAGAAGTCACGTAGACTTCTTTTTTAAGACAAAATTTCTTAAGTCTTATTGTTACAATAACAATCGCATAACTTTTCTTTATTATTATAATTTAAAACATTATTTTCAGAATTTACGCATCACCTTCGAACACTAGTTCTGAAGTGCCCGTGACCAATTCTTTGAAAGCTGGACCGGTGCTGACAGCTGCGGCGGATTCTGGTGGTCGTTTTGAGCTGAGCCATCATGGCTACGGCAAATGCGCGATTAAGCTTCTCCACGTCCACCGCGACGCGGACTACCATTCTATCCGTGAGTTTGAAGTGTTCACAGAGCTGAAACTGCAATCGGAAAGTGCTTACGTTGTGGGAGATAATAAGGAGGTGGTGGCAACAGATTCACAAAAGAATACCGTGTATTTATTAGCTAAAAAACACGGAATTAAGACTCCTGAAGAATTTGGTGCAGTAGTGGTGGGTCATTTCCTGTATATGTACAAACAAGTTGTGGAAGCTAAATGTAAAGTAGTGGAATATCCATGGGAGAGGTTACAAGCGGGAACGCCTCACAATCACGCTTTCTTATTTTCACCAACAGCTACGAGATGGTGTGAAGTGTCCCAGTGTCGTCATGGTAAGTGCTTATGTTAGTAAGTTAAAAGTGCTTAAATGTTATTACAATGGTTTTTAAAAATCGCAATATGTTCACGGTACGTTTTGTTGTACAGAGGCTGTTGTAGTGAAATCGGGACTAAGTGGACTTCGTGTATTGAAGACAACGCAGTCAGCGTTCGTGGACTTTGTGCAAGATGAATATACGACACTGAGTGATGCTGCGGAGAGAATATTTAGGTATTTGTTTAAGCTCTGTCTTTGTTTTATTAGTTTGGTTTTCTGTTTCTGGATATTAAGTTATTTTTATTTATAGTACTGTGGTAGAGGCCGAATGGACGTACGACGGCATGCGGACGACAGACTTTGACAATGCCTGGCTGACAGTAAAAGACGCTATTCTCGATAAATTTGCCGGACCACCCGATATTGGAGTTTACTCACCTTCAGTTCAACATACCTTATATCAAGCGGAGAAGACAGTTTTAGAAAAAGTGTCCGAGGTACGTTATATTATTGTTTACTAAATAATGTTTCCTTGAAATATGTCTATTAAGTACCCAAACACGTTAATTCTAACGAGTTTTAACGAGTGAATTGCAAAGTGGCAATAATCATGTACTCTTTCTAAAGTATATATAATTCAAAATCATTTAGTTTTGTTGGTGTTCTGAATCACTTTATAAATTCGTATTCATTTTCATTATAAATTACTTTTTACAAGCACTTAATGTCAACGATTAATAGGCACGTTTAGCAACTAATTTTATACAGTTTAAGTGCTATAAAAACCTACTATTCACACTTGAAATTTCATGCATCGCAATTTATGTATTTTTAGCTATTGACTAAATGATTTATTACTAAAACTAAGTAGTAGAATAGTGCCTTGAAAAAGGTTTTATTTACATGCTGGTTGAAAATTTTATCGATGAATGAAAAAAGAAAAGTTTTTTTAACACCATTGCAAAGCAAGAAGACGTATTTAAGAGTGGCTCAGAAATAAACAATAATCTATGTTTAGATCATTCGGTCAAGAGCCCGGCGTTTTGCGGCAATACTCATTTCTTCTGAAAAGTTTATTTTTTCAGCTTTATTTGAGATGTTTAACATTCAATAAGATTACTATTGATCAGTTTTATAAACGATAATGAGATTATAGCCAAAGTTATTGCATGTATGTATTTTGAGTAGGAGTGCCTCATTGGAGCTTTTATTACAATACTAAGTGAGCTTACTCACTCATGGGGTTCATTTCATACCAAACAATTTCAGAAATTCAAAAGTAGTGTATGCTTACTTTACAATCACAACAATTTGTGTGAGTTAAGAAAGTTTGCGCTTTTAGTTTACTCTGACCAGTAAGATGAATTAGTAAACTGCTTTCGAGGTATCATTTAAATACTATTTTATATAGTTTAGTATGGTTTTTCACTATGTCATTCTGAATTAAATAATTATCATTTATAATCAGTTTATTTCTATCATTCTTCAATATAAGCATTTTCCGTCATACGTTGAAACTTAAACTTGTTTGGCTTCATTTTAAATAATTATATCTTACATTGACTGTCACAAATAATTAATGTCATAACATGTTTTTAATTATTTTAATGCACTTTCTTTATCATTTGCTTAATTGAATATACATCTCAAGCTATTGACTTTAAAATTATTTTCATAATTAATTCTTGTTATCGAAACAGTAATAATTATTCATGAATTATTAATGAGACAACAAAGGGTTTATCGGAAGTGAATCTGGTCATTTGTGTAGTTATATTGCCGCTATCAGAGTGGACGTCACAGCTATTTTGTTTGTGAGCGCCAGTCACGTGAAGCGGAGGTCGAAAGGGTTATCATTAAAAACCCGGAGGCTCCTGAGTTTGTTTACCAGTGATTTTTTGGTCCAAGATATAGTTTGACCTTGTTTTATCACTAAGTGGCGATATATACCTTAGAACATTTTTCAGTTCTTTTTAATTAAAAACATTTGTTTGAAAATGTTTAGGGTTCCCACTTTGGGTATTTGTGTCCCTTGGTGAGGAGAAATAGACAACTGGGGAAGTAGAGTAGAGAAGATTCATTGTAGTCATTTATTTTGTTTCATTTTGACAAGTACAAATAATGAGGAATTAATTTAGGTTATATTAATCTTAGAAAGTATCTACTATCTGTACTACTGTCTATCTAGACAGACGATAAAATTATAGGTAAATGAAATCAGCTCAGAATTTAATGAAGTTGTTGTGTTTGTACAATTTTACTAAAGAAGCGAGTTATTTGCTGATATTATATTTGTTCTTGTTACAGATTACTTGGATCAAGATGACGATGCCAAACAAACACTACCTCAACATTGATATGTCAAAATTCCCAGCGAATGTAACGAAAGGCGACCCTCGCCATCAAATCTACCAGCCCATAGACAAGCCAGCTGGTCTCATCTACGCGCAACTACGTCGTAGACCCAAAAGTCACTTGTGACGAAAACGTTGCTACGCCGCGTAGAGCGTCACCATCTTAGTTTTTAGTTATGCTTATTACTTAAGTTGCAAACGAGGGCAAGTAATTGTCTTCTACCTATGGATTACTTATGGTCCACACCTTTAGAAAATAAAACATTAATGTTTTAACAAAGTGTGAAATATAAGCAGTTATGTATCTAGTCAAGGTATTAATGTTACTGGCTGGACTGTGTAAATCAACTTTGACTACAGTTTCAAAGTATATTGTAATTAAACATAAGTTTGTTTACCATTAGTTTTGTAAGTAAAATAAGGCTTAATAAAAGTTGAAGTATTAAACCGAGTTTAATATTAAAGTTTTAGAAGAAATACAAACACATTTGATTTTCTATAGACATTTAATACATACAAAATTGATATTTGTACTATGTTGCCAGTTTATATCATTGTATAACTATTGGCAACAGGTAAATTTTGTGACCAGGACTCATCTCTACTCAACAAGGTAGACGTAAAACTACTGCTGTGTATCAGGCACATAACACGATTATGCGTAAAGTAATTACTCTTAAAATAAAAAAAACTACAGACGTTTCGTCCCAATGATCTTATCTGCAAGTGCGTAGAGCTCTTCGACTGTCTGTAATAGAGAAAAGTAGACTAATCAGTACAATATTTTACTTATTATCAATATTAATGATAAGTACAGAAAACTGTGGCCGAATTTTTAACCTAGCCGAGTAACACTCGAAAACTGACGATTGAAAAAGAAAGTGAAAAGAGGTTTTTATTCTCTTTTCTTAAGTTAGAAAATAGGTTAGAGTAGTTGATTAACTTCCAAAGGGTATTAGCGGTCAGAGCCATACGCGGATACCGCACGGTGTCGAACGAGGCGGCGTGCGCCTTAGCCGGAACACCCCCGTGGGATTTGGAGGCGGAAGTGCTCGCCGAAGTTTATCGACGGGTGGCTGAATTCCAGGCGGAGAGTGGCGTTCGCCCTCCGCTCGAAGAGGTACGCGAGTGGCGTGAAGCCACCCGTCGAGCCACGATGGCCTCGTTGGTCTTCGCGGCTGGAGGCTACACATGCTGGCTTCGCCAACGTGGAGGCTCTCCAGCCGGTCATCATCGAGTGGGCAAGGCGGTAGCACGGGACCCTTTCCTTCCGACTGACACAGGTGCTTTCCGGGCACGGTTGCTTCAGGAAGTACCTGCACTCGGTCGCGCGGAAGGAATTGAGTCCCCCTGCCACCACTGCAACTACAGTGAGGACCTGCAGTGTGCCCCGCTTGGGCGCCGCAGCGTTGGGCCCTTACTGCAGTCATCGGAAGAGATCTCTTACTGTCGGCCGTTGTACGCTCCATGGCCGGCGACAAGAGCAGTTTTACCGCGGTTTCGACCTTCCTCGAGGAAGTTGTCTCGCAGAAGGAGGCGGCGGAGAAGGCCCGGGAGGACGTTCTCCACTTGGACCCGATCCGCCGCCGGCGAACCGGGCGGCGGAGGCGCGCCTACCAGCGCCTCATGCCGCCTTGAGTGTGGCCGCGGCTGGATGGGATGGGTTTTCCCTTCCATCCGCTTCACAGGCTAGCCGCGAGGGGGCGGCGTTACGCGTGTGCCGTACGTCGTCTAAATTGAGAGTTTTCACCATCAGACGGTGCCCGCTTCAGTGCGGGCAAGCGCTGGGAGGGGTCCGGGGCAAGAAAAGGAACATAATAAAAGTAAGCATGAACATTCTAAATAATCTATGGTTTTTTTCTAAAGGGTCCCGTGCTGCCGCACTGCCCACTCGTTACATAGACTACCTATCTTAACGAGACAAAAATTAGGTGCTTTAGATTATATTGGTATGGGAGACGTGTGAATGATTTATTTTATTAATATTGCTCACAGCGTCGCAAGTATGCCAAATATAATCGTGTGTGAGTGTAGCCTTTAGTCAACTTCTGGATTGACCTATAATGTGCAGTTTTAGTGATATAAGTAAGTTAATCTGCAGTTTGATTACCCTAGTGCTGTGCCTAGTTTGGGATAAGACGGCCGTGTGTGACTTAAGTTGTTATAATCACAAAAAGAAACAGTAATTATAATAAGTTTGAACGGTTTAATAAAAATAAATGGAAAATTGGAAACAGACACAGACACAACACAAACATACATTGGTACAGAAAGGTAATTCAGTGGATTTTGAAATTTTGTACAAAAATATTGAAGAAAATCAAAATAACTATTGTTTTTATATCCATGGTCATTTAGATATAGACCTTCGTGATTGCGTTGCAAATGCTTTTTTCTTAAAATTGTAATGGGTAATGGTGATTATGTCTAGGATATGATCTTGAACTCAGCCGCTATACGTAGAAAAAGTCAGTTGGTATCAGATAAGCAGTTATGTGTACCACTTATATGGCGCGATAAGAGTTTTCCTGTTTTGATTTTGTTTAGACGAGATGTTTCGTTTACGACTACCAGTGACTCAAAATAAACTGATTGCTCCGTCGTTTTCTTGAATCCGTATTACATATACTACATCCATGCGCCATCTTAAAATTTTGTTAAGACAATCAGATCAGAGTAGTTGCTATGCATTGGTTTGAATTAACTATTACCGTCGCTCGCTAATTATTAAGAAAAAAGACTTACACTTTCATGTTTGACTTATCAAGGCGTGTAAGTTGTGCATGAGCCTCCAAAAAATACAAGTGAACGCAAATCTATAATAATTATGTTTTGTAAAGAAAGGTTTATTTATTTCATTTTTAATTATCATTTATAGTTCCGTAAAGGACTGACTTGACTGCACGGTTGGCCAAGTGGTTTAAACGTTCGCTAAGCAGCTTTTTACTAGCTGAGTGTTATGAGTTCAAACCCCACATACGACGACACTCTGTGTAATCCATAAATTGTTGTTCTCAGTTTGGTTGTCCGTTTTATAGATTTTCTAGGGAATTTAATTTTTTCACAAAATAAATCATGGTAGCATAACGTCTTTTATTTCATGAACTACACTATAGTCTACTTCATACATTTTTATAGAAATACACTACAGTCAATAACACCATGTGGTCACTATAGCAGATAAAAAAATTCATTTTCATAGATGTCTTATTTAGAAAAAAACATCATTGAACAGAGGCGGGCTTACTTTTGTAGTGGTTATCAACTTTAGCCTATTTCTGATATCATCCCTCACTCTCTCTGCTTATCAAATAGTTTAACAAAAACTAAATAACTTTAAGTACTAATAATTTTGCTATTTTAAGCTTCTTGACGAGGAGTTAGGTACATACTTGCTTAGTAAATATATGTATAAGAGATAATATGAGTACGTTTTATCTGTTAGGCCGATGGTCGACTGGGTCACAATACGATGTGGCTGTAGCGATGACGATAGTATTATTCAACGTGTTGTTATCGGGAATATTTGTTATTAAATTGTTATCATTTTCGTCAGTAAATAAAGTAATGATCCGTTCTACGAATTTTTAGTCCGACAACGTGATTTGCTAATTGGTACGAACGTGATACGAAAATACATTCATGTATTGAACAGAAAGGGCCATCTGCAAGCCATAGATGATCCTTACCTAGGACCGTCGAAGTTCGGGTATTTCCATTCTAGGGTAGATTTGATATTCCCAGCAACTGTTATTAGACGGCGCGGCGGCGTGCGGCTTTTGGATGATTCTATTCAGGGGATCAGAGGATTTGCACACAGACAAAAACAGGTAAATGTATATTTAGCTGGACATATTAATATAGTACCCGGATGATGGTTTTTTGCTCGATTTTTTTTGGTAAATTTTCTAAAAGTGAATCCTAGCTAGATATATATTTTATTATTTTATTATATTATAGCCCCTTGTATACTGAACTTCATGAAAATCGTTCCAGCCTTTTCGAGATCCAGATTACATTACTTCACTAGTTATTAAAAGTAATTAGTGAATTATTAAAAATAAATAGTTGAGTAATAATTTTTAAATTGTTGTGTGATGGTCTCAAAATTGTCCAGCAAACGTTCGATTACTTTAGTAATAATAGTTCGAATAAGAATAATTTCTAGATTAGACATTAAGTGCCTCTTTTAGGTCATGTGACATGCAACAGCTACAAAGCGGATGATAGAAAATGAACTTCAGAACTGGAGTTTAAATAGTTTATTGTACAATCAAGAGCGTTAGATAAAATTATCATTTAAGTCAACGGTTAGTAGTAAACATTGATAACTGTTCCTTATCGGCTTAAAAATTGCAATGCGCGCAAGATCAAATGCATGAGGCGTTCGCGTTTGTGACTCCTTCTTCAGGTTTCTAGAACATTCTTTCCATCATCCTTAACTGATGGGATAAGCAGGAAAACAATAAATGTTTTACTAAGTATACCAATAATTTCTTAACATAAGTATTTACTAACAGAATAAAAACATAGTTTTTTATCTGAAATAAAAAACCCAGTAATACTGATAAGTTTAGTGTTACAAATACGTCATTAATCGTGACATCACATTTTTATGACTTACAAACAATCCAATTTTACAATCGTGTACCTACAATACCAAATGCTTTCATTGTTCTGTTTACTTGTGAAATCTACCTTACATTTTTTTTTTGAATTAATATAGATATTAAAGTCACGCAATAAAGACGAGTATTGTTGTTCGACTTAAGGGTTAACTCCTCTTATCCTAATAGTCCATGAGTTTGCCACACGCAATAAGCTCACAAATTATGTTCGTGCTTAGCCTATACTATCACTTTAAATTATGAACATTATTTAGGTTAGGCCGAAAACAGTCTAGAACACATTATTGTGTTGCATAACACTTGAAATTACATAAAGAACGAGATATCCTTTTTACATAATGAATGATATTACATCTCAGCGGTACGCCTTCCAGCCGATTTGTGCCACGGCGGCCAGTCTCAACGAAGACCTGCCAACTACGCAGGAGATATTAAAGTGCACAAGTGTGTACGTAAACACAGGTGCACTCTCTATTCTCTCACTCTCACACTGGGATGGTTATCCGACGCGACCGGGCTGAGTACAGGCGCAGGACGTCTTTTAAAAGAGTCAGTAGATAGTAAACTGTTAAAATACTTGGCTTTTTCTTAGTTGAAAAAGCAACGATGTCTTCTTATTAACTTAGAATTACAATCATGACTAGTGCGATCCAACCCTACTGTAGAATCTTAACAGGCTCATAACACCATTAGTAATATGCGGATGGCATCCTCGAGTTTTAAGGGATACTGTGTTTTACCGAGCATGTTTAATTTTATGAATGAGTAAATATGGTAAATTTTCCGTTTATAAAAACTCGTGACGACATACACATAAAATACAACAAATCATGGTAGAGTGCCATCTACCGAGGTCACACCGTACTAACAGAGTAACTGTTTAGCGTATCCTGTATCATGATATTGAAATTCTCGCCCTGCTATTTAAGGATATTTACATCTCCTAATATCAACCGGTCGGTCCCAGCCCACCAGGTATGATCATCTCGCCTGGTCAAAGGAATTTCACTTTGAGTTGGAAGGCCATGACCCCATTTCATCCACAAAGTAATTGAGTGAAAATGACCAACGGTGATTAGTTTAACAGACTGCTGGATACTGTACTTTCCTTAGAAAGGTGAATTGGGCATATTATATGACGCTGGCTAGAATTGTTTGTGTAGTTTTCATTTTTTTTTAGTATTTATTTTATACCTTTCTGAGACACAATTAAAATAAAATTATGGTCTGATCCAAGGCAGAGATAGTAACAACGAGTCTTATATGTTAGGTATAAGATTTCGCTACTAAAACGGTACCAATATATTTGTAAGCTTTGCTATAAAGTAATAAAGTTAAATAATATAAATGGGCATATTGCTATTCGGCTAAAGTTCAAACGTTTTATTAGTTTCCTATCATTGTCGTTGTTTCTAACCGTCGTATATTTGATTTATCTACAAATTTAAAAGTTCAATGACATTTGGCCTGTGTAGGTACTTGAGTTGAAAACCTTAATGATTAAAAAAGATAAAGGTTTCCGTTTAATTAGAACGAGTGATGTAAATTATACTTACAGAACAATTATTTATGACACGATGCTCTTTAATATAAGTATATATAACCTTGCTTGCTTGCTTGACCACCTCATACTCAACCGTGCTAGTAACTACCTCAATAAATTAAGATAAATCCATATCTTTATAAGACAAAATTCGATCGATCAGTAAGTGAATCAGCGTGTCGATTCACTTACTGATCGATTAACACATGAGCTGAAACCGATGGGACAGGTTGGATATTTTTGCGTAAATGTTTTTAGGTGACGTCGGTATGCAATCAGAAAAGATTCCTAAAATTTTCCACTTTTGAGTGCAAAGCAGATATTGGAAATTGTTCTAATGAAATATTTTTATAAATGAGTTTCTAGGATGTCTAATGTCGATCACCATGAGGAGGAAGAAGTTATATGAAGACAAAGCTAATCTTCCAAAAATTTTGATACACGATTCAAAACACAGACAAGAAAACATAATATGAAAATGTATTGAATTTAAATTTATGTTTTAAGGTAAAGCCTGTGTTACTTATTGGTCTGTGGATCCGCTTTAAATACTGATAATATCTATGCGTAACAAATGTTTGGTTAGCACGAGCCCGGGTAGCAGCGGGGTTAGGTAATTATTGTCTTATCGGTAGTAGTTGAATGTGATTCAAGTCCAGTTCGACACCGGTTCAAACTAATTTCTCATACAGATTGTCACGCATCTTTTAAGTACTCAATAAAGCGTTTTATTAGCATGTGGCAACATTTTAAGGTCCACGCACTGTGAATTTTTGTCACGCGTCACTTTACTTTTTTAAATTATTTTTGAACTAGTGACAGATTTGATAAAAAGTTTCTAAGCTTCTTTACCACAACACTTTTCCCATTGGGTGTCATAAGAACTGACTACGGGAGAAAAATAAATTGAAGAAAAACTAGAAACCAACCCAACCCCAACCTGCCTAGCCAGAGTGGTGTTGGCCAAAATCTGCTTTCTAAAGAGAAGCCTACATTCTGCAGTGGACTGTTACAAGCTGATGATGATGATGAAGACAAAATCCCGTTGGTTGGTGGTTGTGATTGTAATATATTCATACTAATAAATATACCACGTACCATAAATAAGTACGGGGTTACAAAACATAGGTTGTCAATTATAGATCAGTTCCTTGAATTGAAAAATATGCTCGCTATCCTAATGGAGGCAATAGTCGTGTTATTCTGTATTATCTACACACGAACCTAATAATATTATGATTCTTTAATAGTAAGATGAATACGTATCATTAGAACAATAAAATAGAATTTATAATCGTTCGGGTTATTCCATGTCATTGTTTTAGCCTTGAAGATAAACCTTACTAATATTAAGGTAAAGATACATAAGGCTGTGTATCCATGACATATTTATTACTATTCGATTTTGATTTATCACAAAATTGTTTCTATTTCACTTTAAAATATCGGTATTTCTATTCAATATTTTTCAATAATATTTATTGTACACCAGTTATGGTTTACATTTAGAGCCATATCAATAAAATGATGATATACAAATGGTGGCCTTATTGCTAAAAAGCTAATTCTTCCAGCAACTATTGGATTTAGAAATCGGTCGTAAAGAGACTTGCACTTTTGGTCTTAAAATAAAATATAATGGTATGTAATGTAACAAAAGAATTATTTATTATAATACACATGACAATTTGTAAACTGAGATATACTACTGTCTCCGTGTACTTATATGTACATTTACGCAAAAGGAAAAAGCTAGAGTATAATATAAAATAAATAAATAAAAAATAAACTTGTTTTCTATATTATTTTTTTGCGGTTAAATTTGAGGGTTACGTGAGTCTTATCATCAGTAAGCTAGGGACGGCAGTTAAAGTAAAAGATTAAAAGTATATAAGAGACGAAAACTCATTTAAAATTCATTCTCATTTTATTAATAAACCTATTTTTTAAGAAAATATTTCGATAATGTCACCAAACGTTTTCTACATTAAAATAATTTTTTTTATTTAGCATTTATCCTTAATTTAAATTATAAAAACAAACGACTTTTTATTTTGGTTTATTTATAAAAGCGTGTTTTTTTTTTGTTTTTTTAACTATTATTTATTACTGTGTTGCCATTGGTCTTCAAATGAAATCTAACCGCTTGAAGTGGGTCAAAATCAAGTCCAAAGAAGTTAGTTTGAAACAAACATACAGGTGAAGCTAATAAACACCGTGTAATGAGAACATTCGATCAAATTAAAGGTCGAGTCTCAATCTATTCGTTTTCATCTTTGTAGAGGGTAAACATCTATAGCAAGTATACGGAAAACGGAAAATGCAAATAATGTATCGGACATAATACCATTTTACGAGAACTTTAAATTTCAACCTCGTCTATCATGACATGCTCGTTTATCGTGTCATTGTATTTTACTGAATCGACCAAACAATCGGTAATTTCATTCCGATCATGCTTACATTATTTATCATACAAACCTCTTACATGTCTAAGTGTTAAGAGGGTAAGCTAATGATTGTAAAACGAGGTGCTCTTGGGGTTAGGTCATCATTAGCTGGTCCTAATCCAGTACAAACCGGTAAACCACGAGTTTATCACACGAATGTCAGTAAACAAATAGTTATCGACCATATTTTGACAGTCCCTTTACAACTACCTACAAAATATTGTGAGCAATTACCGTCAGGCTCTTCAGAGTTTTGACATCGTTTGTCTCGTATTTCAACTGCGCAAATTCCTCGTCAGTAAACCGAACTCCTCTCTCGATGTCCATCTGTTTCTGAGCTTCAATCTCTGCTCTACATTTAGCTAGAAGTTGTTCAGGTGTAAGCTGTTCGTGTTCTTCTTCTTCCTGTTCTTGTTCAGCTTCTTCATCTACTGCCTACAAAAAGTTATTTATTTATAAACAAATAAAATGGAGTACATAATTTATGATGCGAAATAATGCATTATTGCAAATATATTAAATATATATTTAGTACGTATGTATGTATATACGACCCATTATTGCTCTCCGACGTCTCAATGTTTTCTTGTTATATATTTTTGTACCAGCCTAAGGCGGCTGACTGTGAGTCTGTGAACTGTTGTTAGAAGAGATAATTTAAGAATAGGATAGGTAAACCTGTTTTATCAGCTATGTACAAAATGGGAAGGATCTTGACGCAAGGCGTCAAAAACGCAAAACGAAGCCCAAGATCTCGTACAATTATACCCTTAAAACTAAGACGATGTCGTATTTTAAGCAGCCTTTGCAACTCAAAAGAGGCCTTCGAATTTCCGCTTCATTCTGTAGAACGTAAATACATTTAAGATGCAACATTATCCATTCCATAAGGAGTAACTCAAAAATTATCATACCTTAACTAAGTTTGGTTTTGCTAGCCACATCAGAACCCATTAAAGGGAGAACCCAGGATGAACAGGAGGGTTTCGCCATCACTGAATACGGTGTTGAAGGAGGGAGAGAGAGAGAGAGAGAGAGAGACAAAATGGGAAAAAACCAGTAAGTTTTTAATAACTAATTTGTTTACCTGCTCCGTTTTCTGGGAAGCGTTGAGCTTTCTGTAGTATGCATCGGCCCGTTTTTTCGATGCACGTGCAACTTCTCGGTTGACCATTCTCCAGAATACGAAGACTGGGTGATGGTACAGCTCTGGAGGGCATTCCTTGAGAGGCGTCTTCCCGACCAGGATTAATCTTTTTAGTCTCTCCATCTCATCCAACTGTGAATAACGAATATAACTACTAAGTTAAAAAAAAATTTACAGTATATGAATTCTACTACCAAATTCAATCAATTTTGAAAATCTTCACATACTATATTGAAGTCAGTTCTGCTGTCTGTTCGCTTAGATTTATTAAACTACTTAACGAATTTCAATGCAAGTTATTCAAGAGGAAGATTTCTATGTATAACTAGCTGAGCCCCGCGCTGTTACCCGCGGTTGTAGTAGTACTTTTAAAATACCAATCGCGGAGCCAGCTAAAACATAATTAATGATAATAAGCCGTTAATAATCAATAAAAGAGTGTATAATATTATAATCTAGACTCTAATTTTTTGTATTACAGAATAGTATGATAAAGAATCATACTTTTAAACGAAGATATTGCAATATAATGAATATTAAAATGAGTAAACACATCCATGAAATAGACTAAAACTTCGTAGAAGAAAATATTACCGTTCTAAAAAGTTGAGTATTAAAATGCTACATGGATTACCATTTCATGTAATTTTGATTACCTGGTCTTCACAACATTATAAAAAATAAAAAGTAAACATCATTTAAGATTTAATCGAAGACAGTTTTATTACATTGTTCTTTGTTCTTGACACTCTAATTAGTGGTAAATAATCTTATATAATTGACATTCGCTTCAGACATCCGTGTAAGTTGAGGTCGACTCAGTGATACTCTCAGTGTGAATGTACCCTTAAAGATAAGTACCGTGTTTCATAGTGTGATTATTTCAAAGGCAATTTAGTGAATTGAAAATTAATGTCCACAGAACAGGCTTAAATCTACTGAAATATAAAAAATCTATTAATACAATATCTTAGAAATATACCACGTTTGACATTTTTATGCTCCCCAAGGCATAGTTCATAAACAGTGCTATTGTCGGGTAATTAGTGACACGCTATTCTCGTATAGCATAGCAGACACGAAGGCAGGTTTCTGCGTCATTATGTTCGTATCTAATTGATAGCTAGTACACTTGATAATTCGTCTATTAATTGTTTGATATTTAATTTCGTCCTTCAAAGTTAAATTTAGGCTAACATTATTTTTAGACATACTTAAGGAAGATCGAACCAAGACTTAAGAAGAAATCCGTGTTAGGTTGCGGTCTCGAAGTCAGCGGCAGCGGAGCGGTGAGCGATGCAGCTATTATCGGGAAGCTCATCATTAGAGCGCACCGGTATCCACGACGCCGTTACCACCCCGCTCTCGCTGACTTCGAGACCGCGGCCTTGAATTCTTTTTCATTTCTTTACAGCATGAGTCAGTATGTTGAAGCTGTCCGCCACAACTCTGACCTTAAAAGACGGACGGGAATATTGAAAAGGCTGCATTGCATTTGTGGCGCATGAGCGCAGGTATTCGTGTGTAGCAGTATTCACTTCATATACTATGAAATATTAAATACAGCTAAAGCGTAACATTATGATTAAAGTCTGATCCATCAATCAGATTTTTTTTTCAAGCATAAACATACGCTTTACTTATATAATTCGCTTTGACAATACAATTAGTCATAAATAGAGATTTAATGTTAAAGTTTTATAAATAATGATTTTTAATTTGTCTAATTACAGAGGCTTTATGGAATGTTGTGATGGTATTTTGAGTCAGAGAAGTTGCCCGATGATGAACCATGGTACCTAAAACCTAACTTTTTATTACTATTTTTTTTCCATTCTTTATTTAAATTCTGAACAAAAGTATTTTTGTTTTTTATCCCTAAGACTGCCAGAGACTGTTTTTCAAAATTTCACTCAGTGGTACATTTTAAAAGATATTTTTCTTTTCCGACAGCTATTACATTTCTGATAATATTGCTCAATGGTGGAACTATCGAAATTGTATTTAGATATTTAAGTAGTTAGATATGTAGATAACTGGCTTTGATAGGATCACGACAGTATGTTTCGAATATTGCATTAATTATTTATTTAATATACTTTGTGCCAAGTAAGATGTACGCATACTCACGACTCTTGCAGAGATTCTCTTGTTAAGACCTTCTTCATTGACTGCACGAATTCGCTCTTCCAGTTCTGTCATGTAAGATTTATCCGTCAACTTCACAAGGTTCGAACCCATGTGTTTCTCCAGGCGTGCCCGGACATGAGGATGCGCGAAACTGTTGAGATTATAAACAATTTATTACTCCTTACCTCAATTTAATATCGTTATTCACAAAATTTGCAAATAATGTAGTTTAATTTTTATGTGATCATTTGTAAAGAAACAAACTATTGTTACTCAGCTTACGAAAGATATTAAACGTAGTGTAGATGTATGAAGGAATTGAGAGGAATTATTTTAAAAAACTTTCTGGGTCAGAAGTACATGTTTACAAGCATATATTTCTTTTTTATTTTTGTTTGTAGCCTAACACATGTACATTAATCAATACAAATAATGCATAAGTTACATACGGATAGTAGAATATTTACGCTCTATGTAAACAGAAACACATGTGCCTGGAAACTACGGCGTGCTTGTTAGGGCCTCAGTTTTGACTCACCAGAGCCTTGAAGACTCATGAGGACGCTGGTCTCCAACCGTTTTTGCGGAGCGTTTGTTTACAAGCAGCGTATATACCGAAGGCGGCCAGACGTCTCGCCGTAAACCTTAGTAGTTTTGATGCTACATGCTCAGTGTGATAGTTGAGACCTTTATCGCGGTGTGGGATGGGCCTGGCACGGTATGGCACGACCCCCACCGACACTACATGTACATATACAAATTTTGGCCTAAAGAACCATGTACATTTTGTTGTAGGACGGTTAGAAGATATATTCAATTCTATTATTATAGCTACTTCGCTCAGCAAGCAGCTAGCTGTTTTTAATAGCAAATAAATGTGTTGTATTAATTAATTGAAACTGAACATATTTGCCTTCCAAGTAGGTATAAGTTAAAATCAAAGAAATGTTAATTGTATAATGATAGGGTGTAAATAAAATATCTAGGAAAAAACTGACAATACCTCTCGAAAGTCGTAAAGTAGTACTACTCGTACAGTGTATTACATCGTAAATCTAGATCGAATGAGATAATGTAGAGGTTTTCGTCGAGATTTAATTACGTAGATACCTACAATAGCAGATTCCTATGTGGGATAGTCCTGGGAGAACCGCAGCTCTGTACTTAAAGTCTGAATCACCAAGGCCTCATAGAAAACAGGTGTTTAACGATTGATTCGTTGCTTTTTACGGAGGGAGTGAGATACCGGAGGACCGACACATCACTCCGGGTAGACAGGTTTGTACCTTAAGGGGTTGCAACGTATTTGTGTCATCAACAATTTTATCAATTGAAAATTTATAATGAATGTGTCAACGCACCTTTTATGTTAAAAACACATACAATTGAAGCAGAACCTTTTTTCCCTGCTATTTCTTTATCATTGTAAAAGGTTCTTTATGTGTCGTGACTATTGGAAATTTAGTCAGTGCCATACATGGCACTGGTATGAGAATTTTTGAGTTACTGCTCATGGAATGCATAATGTTGCATCTTAATGTATTTATGTTCTACAGAATAAAGTAGAAGTTCGAAGGCCTCTTTGGAGTTGCAACATGGTCTTTTCAGTTTAGGAAGTATTTGGCAAATAATGTATAATCTAGTTAAGATGCCCGACTTTCATCAATTGAAGTGAACAGACACATTTTCAACCAAGACTAAAAGGTCGCCTTATCAATCAAGATATCAAACGGCTCTTATTTTATCTACCTACGATGCCTATTTTTATCAATCAATCAACAACCCACAATGTCCCACTGCTGGCCTCGGGCCTCGGCCACGTAATCTTACCGTTGGATGTTTTTAAGCCGCCCAAAGGCCTCCAACTAAGCTTCACTATTGTTATCCTATGATAACAACCGGAACCGACTGCTTAACGTGACCTCCGAATCACGGAGACGCACTCATGGTGACATGCCACCAGCGGTCACACATCTAGGTACTGACCGCGCCGTCGTTGCTCACCCTCAGCGCTTGTTTCTAATCACCGAGTGCAACTGGGCTATGAGCTCCTATTTATATGTTTATCTAGATTAAATTACTTACTTTTTTCTTTTGTAACTTTTTATTTGTGAATAACTATCAAAAATTTTGTGCTATAAAACGCGCGGCCTGTAAACGCATAAAAGCGAAACAGTATAGTTCTCGATGCTTTAATAATGGGAAATGAGAGCTTTAAAGGGCTTCTTAATGATGTTACAACTTAAAAGAAGAAATCTCTAGAGTTTAGACTCTCCATTTGTTTCATTTTCATAAGCTTCTGTTAAATATAGGCTTAACTGTGTGCTAGGAACTTACAAATATATTTAGAAATAGCTGTTCCCCGCTTTTCCTTTGCTTTTGAACGCTGTTCATTATTTCAGGTTTTGATTTTGTTTTAGCATTGATTATCCATTTTTTTTTAAAAAAGCGATAGTAGCCTTTGTTACTCTTTATAACAACAGCTATCTGCTAGTGAAAGTCCCATCAAAATCGGTCAAAGTAGCCGGAATAACCAGACAGGTTAATTTAGCGAAAAGTTGTTAATTTAAAATTATAAAGAGATACTTCGATTTTTTTAATTCGTATAGAGTTTTAAGAGGAATATTATCCTTAGATAGCTCTCAGACAGCACAATTCTTTTCCGAGTTATTCAGTACTTATCATTTATTAGCAAAAATTATACACTAGTGTGTCATCAAATGTATACATACTATATTTTATTTTTATGTTACTTTGAATAAACAAAGGCTTCCAACTATCATAATCAAGATAACTCGCAGAATTTTCCCATATGCTGTAACTCGTAGTAATCCATGGCAACCAGCCAAACATTTATGTATACGTAGAAATCCCCTTTTTATTAGTTTTCCTTCCCTATTCCCTTGAGCCAAAATACAAGTTATGTTTTATTATGTTATCTATTCATCAAATATTTAGACTATTGAATTGCTATCCAGTAAGGAACCTTATTAGTCAGTACTTCCTGTCAGTTTTTGTTCCCAAACTAGCTTGGGGTCGGGTTTGAGCCTACTTCGATATGGGTGAACTTTGACTTTCTTCGCGTGAAGCGTCAGTAATCAAATCCCTGCAACCCAAGTAACCTTCCTAGCGTAATTCTTCCCAGGATTATTAAGGGGGTCGGCAATCTTCATAACCCAAGTACTAAGTGACATCAAAGTTCTCTAGAAAGATTTTTGTTTACACATAACAAATGCTACAGATATGCTTTTGACAACCATTTGTTTTACGTGTGGAAACCCCCTCGCGCCTTCACCCCACCAGGGTTAGCGGCGGGGCAGTATGCCGGAATAGAACCGACTTAAACCACACAGTGTGCCTCTCTGTGCCTGAGACGGGAGGGATCCGGGTACTGCTTATTACTTACTATGTTGTCCAATTTACGAAGTGAATTGATTGAGGTGTAAACAGGATATGTTAAGAACATCAACAACAAAGTTAACGTAAAGTACTCGGCACGCCTGTGTTATTTATACCTATTTAAGTCGAATATGTGTGACATCATGTTGATATCGTAAGTTCTTAACCTCGCCCCGGGTACAAACCGAATGGAGAAAATGATAAGAGTTAATATTATTAACTGATATACGATGTCAATTAGCAAACATTAACGCCTCTCTACTTCCATCATATGGTTCTGTATGTGTGCATAATTTCGGTCAACGTCATCTTCGTCGGTTCTTGGAAAAGATTTCAAAATAAGAACCACGAAAAGTTCGGTAAACCGTTACCAGTGTCGCCGGCTATACGTTGTTTGTATTACTCAGGTCAAGACAGTACATATGTTCTGAAGTTCGATTCTCCCACGATATCTTGTGTCAAACCTAATTCAGTTCAAGGATTTCTATTTAATAATTGATACAAAGAGGAAAAGTTTTTCAGTATTATGAATTTCTATTCAAGATCAAAAAATGATAATTGCTAGATATATTGTTTTTTTTTCATGGTAATGTGATTCCAGAGAAGCAATAGTTCCAGAAGTGAGGAGATGGATTTGCAATTTATGCATGCAGTTTTGCCATGTAATATGATGCTCCAACGATCACATTTATCAAATCCTAATAACGATATTGAACTTAAGATTAGGAATAGGCAGATTGAGACTGTATCAAGTAATGGGTTGTGAATGAGATTGGAACAGGTGTATCTAATATCTGATTTACTTAGTATGACCATCTCTAGTATATGGACACATTGTACAACTACATACGGCGGCATCGGAGCGTCACTAAACGAAAAAGGAAAATAGTGTAGCATAAATATATGAACACATTGTACACAACATGCCTACACCATACAAATATATTTTCGATTTGTATGTAGCATCTGGGACTATCGCGTGTTCTGCCGAGAAATCTGGATGAGCGAAAAGAGGGAAGCCTTACAGTCTTCGAAGGACTTTATTAACAGGAAATTTAATGTAAAATTAACGTGTTTCGTGTTGTTTATGTTTTATTATGTAATTGTTTGCACCAATAGAATATTCGTCAATAAGATATGGACCTATTATATTAGATACATACCTTTATCTATATATTACCTACATATCTGTATCTATAAATTAAAACGTGTAGCAATTGTACCCCTTTGTACGAAAACTTTGAGAATGGAGGAGTATGTAAATGTTACCACAAGTATAAAAAAATAGGTAAAGTATACGATAAATGTTAATGAGGCAAACAAGCCCCTAACAGAAGAATTAAACGTATAACGTTACCTTTACCCTCATAAGAGGTCATAATTAAAAAAAATCAAACTTTAAAAAAAAAAATGTTCTACACGGTTTTATGAATTGTTAATGTGACACTTTATGATTATATTTCAATCGGTCGTAACGTACATCTGTTTTAATTGTAAAGGCTTTCAACCATTTAATATATTTTATTCAGAAACCTTACAATAAAAACTAAGTTATTTCAACTTACAGCCTTTATTTAGTGGCAGCAATAAAATACAAAACTTTATATTGTTTGCGCATCACACGTCCAACGCTGTCTAAGTTAAATCTCTTTTTAAAAAGTGAGAAATGTACTATTTGTTGATGGTCCAAATTAATAAATAAACACAAAGTATGGATCGACCTAAAGCTATACTTACAAAGAGAACTGTTGTATTATATAAACGATGTTTTGCTATATTTTATAAAACAATATGATCACAAATACGGTCTACGAAAATAAGGCAAATTCGCACACAGTCGCAATAAATACGGACTAACATTAGATAACCTCTAATAATACTTATATTAGTACTACAAACATTGTTAGTTATACATATTTGCTAATTATGTAATCAAAAATTGATATAGTCATTATCATTGTTATATAATTATGCAAGTAAAACTTATTGCACGTGCGGTTTATCTCACTACACACAAAGGCCAAGTATTAATTTAAGATTTGGGGCATTTTAATGTGTCGCGTAATAAAACATAAGCAATAGTAAATAACAACTAAAATAGCTACATTTGCATACCATTCTGTAGATAATTTCATTGGGAATCCAAATATATACATATGTTAGTAGGTCTTCTTGGAAAATCATAGCGAAATTTACAATAGAACGTATCCGGGTCATTCTCCCGAGTCTCCACACCCGGCTTCAGACAAAACCCAAACAAACTCGCAGATTTCATGTCGCTAGTAACAATCAAATTTAAATAGGAATGGATTTGTAAAATGCTACTTGTACGGGGTATTTCACGTCCGATTCAGAAAGGGAAAACTGCAAGTGTGAATCACTGATAATATTATTCTGAGTACGGACGCACTTCCTATCTGTCAACATTGTTTATGAAGAGCCTGATATGTCTGTACACAAATAAATCTAAGAATGTCTATAAGTTCATGAGGGTTGAATTTAAATACAGTAAAAGAGATGAACTTTATGCTTTATTTCTTAACTGTTACGTAACTCGGTCAATTAGAAATCATTCTAAAATGTAAGGATTGTAAGAAAGAAATATTGCTAGTGATGTAATTGAAGGTAACGAAAAAACCTTTTTTTATATTGAATCTTCTTTACAGGTAGATTTATTTTGGTGATAGTTTACATTGAAATATTTGTTTTGTACTGCTACTTAAATGTGCGAATTGGAACCTGATCTTGATGTCCACATATATCCAAAATACGCATTACTAAAAGTAAGAAATAGTCCACTTAAAAATATTTGTATTTCTAAATATTTATGAGCTGTTTTTTTTTCAATTATTCAGTGATTGATTTAGGACATTCAAATCTTTTAAAGTAAGATTTATCGATCGACAGTGGGCTGCATAAGCTCTCCTCTTTATTGCAGTCTATTTACATCAAAATCGTGAAATAATGATGTCTAATAGTCACATAATTTTTTTGCCGTCATGCGAATACTGAGTGTAGTTATCGATCTCAATTGCAATTGTGTTTTCTTAGCTGATTTGTTACTACTCTAAAGAAGAAAAGAGACTGAGTCATACTGTTGCGTACCTACAAGAAGCCTGCTATTACGAGCGTGTGAACAAAGTCCATTTAATACTACGATAAGAAACAATTACTCAAGTCTTTGCATTCTAGAATAATTTATGACTTTGTTAATAATATGCGCATCAGAAATAACAAACGTGCTTTTGTTTTTCTACTTTACGAGGCCAACATAAGTTTATCTAAAAGTTTTATTTAGTTTGGGTATCCTAAAACTTCCTTTTTAACGATATACAACTTTCGGAATAATTCACTTTTATGTGCTAATTGTAATAACTAGAGGTTGAAATTCAATTCTACATAAAAGTTTTTTCCACGTAACGGTAATTTTATTTTAGTTTTAAGCGTTTCTTCTACATACAAACTTGAAGTATGAAAATTTTCAGCAACATTGCTTCTTTGAAATAGAGCTTTGGTGTATGTAGTTTCAACCTTCCGGTCGGAGAACGGATTTCGGCTTTTGCCCGAAGAGGTACGAGAGTGGTGTCAAGCCGCTCGTCGAGCCACAGCTCGCACACAGCACAGTCGTCACAGCTGAAGGCTCTACGTGCTAGCTTTGCCATCGTACAGGCTCTCCAGCCTGTCATTCACGAGAGGGCGGGGCGGTAGCATGGACTCTTTTTTCCCGACAGATCCTTTCCGGGAATTGTTGGTTCAGGAACTACCTATAGTGACGGATCGCTAAGAGGGAACTGAGTACCGCCTGCCACCACTGCGACTGCAGTGAGGATTTAGCAGAACACGCTAGCGGTTTGCCCTGCTTAGGCGTCGCAGCGTCGGTTTCATACTGCAGTCATCGGAGGATATCTTTTGCTCCATGGCCGGTAGCGTCAGCTGTTTCATCGTGGTTGCAGCCTTCTGCGAAGACGTTATATGTTCGGGCAGACGCTGGGTAGCGTCCAGATGCATGATTAACAGCAGTTCCCGGATCCCTCCCGTCTCAGGCGCAGAGTGGCACACCGTGTGGTTTAGTCGATCCTATTTCAACACACCACTCTGCAAGCAAGCGCAAGCCCAGGTGGGGTGACGGCCCGTAGGGATTTCCAGGCGTAAAAAAAGATTTCAATGTAAGAATGGAGTTTTTTTATTTTCATAATTTAACATATAACGTACTGTTGGTTCACGGGGACCTGAGATGTTTTCTGATGGTAACATTCCTTTACGGGTTTCTAAGGTATGGTAACATTCACTCATGGCGGGTCTGGTATGCTTGTCTACTAGTAACGTTACCAAACTGTTTAGGTTCAGTAAATATTCTGGCCAGATTAATGTTTAAAACCGTAAAATTCTTTCGATGAATCCAATACACATATAGTAGTTTCGATATAGGTTAAAAATTAATAAATAATTCAAAACGTTTAAAAAGTCAATGTCTATGTATATGTGAGCGAGTATTCTTAACGTTTCAGCTTTTAACTGAATGTTTATGGAGCTTAAATTACTCGTGACGATACATTTACTCACCAGATCGCGTCATCGTTAATGCGAGTGTTTCATGGTCGCGCTGTTGGCGCGAACATTACGGATCGTACATCTCATATCATTTAAAAGTTTGTACAAACGTAATATATGTATGTTGTGAAAATGCTTCAAGTATGTGTATATGCTTCCCTATATATGAAAATAACAATTAATATCGTGCACTCATGGGCATTTCGCTTTATTATATTTTTTTAATTTTATCACTTATTGCAGTTTAAACTACGGAAAGTCTGCTTTATACATAGGATAGTTTTAGTTACATAGGAACCCGGACAGAGGTATTAGACATAGGTATTTAGTAAATACCTGGACTTCTTCATACTAAGATTTAATTGCTGATACAGTCACATTCCTAGTTTAAATGTTTATTTTTCTTAATATCTTTCCCAAACATACACATATGCTTAGTATATGTTCGCTCATAAAACATGTGACCTCGTTGAGAATCATTTCTGTCGAAAAGTTTGCTTAGCTTACAGTTTAACCGAAGTTTCCAGATCGGTAGCAACTAAACACTAAAACGAACGAATTATGAGTCGTGTCTTATATTTTAAGTTTATTTCTTCTTTATTGTGGCTTTAGAGTGGCCTATTCATCACGCGTTTGATTCCTTGTAAGCGTTTGTTCATATCATATTATATACTACTCAATCCGTCCACTAAATTAGTAATGTATACTGAGTCATCGAGCCACGAATGCGTATTCCTGATGTTTTCACACACATTTTTCCAATTTAGCTTTAGAACTGTGCACAATGCCCTTATACGTCATACAGTCACGAATTTCACGTAGCATTTTTGTAGTAAACAAACCTTAAGCGTTCAATAAACTGAATATTTTATGTTCTATCTACTGCTTACTCATTCACATACGTGTAACTAAATTGTGTAGCATATTTTCAGCTGTACTCAGTCGATAGAGAAGCAAAACTTTTTGAAACGTTTAAAGCTACTTAACGTCAAACGCGGTGAGTGAATGAATACTCAAGGAATCGATTTTTCTATGTGAATTTTAAGTTTATTTTGTATCAAATAACATGAATAATAATTTTTTCGTAACAGATTTTCTCACGTGATATCACGATTTATCAGGTGATACGACGTCATTAACAGGCTAGTTAGTTAGTTAGGTTAGAGAGAATAACATGAGTATACTTAATGAATACATATTTCGAAGGGATATACTGTCTGAAATTAAAAGAGTGTAGAAGATAGCTTTTGAAAAGAAAATACACTGTTATGATAGTTATGATGATGATGATGTTCTCCTAGCCGATTTCGGCTATGGTGGCTAGACTCAACGGAGACCAGCCAACTACGCAGGAGATATTATAGTGCACTAGCGTGTGCGCAAGCACAGGTGCCTTCTCTCTGTTCCCTCTCTCTCATAATCCGATGGGACGGTTAACCGACACGACCGGGGAGAGATCAGGCGCAGGACCAACAGCTTTACGTGCTCTCCGAGGCACGGGGGTTCAGACCCCAACTTTCAAACTCCGAGCTGATTTTAAGTATTTCTATAATCAGAAAAACACAATAACACTTTTTGGCCCGACCTGGGATTCGGACCCGAGATCTCTTGATTGGCAGTCGCATATGTCAACCACTAGACCAATGAGGCAATCAGATAGTTATATTCAACAACACACATATCACTTTTGAAGGTATCTGTCTGGTTCACAATAGTTGTGATTTTTTTTTATTTCAATGTTAGTAGGTACATTCTAATTTAACATCTACGTCCAACATTCTAATAAAACTGTAAGTAGAGAGGACTTAAATTAGTCTGATATCAGTTTTTCCGTTGAAAGCACATGGACAGTACTCACAGGAAAATCTACTTACAAAAAAAAACACTGCTTTTGTTTAAAAAAAATAACACTGCTTTTGTTTATGTGATAAGAATTTTCAGAATATTTAAAAAACGAATATATTTTAGGGAAATTCCACCTAAACACACAATAAAGTTTAGGGAGTTTAGTTTTACGCATGCACGAAACATTGTCATTATATTGTCTACAGTTTTATAGAGTGGGCTTGGACTTTGGTGTTTTTATTGTATAAGACAAAAAGTTTTTTTTTTGTAATGTAAATATTTTAAGGTTACCATGATCCCCTTAGAGTTGAAAATTAATACAACTATTTAGTAAACAGTCTATATAAATAAATAAATTGAATTGTCTATTTGTAATTTCAAGTTAACAGATTATCAATAAATGCATATTGAAGTTAATACGGTACTTACAAAATTTTTTTTTTTTGTGTCTTTTTGTCTGTCTGTTTTTCCGGTTAATCTCTGGAACGGCTAAACCGATTTAGACGGGACTTTCATTGCCAGATAGCTGATGATTTATGGAGTAATCTTATTTTGAAGAAAAAATAGAACCAAATCGGTATTTGATAAATCTCCTTTGATGGTTATGTTCCGCAGATTTTTAATCTATTGGGACTATGCGTAAAACATTTTTTTTTCATTAGTATTACAATTCTCGAAGTATTGTGATCGTATTGTTATTGTTTGAGCTATTGTTATATACATTATATTATATACTATATACGGAAACTATTATTTCTGACACATACATACATCATACCTGTTATATTAATTTCTTTTAGTGCTTACTTTCTTAGCAAAAAAAAGGAAATAAATAAGTGAGCTCCATGTTTTCTTTATTAAATTAAATGCCAAATAAAAAAATATCTGTCTTACTTTTCATAGCTAAAGTATATAACCGATTATATTGAAATTTATAAGATCTAGTAATACAAAGATTATAATATATAGAAAAAAAAACCATGCACTTACATAAAAATAACTTTAACACAAGAAAAACTTCTTAAAAAATAAAACAGATTGTCTAAGTAAAAAACCTATCTGTTGCGTTATCGAGAATATATTTATCTGCTTACGTTTGCTACAACGCAAAATAAGAAAAAAAAACAACATTAATTTTTATCCTTTTACGTAAGTTGTAAACGTAATATACTTCATAATGTTTGTTTTGATTAGTCATGAGATAAAAACTCGTTTTGAACAAATCGTTTCAAGGTTCCTTGAAAAAAACATTTCTGAGAATGCAACAATTAATGTACTTAGTAAAATGGTGGTTTTAGTCTAAATAAAGCTATTGTAGTGTCCTGTACATCTTCATTGAACTGTAAATACAATCGTAAATGTGCACTTGTGCAAGTAAACAAAACAAAGGGATAATGGGTGTGCTAAAACTGCACTGATCATTATACATTTGAATTTAACCTGAGAGAAGAGGCTCTTCTCGACGTAATATCCAAGAACGTAGCACAATCGTCTGCATCTGCAGCAGATCGTCTTCGACCGCGGCCGGCGAGGAGCTCGATGGTCTTCCAAAACGATGCCTCGGAAGAACTTGATGGTATTCGTTGCATCTTTACGATCTAATCACAAATGCATGTTGACCGACCCGTGGCTCAAGGTGCAATGACTGCCGCCGCCATCATAGTCTGAACCACCCCTTCCCACATAGTTTCGACACCCCCGATTCTACACGCGAACATTAATCTCCGCCTCGACACCTTTTATGAATACCTTTACGGCTACTAAATGATGACTATAGACACTTATTCGATGTTTAAAATTTCTTTTTAGCTTGTAAATAAAAAGTTCATTGGTGGCCGTGGCTCCTAATTGACTTTTTAGAAGGAATATAATATATGGTTTCGAAATATAATTGCATTGGTAATTAACTGTCAAATTGATTCATCTTTGTAAAAGATAGTATTTTCATTAAATTATGAACAAAATGGTGTGTTTCTAGTGGACACTTGGCTTAAATACAGCGCATTCATAGATCTGGTACATCCTGCATTGACCCGGATAGCACCAACGTCGCAGGTCGCGACCGGGTCAGTCGGATGCCTCAGCCGCGGCCTTCGCAAACTCACGAAATAATTAGGTCTTCATAGGTTAATACGCTTTTGCAATTTAATAGATTGAATTACGAAGAATTATATTAAATTCAAAATGAGATAACATTTTCAACTTGGCGGAATAATTACAAGCATTGTAAGTGCGAATATAGGTTTATGTGTTATGCTTATAAACGCGTTAGTTGAACAAGAAAACAAATTAAGTCACTTAGTGTAAGCACAGTCTAAAGTAGCTGGTATTTTACAGTGTAGTGCTAGTTAAATTATTTGAAGCTCTAAAATGAATTTTAAAACAACTCGCGCAGAATGCATATTTTTGTTTCGGCGGGGAATTTACAAACTCACAGGCAACAGAAACAAAGAACACCTAGACTTAGGACGTCAATTGATACGTAACGAAATTATTGTCTTACATGAGGTTTGTACCCACAAAACATTCAGAGCAATAGAAAGCGGTGGAACGCCCTCTACTAACCCATAATTTACTTCATTATCGCACATTCATAGAAACGTATATTTAAATTAATAGAGTTATATGACTGAGTTAGAATAGGGTAATAGTTGTTCTATAATATATGACAGCACATGATATTCGGAATGAAGATATTTTGTTGGTATAACTGTAGGCGGTCACGGCAGGGCGCGCGCCGCACGTGCTCCACATTTATATCTTTATGTTTACACAGCCATTATGAAAACATATTTTATTATTGTGATAACAGTCGATTCAAAATTACGTCGGCATGTAGGTACATTATTTCCACGAATCTAAACGTTATTCCGTGATCTCTTTTACATAACAGCTGTTTAACTGAATTTTAAGTAAAAAATAAATTAGTTTGACATAATTATTAATCTACTAATGATTTATTTCTTATTCTAATGGCTAGTAGTACCGTAATTGGATCATTATCATATTTTGGGAACTTATTATATATGTTTTTACTGGTAACATTTTATGAGATCTTGTATAAAATAAATTTACAACTTATAAATATCATTGAGTCCAAGTTCTATTCGTAATTGTCTTGATTGCTAAGTAATATATAAATAGATTAACTATATCGGTTTCCTTTTAAGAAACAGCAAACTATGCCCTGTGAATTTTTGGGAACTTCTTTCCTAAGTCTTCAAATAGTGCTGCCTTTAACATATAAATATTTTGGTATTACCAAAAAAAGAAACATTACAATTATAAAAAAAAAACACGCTCAGCGCTCTCCACTTCGCTGAATGTTGTGGGTCCAAACCCACATGGGACATCACTTTGTGTAATCCACAAATTGTTGTTCTAAGTCTGGATGTTGTTTGTGTCCATTTATTATATATTTGTATAGTTCACCGCAATGTAGCAATAATCCTAGTGCGGGCTTTAAAAGTGATTTCACTATTCGTATTGTATGTCGTAACAGATACTTGTCAATATTTTATAGGTTGCCATGTAAACTTACATTAGTATTGTTATCACACTGAACACGCACAAAGTCCGCGGGTGGTTGTTATTTTACTGATAACTTATAAGTGTCATGTCCGCCTATAACCAAGTAATAATTTGATAATATATATGAATAAAATAAAACTATTTGTGTAAAAACCATGACGATCGTCGCCAAACATTTTCATGATCAGGTTCACAAAGATGCTTACAGCCCTATTACAGCGGGCTTCCCACTCCCACGCACATTCACAAACACCATACAAACACATACACTCATAAACACAGATATGCACACACACTCACATACACTTCCATACACTTGAGTCGTAAGGTGTGTATCGTATCATTGACTATCCCGTGATCAATATGCTTATTTGGCTCTATTTCACGGCGAATATAAATGGTTAAATAGGTTTCTGAGTACTTACGCGTATTGTATGATTTTCGCTTGCCACCATCGTGGTAAATTAGGCAGCTGGAACCTTTTCATTTTTTTTCGGCCCATTTCACCTTCCCCTTGTTCATCCTCCCCCTCATCCTGAAATATTGTTCTGTTAGTAGGTTATCTATTATTATAAATGTAAATTTAAGTTTGTTTGTTACACTTTCACGCGAAAATTACTCAACCTATCATCTTCATGATGATAGGTTAAGTAATTTTCGACTTTGTACACATACTCTTGGAGGTATTAGAAGTAACATAGGATCATCATCATCTTCATAGCCTTTATTATTCCCAAGATTTGGGATTGGCTACTAGTTCAACCGGTTTTACCTGAATATCAGTTTTTACATGAAACGACTGCCATCGGACCTCCGCGACCCTGAGGGTGAACTGAATTCGAAGGCTGAAGTTATCAGTATATTTGAGGGCACTGACTTCCCAATTACGATTGCCATAGATGTTCATGACAACCAAGACCGACGGCTTAGCGTGCTCTCCGAGGCACGTGCTAGGAACACGGCCATCTTCCAAACTCCAGGCTGCTATTAAGAATTTCTTGTGAGAAAAACTCAACAGCAGTCCGACCTGGGAATCTAATCAGATCTTGATCTGCAGTCGCATACGTTAACCATCAGCCCAAAGAGGCAGTTAGAAGGAACATAGGATACTTTAGATGTAACATAGGATACTTTTCATTAAATGCTTTTCATATAGGCATAGGTACATGTACATGAGGCGCTCATAACCCAGTTGCACTCGGGGATTAGAAACAATCACCGAGGGTAAGCAACTACGGCGCGGTCAGTACCTGGATGCCATGAGCGTCTCCGTGATTCGGAGGTCACGTTAGGCAGTCGCCCCCCTCCCCCCCTCGGCTCTGACCACCCAGAATAAGGCGCGCCTCTGGCGCCCTCAGAGGGTATTGACGGTCAGAGCCATACGCGGATACCGCACGGTGACGGAACACCCCCGTGGGATTTGGAGGCGGAAGTGCTTGCCGAAGTTTATAGATGGGTGGCTGTATTCCGGGCGGAGAGTGGCATGCGCCAGCCGCCCGAAGAGGTACGCGAGTGGCGTGAAGCCGCCCGTCGAGCCACGATGGCTCGTTGGTCTTCATGGCTGGAGGCTCCACGTGCTGGCTTCGCCACCGTGGAAGCGCTCCAGCCCGTCATCCTCGAGTGGGCAGGGTGGCAGCATGGGACCCTTTCCTTCCGACTGACGCAGGTGCTTTTCGGGCACGGTTACTTCGGGAAGTACCTGCACTCGATCGCCAGGAGAGAATTGAGTCCCGCCTGCCACCACTGCGACTGCAGTGAGGACTCGGCCCAGCACACGCTGGCGGTGTGACCCGCTTGGGCGCCGCAGCGTCGGGCCCTCACTGTAGTCATCGGAGGAGATCTCTCGCTGCCGGCCGTCGTACGCTCCATGGCTGGCGGAGAGAGCAGTTTTACCGCGGTCGCGACCTTCTGCGAGATGACTTCCTCGAGGCGGCGGAGTAGGCCCGGGAGGATGACCTCCACTCGGACCCGATCCGCTGTCGGCGAACCGGGTGGCGGAGGCGCGCCTACCAGCGCCTCATGCCGCCCTGAGTGTGGCCGCGGATGGGCGGGACGGGTTTTCCCCCCCATCCGCCTCACTGGCCACCCGCGAGGGGGCGACGTTACACGTGTGCCGTACATCGCCTTAATTGAGAGTTCACCATCAGACGACGGAGCCCGCTTCAGTGCGGGCAGGCGCTGGGAGGGGTCCGGATGGCGTAAGAAAGCGGTTCCCGGATCTCTCCCGTGTCAGGCGCAGAGGGGCACACCGTGGTGGTTTAGTGGGTAGTCTGGCTGGAGTCAGTCAGGAGTCCCACACAAAGCGAGCCCCCTGTCCCCGCGGGGGGGGAGCGAAGAGCGTAAAGGCATTCCACCAGGTAAAAAAAAAAGGCAGTCGGCCCCGATTGTTATCTTACGATAATAGCCGTATCGCCAACGGAGAGATAAGTAGCCACAACGTATGCTTGCCAGTCCCCAACCCGCACTTGGCCAGCGAGGGGACCTATGGCCTTAACCCCCTCCTGAGAGAATACCCAGGCCCAGCAGTGGGACATTATGGGTTGTTGATGTATGTAGGTACATATTAGTAAAAGATCGTCTTTGTCTAGTGATGGGTTAAGAATACCGAGTGTCACCACTCCTATTTACACCTTGGGTGTGGCAGAGACATCTTACACGGAAAACTGCAAAGCGAAGAAAAGCTTAAAACAAACTATACTCGTTTGGACACCGTGGTTATAGAAGGGCAAACCTCCTCTCTAAGAGGAGAGGAAAGGTTTATGTCCAGCAATAAAATATTAAAGACTACTGAGGTGATGTGTGACGTGATTATAAGTGAAATAGATTTACCTATGATGCGGTTCTGTGGCCAGTTATTCTTTAGACTTTTTTATTACTACTAGTAGGGGGTTCAACAGCCTCATTAAGGTTTATAGTCAAATACTTTTCTGTGTTATTTACAAATACATACCGGTAGTTTAACTTTTTTCTCCTTTTCGCCATCGCTACCCTTTTCCTCAGGTTCAGTCATTGTGAAAGTAACTAATGTTTTTTTTTTAACAAATAGTGTTAATTATATTACACATTCAATTTGGAATAACACATAAAATTTAGGTTAAAACAAACTATACTCGTTTGGACACCGTGGTTATAGAAGGGCAAACCTCCTCTCTAAGAGGAGAGGAAAGGTTTATGTCCAGCAATAAAATATTAAAGACTACTGAGGTGATGTGTGACGTGATTATAAGTGAAATAGATTTACCTATGATGCGGTTCTGTGGCCAGTTATTCTTTAGACTTTTTTATTACTACTAGTAGGGGGTTCAACAGCCTCATTAATGTTTATAGTCAAATACTTTTCTGTGTTATTTACAAATACATACCGGTAGTTTAACTTTTTTCTCCTTTTCGCCATCGCTACCCTTTTCCTCAGGTTCAGTCATTGTGAAAGTAACTAATGTTTTTTTTTTAACAAATAGTGTTAATTATATTACACATTCAATTTGGAATAACACATAAAATTTAGGTTTTTAATTCATTTTGTTATACAATTTTTTGAACCGAAAATAATAAAATACTTGAATTTATACAGTGGTCATGACATATGTACGTATCGATCACAGATTACATATTTATCAATTATTATTATGACAGATACACAAATTCGTAGTGACAGATTTGTCTAGTTATTGAACTTATTACGTAGAATCTTAGTCGGAGATCGTTTTTTGTTTTTTCGAAAGACGGTCCCCATTTCATGTCATCCACACTTTTTATAATTTTTATCATTAACTCCATCACGACGAAGACTTGAAGACTCAAAGACTTAGAATTGAAGACTCGAAATACTTGACATTGGCAGAAATAGCTGATCCGGCTGATTGCCATACCATCAAAAGAAGAAGTAGAATCTTAGTCATACTGGTATCCATATCTACATACTTATTATAAATTCCAAAGCAACTCTCTATGCCTGGAGGTAAGGAGATGACGAGGAGGTACTTGAATTCTCCGGGAATATGATAATTAGATACGTTATCATACACCGACATACACGCAGTGGACCAATGGGAATAACAAAAAATAACCCACGTTTTCTCTTCGATTGTGACGTCCAAAGTTCAATTTTTCGAGTCGGTTTGTTACCGGTATATACCAAAGACCTCCTTGGGAGATACCTATGTCTAGCAGTAGACTATCAAACACTGTTGATAATGATGAAAGTGAAATGATAGTGTTTTGCATTTAATTTTGTACAATGTATTTAGTTTGTGCATAAGAACTAAATTTAAAAAAAAAATTGACATATAATTTTAACATATAACAAGACTGAAGGCTTGTAGCTGGCTCTATACTGTCTGTTAATTAGATTTCTGTTTACTATTTATTTATATCTTTATTGTAAACATGCAAAATTATAAAAATAAAATAAAGGATGAGTTACAAAATATGTAAATAGGTGGTCTTTTCGCTCAAGGCGATCATTTCCAGACAACTACAACACGGATTTTCGATATTCAAAAATATGTGTGTGTGTTATGATTATAAACGACTAAGTATTAAAAATAAATAAGGACTGAGTTAAATCTAGTTGGTCTACGGCATACTCTTTCAATTAAAACAAAAAGTTTAAAGATCTAGCTGATATGCGGAGTTATAAGACCGATAGATTATGATGAAAACAGTTAAAAATGACAAATGATGTAAACTGGTATTTACGTCATTTATGGACTTGCGTATCCGCTGACAAAGATCATTGTCAGCATCACATATTTATAGATATGCAGGAGTTTACTACGCATGTTAACAATAAGTAGATTCTGACGTCAATATCCTGACGCCAGACGCTTTTAAATTTATTATCCCACACGTAAGTACCTACTAGTACCTGTATTTAGACACTGCTACCTCTATTATAGTAATGTATAAGTTATGAAATAAATCAAATATTTATTTTATATACAAAGTTTATTTAATATTTTTCTATGTCATTGAGTTTCACATCCGCACTTTGAGATTGTTTGTTCATATCGTCCCAGCGCTGGCGGATGTCAGCATCTGCTGGACCCCATATGCTGTTTGGTATACAGTTGTCCCGAATACGCTGAAAACAAAATATTATATGTATGTATCTTTAAAATTAAATGTTAAAGCAAAAACTTCTGTCTATATATTAGATATTTTCATTTTTGTTGCTATAACACGTTGTCAGTTGATGTTAAATTGTATTTTTTTACTGTTAAAATACCTAACATATTTATATTTCTGATTTTTATTTAATGTCCTAATTAACTTAACATGAAAACCAGATTAACCTTAAAAAAAGCATTTCATATACAAGTCGGCCTAAATTTTATCACCATCAATCAGAGAAAATTACACAAAATATTTTATTCATTTTGAGTACGATACAGTTCTGTTATAAAAAATACTACAGTTTAATGTTTTGTGGCATGAAAATGTAAATATTTTAGCTCGTATACTAATTTTTTCTAAATCGTGACCTGTATTTAATATTTCTAAAATAATTATGGGTATTCATTTTACGATAACAGAAAATAAGATTAAAGTGTTACTTGAAAAAGTTTGTCGACGAATTAGGTTTTAAATTCTTTATAGGTACAATAGGCTCAGGAGAAATAGAAGGTCAGTACCTTTAGAAGCTGATCTATTTCTGTGTAGGTAACATAGTCTTTAACAGCCGCTTTTCTGGAACCTATCTTTTTTAAATACTAGAGATATATGATTGATATGTAGGATTTTTCCTCTTCTTTTTTGACTAGTTTGAGTTGTCCAAAAAAATAACAAATACTCTTTTAAAATAAATTGAAACCGTTTTTAATATCCTATTACAAAAGCTCTCTAGTTAAATCTGCAAATAGTATATATAAAAAGGGTAGTAAGTAGTTAAAGTTACGATTCAAAAGAACTTACCTGTTTAAATGAACCTTTAGAATTATAAAGTATTTTGATGACGTGGATTGGAATGCATATAAGTGTGATAAGAGCTACGAACCATCCGAGTAACCCTGATATCTCTTTTAGCGAATATGCTACAATAACCTGAAATCAAATATTATATTCCATTGTTATATATTATGCAACCTTGTTATGCATTACAATATAAACTATTGTAGACAAACCTTTGATGTAGACTAGGGAAATATGAATAGTTAGTAGGATGTGGAATAATTCTCTGTTAAACAACTCATTTACAGGGCCAACCCATGGCTTATTTTTTATTTTACAGCAGCCAATCAATTAAAGTCACCCAAAAGCGACCAGCCATACGTATGTGTATGCCCAGAATGTCATTGCTGGATTAAGATAACAATCTTGCATTTCTAATTTTGTGTAAGATTTAAGCATGAAATTAATGTCTGAATATAAAGTTCTGAGCTGACACTTTAACTATTTGTTTGCAATAGTGCATTACTTACAATTAGATACAGCTAGAAGAAGGGTTATATAAAAACCAACCGATTACCGGAACAAATGTAAATGTTGTTGGCTGACTTTAAAGGAAATTTTCTAACACATTACTTTAAATACGCAGCTTGTTAACCTTGGAAGTAACTTTGTTGTTTTATTGCTAGCACGCCGCTGAATTGATGAAAAGTCTAACAACTACTCACATCGATATAGCTGTTATAACAAGTAGATAGCAGCTATTTAAAATGTCATCCTATCAAATCCAACGGCAAGATTATGTAGCCATAACGTTGTCTTGCCAGTCCCCAACCCGCACTCGGCCAGCGTGGAGACGTATGACCTTAACCCTCTTCTGAGAGGAGACCCGAGTCCAGCAGTGGGACAATATAGGTTGTTGATGTTGATTTTAAAATGAAGTGTGGAATAATATTGACTAAAAGGGACCGATATTCATTGTTCGACTTTCAAACTTAAGTTGTCGTTTAATAGATAATGTGAGCAGTAAGTGAATAAAGATGAAGAATAAATGCGAAGATTTTCATTTTTCCAAGTCACATTGAACACACAAGGAGTGTGTGCAATATTTATAAGTCTCATGTCTTTAAGCATAAGCAATTTGTTGCAAAATAAACTATGTATGATATACTTTATAGTGCAACACATTGCTATTGCCTTTATCTTCCAGCTTTTTGTATATAAACTTTATAGTAAAGTATTCTAATCTGTAAAGAGCCTGCAACAAAGCTCAGATGGCCAGATGTGAAATTCGGTACTATATGTACTTTGATAACTAGGCTGGTGGTAAATATACGTATATATTCTACACAGACCAACGGATTGCAGGCATGATTCAATTATTTGACCTGGTTGGGAATCGAACCGACGACCTTTGGTCTCTAAGCAGTAAGGGTCACTAATCAGTACACCGATAGGCCAGTCTATTATTTAATTCATTCAACTTATGTATTAGTTTTATTCGTTACAATAATATGAAAACAATTACTAATCAGTGAGCGATCTTACCACCAATATCATAGGCACGACATATTTCCACAATATAATCCATAGGCATCCCAGCGGTTGTCCTGTCATAAATAACACATCAGCAGAAAGCTTCTTTGGTCCGTATGTATACAATGCAGCAAAGATCTCAAGACCACAAACAATTGGCACGCAAGCCATTGCAACGTGGGAGTCGAGCAGAGATATTACATGCAGACCACCCTGTGGAATAAATCTTGATTAATCCTGGCCTGTTTAATACTGTAATAAGCATATTTAAACAAACAAATTATAACATAAAGTACTTAAGAACAGAAAGTACTTAAAAATCGAAATAGCCAAATTAAGTTTTAAAATTACACACAGTATGCATAGTAAACGTACCATCAGCAGTAATGAATACTGAAAAGTTCTAGTGGAATGACGTTTCATAAAAACAATTGCATCGAGTTATATAAAAAAACAGTCACTTTACTACTACGAGTTATGCGAAAACAGTCACTTCTCTACTTACTTAATCAGAAAAAAGCTACGTCGCTAATTCGATTTATGCCGAAAACGGCCACTCAGTACTTCGCTTATGCAGAAAACAGCTCCGTTACTACTTCGAGTTACGCAGAAAACAGGCACGTCACTACTTCGACTTTTGAAGAAAACAGCCATGTCGCTACTTATGCATAAAACAACCATGGGTATGTTGCTTAGCCGTTGTTGTTGTGTTCTAAATAACGCGAAAAAAACAACATGGCTGTTGTCAGTACCCATTAGCGTTGACATTAAGTTTGATTTTATTTGGCTGTACAGATTTGTTAATATAGTAATGTTACATTACCTATATAACATTTGTCTTGGCGCCTTTAGGCTAAAAATTCAGATGAACATCAATAATGTTAACGATTTAATTCAAACGTAAATTGTACCACTTCAATTGATATACTGCCATGCATGTGAAACTTTCAAGGCTTTAGTCACGCGAATAGCTCATTCAATTGGAACTTGTGAATTGCACCTACCAGGGGCCTAGTGCGAATATATTTTATTAGCTGCGACTAAGTTAGTCTAAAATAAAAGTAGTTCAAGTTACTCTTTATATCATCAGCTATCTGACAGTGATAGTCCAGTTGGCTGAACAGAAAAACAGACCGTCTGACAAAAATGTTAAAAATTGACTTTTTGATGCAAATACCCTATACTATAATATGCATTTAGTAAAAAAAAATACAAACAGACACTTCAATTTTATTTATTTGTATAGATTACGTAAGTCTAGACTGAAACTGTACTAGAACTGTAATCGGCTTTGCGATTGCTGACGAGTTTATGCTGCCTAGTGTGAGTTTATTTCATATTAACTGTCTCTAGAAGGTGAACGCGTTCGGCGTACGAGAAAATGGCAACGCCTAACGCGCTAAACATGACGATCGAGATGTGAAAGAAACCCGCACTATGCCCCCAGGATAGCTGAATATTACAAAACAGATTTTATACATATACAGATACATATTGACATAACTATCGAATGTATGGTGTTACTTACGATGACGTGTTTCTATACAATTTAGGTCTTTTATGCTATTGCAAAATAAGTGGTGCAATATGACATTACAATATTTCTAATATTATCTGTAATGTTATTTCTATACAAGAATAGACACGGCACGGAATAGGTAAGAAACACGTATCTTTTTAGTAAACCTATATTCCGTATCAATGTGCGTTATTTTTTTTCAAGTAATGCTAACAAAGCTAGAGAAAGAAGTGTAATTGTTATGGCCTACAATCTATTCGCCTTGTACTTGTAAGTAGACATATTTGTACAAAGTAACATCAATTTTTTTTTACGGTATAAGGGGGCAAACGAGCTTATGGGTTGATGGTAAGGGCAGTAAGGCAGTTACGAGAACAGAACTCGTAAGGTTTTTCTTACCATACCTTTTTTTTACGTGTTGAAGCCCCTCGGGCCTTCACCCCACCGGGGTTTGCGGCGGGGTGGTGTGTCGGAATCGAACCGACTAAAACCACACGGTGTGCCACTCTGCGCCTGAGACGGGAGGGATCCGGGATTTCCTACATAAAGCATTAAAGGCGCTTTTAATTTACATGTATGGAACTATGATAAAAAACTCAATTCACGAACATACCAAATAGGTTATACAAAAAATGATTGTCTTTAATTTACTGCCTACTCGATTACGACGGCAGTACGGATAACTGCTGAACGAACCCCTAGAGTTTTGTGCGTAACGAAAGAATTCAGTGTGGTCCTGCCTGGTAACGTTAAATCTTAAATACACTTACCTCAGTATTGCAGGTGATGGACAACAAGAAAAGGACAAAACATGTCAGTAAAGTAATAAGCTTCTTGCGTGATCTCAGTGTCGGGAACTCATCTAGTATACCGGCAATTACAGCTTCGATTGTCACGAACTGAAAGTTAACGAACAATAAGTACCAGTAGAAAGCAGGTGATAATATATGTAGTAAAATATTGTTATACAATGAACACGAAACTTAAGAACTATATACCTTTATCGTGGAAGAGCCACGCTTCGGCGTGCGTGGGCTGGTTAGACCCGAGTGACACCACGGTCTCACAGAAAACCGGTTTGAAACAGCGTCTGCGCTGTGTTTCACCGAGTGAGTGAGGATACCGGAGAGCCATATTCCAATCATTCCCCTCATCCCCCTCCCCATCACCCAAGGCCGGCAACGCACTTGTGACATCTCTGGTGTTACGGGTGTTCATGGGCGACGGTTATTGCTTACCATCAGGCGATACGTCTGCTCATTTGCCACCTATTCCATAAATAACCTACCCAAACTGTTTGTATGATATTGCCACAATCTTTAAATTGTAACTTCTTACTCTAATATGCTGAAATGCGTTAAGACCGCCAGACCGACCTCAAAACTTGCCCTGCCCATAATTGGTGTAGCCTATATATTTTTAAAGTTATATGTTTTAACAATAGGAAAGTACCCTATAACATATTTAGTACCACTCACAACGCAATGAAATCCAAGATAGTTTGTGGCAAAACAATAATATTAAACGGTTTTTATGCATACTTCTTTCCTGTCATAAATATCGTATCATAAAATTAAAGCATAAAATAACCATAAATCATTCTTTGCTCGGAAGTTTCTCATGAAAAATTTTAGAATATGTTTTAAGATAAAATGCTTTTAACTTCTTATTTAATTTTGCTTCCTCTGAATCTGAAGTCTGCACTTGCTATTCTATTATGTATGTACATGTGTAGGTGAACAATGATGCGTAAATAAATATTTCGGATATCTAACACACTAGGCCTTTCGGCAATAAGGCCGCCCTTTGTACATTATACATTTGTCATTTTCTGTACTTTTTTTTATATATCTGTATTACGGTGTACAAATAAAGAGTTTTCTATCTATCTATCTATCTATCTATCTAGGCCATCTAGTCCCAAACTAAGCAGAGCTTGTATAAAGGATACCTACTAGATAAGTGATATAAATTCATAGATATCTTTTTTGTAAATACATACATAGTATACATAGAAAACACCAAACTCCGAAACAAATAATGGCCGATCATACAAACATTTGTCCCGACCAGTGAATCGAACCTGAGACCTTAAGCATAGCTGTCGGCTACGCTACCAATGCGCCACCGAGGCAAATGAATATGTTAAAAAAATGTAATAAATAATAATTTGTAATGTTATAAATGTTTAAAATGTGGACCTTAGTGACCATACTTAAACACTGTGTATATGTAAATGTATATATTTATTAGTAGAGTTAGGTAGCAGCCAAAGGCCACTAATCAGCCAAATGTTGAAATCAACATAGGTATGACTTTCAGTAATTTTTTTGCCTCAATCATATTACAACTTAAAAAAGGAAGTACCATTGTATCTATTCCGAGAAAGAAGAGCATTACAAAAAAGATGACAGCCCAAAAATTGGAAGCAGGCATCATAGTCACTGCCGCAGGGTAAGTGACGTAAGCAAGTCCAGGACCTGCCGTGGCCACCTCCCCAACAGGCACTCCTGCGCGATCTGCTGCAAATCCCAGCACAGAGAATACCACAAAACCTCCCCAAATACTAGTTCCACTATTCACCAATGGGACTATAATAGACGATCTGAAATTATTAACAAAGAAGTTTTGACAACGATTTATTAAAAATGTCTTATGCAATTACTATAACGCATATGTTACTAACGTATAAAATGATTTCGTAGCTTTAGATATATAGGATCAAACCTGAAATTTCTATAGTGGAACTTATTAAAGCTAGCCATACTCAGCAAGCCACCCCAACCTGGACCCAAAGAATAAAACAGTTGTGTCGCCGCATCTGCCCATACCTGCAGCAAAAGACTTTAATAAAAAATAACCAAAATAAGGTTCTGAGTAGGAATAAAACATAATAAGATACATACTTTTGGCTTCTTCAACTGATCCCATTCCGGTATGATATAGAACTTGATACCTTTCCAAGCACCAGGTAAGGTGACGCCACGAATGAATAACACAGCCAGAACCACATAAGGAAAGATGACGGTGAAGTAAACGATCTGCACATTAAAAATACACACATTGTCATGAAGAGAACGTGATTGACAAAACGGCATCATGCCAAGAAAGATCAAATGAACGAAATACTCGAAATCTTGAAATCTTACCTTTCCGACGCTCTTGACACCATTGCAGATGCAAAGGTATACAACGACCCAACAAAATACATTACAAAAGAATACAGGCCAAACAATTGTGCCGATCTGGTTGATGCTGGGAGACATTTGTAGCAGGCGGATGCTAAAACAAACAATTCTACTTAAAATGAGATTGCATCAGCGCATACGTTTTAGTTTCAGTGAAAATGTGTAACATTTACGATTGTAAGTATGCTATATTGGAGAGCAAATATAAAGGCGTTAAAGGGAGAGGGCAGCGGGAAGGGTTAGTACGATCACCCACGATAGAAAAGATAGGTAATTATTTATTTTTTATTACATTGCGTGCTGTTTCTCTAGTTATTAATATAATAGTTTTCAGAAGAAGCATCTGCTTACGAACTTGTTTTTTTTTAATTATACCGTGTATAATATTATTGGTACGAGTAAGAGACCACTGAATTTCAAATAAATATTAAAACATTAATGGATCTAATTACAAATATTTCGAATTTTTAACAACAATGATTGGAACTTTATACAAACTGAAATGGAAAGAAATATAGCAAGTAGGTTGGTAGGTAGGTAGTATACACGCATTGAAAGTGGCAAAACTTAGTAACTTTAATCACACACTTCATTGGCAGTTTTATCACAACCATGCCTTGGAGTCAGTAGACAAAACTATTTAATAACCTCCGATGATGTAACATGAGTACATGTGTATCTTCTAGAATCACTTCTCAAAGCAGGAAGAGAGTGACAATATGGTCACATCACATACACATTGGCCACGACTCGCGAGTTTGGTAACTTTTAAGGGTTAATTACCTTCGACAACTACTATCAAGTAGCCGAAGGTATGCCAAAAAGAAATAAAAACTTCTATTTATAAGTGAAATGTTGATAAAAAAGTCTTACTGAAAAAATTCATCCTCCGGTGTAGTGATTGATCCGTTTGATGTGAAAAAGCTGGAATTGCTTCTTATCTGAAAATAGTTTCCATCATATAGAAGGATCTAATCGATATTTATAACTACGAGTTTCTTAAACTATTAAATCTAAAATTATCTAACCTCGGTACACTTGTCGGTATTCCAGGAATTGCCACAATTTTGCCAAGGTAAAGGTGAGGTCATTGAGTGATAGATGTAGAGCACCGGATAGGACATAATAGTCGCAAAGTACGATATAGCTATTACGTTTAAAAAGATGGCTGCGTAACCGGCTCCTGTGGGAATTGATTTCAATATTTCAATTGATAGTATAATATACATGTTTTTAACTAGTTCTTTTTCAATGTACTGAAAAAAGGGAATAACTGTTCTATTGTCCCTGTCCTTTAAAACTCCGGGCTGTTATTAAAGGATTTCTTTAATAAAAAAACTCAATAGCACTCTTTAATTATGCTAGACCAACGAAGCAGCTATACATATAATACGTATATAAATTCAAAGCGTCTTTAGAATGTAAAATGCATAGTCTTAATTAAAACTCATCACGTTGTTAGGCAAACAACAAGGCACGCCTAGCAAAAGTGATTAATATCCCCTACATATTATAATAATACAAGCAGACTTAAATATTATATACATTTTGGCATAGGATTGACGAGTGGCATCTGGTCTGTTTGAATATATATACAGATACGTAAATATACTAGCTTTCGCCCGCGGCTCCACCCGCGTGTAGCTCGGTTATCATGGTTGAAAGAAGCCAATGTCCTTTCTCAAGAATCAAAGTTATTTCGTGACAAAATTCATTTAAATCGAGGTAATGATTTAGCCGAGAAAACGTGATAGACAGAGTTACTTTCAAATTTATAATATTAGTATGAATTAAAACAGTTTGTATAGGTTACGATACCGCTAGATGGTCCTGATCTTTATTCATCCAGACCACTAAGTTAAAATAATGTGTCTTTTACTTGTCTTGTACACTAGATTGATGATGTTCTCCTAGCCGATTACGGCCACGGCGGCCAGTCTCAACGGAAACCAGGCAACTACGCAGGAGATATAGAGCACAAGTGTGTGTGCAAACTCAAGTGCACTCTATGTTCTCTCTCTCGTTTAACGAACTCGATCGAGGAGTGATCAGGTGCTGGATCGACAGCCTTTCGTGCTCTCCAAGGGCACGGAGGAGACCTGAACTTCCAAATTCTGAGTTGTTATTAAATTATTTCAGAATCAAAAAATCTCAATAACACTTTACGATACCGTTAGGTGGTCTTGTTCTTTTTTCATCCAGATCACTAAGTTAAAATAATTTTAACGTGTCTTGTACACTAGATTGATGATGATCTCCTCGCCGATTACGGCCACGGCGGCCAGATTTAACGGAAAACATCAAAATATGTAGGAGATATTATAGTGCACAAATATGGGCGCAAACACAGGTGCACACTATGTTCTCTCTCTCTCTCATAACCCGACGGGACGGTTAACCGACATGATCGAGGAGTGATTAGGAGCAGGACCGACTGATTAACGTGCTCTCCAAGGCACGGTGGTGACCCTAACTTCGAAACTCTGAATTGTTATTAAATTATTTCAAAATCAGAAAAATTCATTAGCACTTTCGACACGATACGGAATCGGACCCGAGACCTCTTGAACGAGGCAGTAATACGACACTAGATTATAATAAATCCAAATCTGTTGTGACGGCTGTTCCTTTTTTATATAGTTTATAATAGACTTGTATGTCAAGTAATTACCTATTATGATATTATGTATAAAGAATTGATTCAGTCTACGGTATTTAAAGCCTGTTTTTAAATGTTTGCCCCAGCCTAAATGGCTCTACTCTGCCTGATGGAAAGCATAAACAGAATTCAAGAGTGGTGTTCACCATACTCACTTCCAATGCAGACAATGCAACAATGCAACACGGTGACCCATACCATGGTGGCCTAGTGATGCTACTGCATCATTGGGCCTCCGGTCTCGCGCTCACCAACGAAACACAACAGCAGGAACGCTGTCATTTTACGTTGATTTTACTGGTAGTACCCCGGTCGAGCCGACCCGTTCGTGCTTAAAACAGCGTGGTTCTTCTACTGCCTTTTTAATTTTTTAAGTTTATGCTCCCATTTTTCTCTAACCAAATCAATACTTTAACTCACGAAAGATAAGTTTTGATAACGACGAGATACATCTATACATAGAAAAAATATCTCAACTGGCTTGTTCACCATTTTGACTGTTAATGTGATGTTCTATAAAAATTTGGAACAAAAATACTTACCTCTAATTAAATCAATAAGAAAATGCCGCTCTTGAAAGAATAAAGGCATCGTTTTATCTTGTTTTAGTATTGAGAAGATAGATAACCATAAGCAACCATTTTCTTTAATAATCTTACCTTTGAGGAGTGGATTTAGGTTAAATACAGATACACATCCTGCACTAGCAAACTGTCCCAAAGTTGTTTCTAAGTAAAATAGTGGAATCCCGCATGTAAATAATGTAAGAAAATATGGGATTAGGAATGCTCCTGTAATCAAAAAAGATAATGCACATTGTTATAACATTGTAATGTTTGCGATGGTTCCCCTTTGATGTGACAAAGTTTGTTATTGTGTTTATTTCAAGTATAAGGGTCCATTTACTCATGTACACTAAAAATCATTAATCATACCTTCTTCCGACAGATAGTAAAGTTAAAGTTTGTTAATCTTGACGGAAGGAGGGAAGATTTTCGATGTACCTAGCATGTTATTGGATTTAACTACGAGACATAAGTTTAAATCACTTGAAGACAGATTCTCGTAACTTTAAAATATCGCAGGCGAAAATGTGTGTGAGTGGTGTTGTTAACAAATAGTATTGTCTAACGAAATATCAGTTGAGTCACATTGCGAGCTTTTAAATCGTCATCTTAATATTTCAGCCAAAAGAGGCCCAATGCTGTACAAGGTCCTCCAAAACCATTGGTCATGTAGGAAAATACTTATCATTTATTAAAACTAGTAACATACAAATTTTTACTTTTTCAACATGGTAATACGATAGGCCTCTCCAATTTCACGCCATAAGTTCGATCTATGGCTTTTCGCATCCAGCTCCTGCCAGCCGTCTTGCGCAAATCATCGCTCCGCCTGGCCTGAGGACGTCCTACACTACGTTTGCCGAGACGCGGTCTCCACTAAAGAACTCGACTCCACTATGTCCAGCAGTGGACATTGAATTAGGACCTAACTTTTATTACGAGAATTGATTTTCAGGCTAATAGTTACATTATGTATATATAAGGTATCCAATTTTAAGCTAAACACTATTGTATACTAAAATATATTGTAGTCGTAAAAGTAATAACCGGCTTCATTAAAAAATGACAATCGAACTAGGTGTAAATTGGGAAATAACGGTACCCTGTATAACACTGTTTACGTTTTTTGGTCTAATTTGTGGTAATTCTTCTAAATAGATATTAAGGTAAACACAGCATTAATGTATTTTCAGCGTGCGTGTGTTTCATAGCTAGAAACTTAATTTAAACGCGATTTAATAATACTATTTACTTTTTATGGAAAATCTTAGTGAAGTTTCAAATTTTTCATAAAATTCATGTACAACTGTGACTTTTTTATTTATTAATATTTTTTAAGAAACTATGAAGTTCATAATTGATCAACACAACTTATTAAATGAGAAGATAATATAGAAACAATAACATACCCCCGCCATTCCGATAGCATAAATAAGGGAATCTCCAAATGTTTCCTATACCAACCGCATATCCGAGGCAAGACAAAAGATATTCCAACTGATTGCCCCATTGCTCTCGCTTTCCCACAGCCATTATTAACAAATACACTCACGGCCCACTAACAGATCCACTTATCAAGAACGTTATTCGTACTTTCTCTCAGGTTATCTAACTAATACTCTAATAGAAACAAGAGATATTTTTATTCACTTAATCCTTAGTATTGCGGCTGGCGCCGTGATTGGTCGGAAACTACAGTCCTAAGGGGTCTGGCCCGGTCCAGTTGTTATTTCCACTACTCTGATAATAGGATAATAGGTTCAGTGAATCGCTCAACACCGTTCAACAGATTGAAAGTAGTTGCTTATGTTAAAATTAGAACAAAGATGTGTACGTGTACTTTATACAGGAACGGAAAATTATGATTGATAGTTTGCATGTTTGATAATTCCTAAGAGGAGTGTTCTGAATTTTACCATTTCTTTAACAAAACAACACAGCAAGGAATTTACATAATCATTTACATACTAAGTAGTAGTATAAAAGATGTATTATAGTAGGTATCATTGCACTAGGCGCTCGGCATTCGTACTGCTAACGCAGCGTCGCAGTCTAGTCCCGACGGCTTTTTTAGTTTAATTTTTTTACGTGTGGAAACCCCCTCGGGCCTTCATCCCACCGGGGTTTTCGGCGGGGTGGTGTGTCGGAATCGTCCCGACTAAAACCACACGGTGTGCCACTCTGCGCCTAAGACGGGAGGAATCCGGGAATCGCTTTCTTACGCCATCCGGACCCAGTCCCGACGTTTGTCTGACCCAACCTTTAATTAATGCGTCATTGACGATTGGTAAACAATCGGATAAACCACCAACCGTTGCCATTACTTATCAGTGACATATCACGTGACGTTTATTTGGAGGATCGTTTTTTGTTTTTGCGAAAGACGGTCCCCATTTCATGTCATCCACATTTTTTATATTTTTTATCATTAATGCCATCACGACGAAGACTTGAAGACTCGAAGACTTAGAATTGAAGACTTGAAATACTTGACATTGGCAGAAATAGCTGATCCGGCTGATTGCCATTCATCAAAAGAAGACGTTTATTTGAAAAAAATATTTAAAATCATATATATTTTTTATATTATCACATTAAATATTTGTGAGCTTGACCTATTTTATCAAGACTAAAGATCAGTTCAAATTTTTTTAAAACATCGAAACTTTACCTTTCCTACTATTCCTATATATCATTACCGTGCTTCAAGGGAAAAATCTAATAGATAAATACCATATTTAGTTTTGTGAGGATTGTTCAAATATATGTATTTACTAGTTTTTACCGGCTATTTACTTCCTTAAGAATAAAAGTATCTCTATTTCAAATTTTTTAAATTATAATTATGGATGTAAGTTTAAAACAGGAATTCATCTTGGTAATATGAGTTTTATGAGGTTTATACTATAAATAACTAACAAGAACACGTGACACAGTTCATTTATTTATTACTAGCCAGCACGGATGGTCTCAATTCCGAAGCCGAAATGACAAGTGAGATTTTCCGGCGGCACTTGGCGGGAGCTGGTAGCTGGATCAGCTTCTGCTTTTCCTTTAACTACTTTCACGGGTGCCTGAGTATATTGAATTACCTGGAATCATTGTATAAATTGTGAATAACAAGACGACGCACATTTTGTAGTACGGCTTGAAGTGGATATTAATAAAACGTTTTGCGACGTTTGGCAAAGAATCGTGATTCATAACAAGCCTCTAACATTGCTTTTGCAAAGGCTTTTGTAAACCTTTTTCAAATTTCCAACGCTGCAACATTGTTAGCTTTGCCAGAATAGTGTTGTGGTCTTTACTTCTAAACGAAAATTTCAATGTAAAACACCATTTACATATTCTACATCAGCTAAAGCTAGCTATCACAAAAGTAATAACAATTAAAAGATGTATGTAAATTGTTACATGAGGCTGCATAGTTTGTCTTTTCAATATTGTTAGTAAACAATACATTGATAGGAAAAATGTAGCTCCCGATTTCCAGGCACAAATTCACTTTGTATATGTCGTAAGAACTCTCTATTAGCCATTAAACAAACACTGCTTCGTTTAAAATTACCTTTTTTACGCCACTTTTACCAACCCTTCAACTTAAACAGATCGTTGAGATTTCTAAGCTTACTTCACTTCGCTACTTTGGAAAGGAGAAGGAAGCTCACAGCATCAAGAAATACAGTAAAAGGTTTTAAAAACTGTAACCCTAATACGTAAAACCTTCATATAGCATACGTCACTGAGGCCATTGTGGCGACTTCCTCATGCAGCGGCAACATACTCGTAAACATATGACAACGCCATCTACCGAAGATACACTGAACTACGGAATAACGTATTGTACGAAGAAACTACCAATCCTGCATCGCGCAATAGAAGTTCTCGCGCCGATTATCATATATACAACTTCCCAACATCAACTGTTGGGCAGTGGTCCGCCCGGCATGATCATCTCGCCTGGCCGGAGGATTCTCCCTTTGTGTTGGAGGGACATGATACCAGTTCCTCCATACCATTATCAGGAATATTTATTTTGGCACCTTATTCATTTATTGTTGAATCAATGTTTTAGGCACTGTTAACTTACATAGACTGCCTAAGCTATTAGGCTTATATTTAGCGTTGCCGTAATCGGGTAAAAAAGAGGGCCGTTTTCTTTAGGGCAATGGTGGTTGTCCGATAAATACTGTATGTGTATATACCATAATTAGACGATTAGGAATTTGACGAATTATGACGAATAGGAAGTATAACATGTAACAGTTAACGTTGTAAATGTATAAGAACTACCGCGGGTAATACCGCAGGGCGCTGCTTGGTAACAAACATAATACATGTGAAGATACAGAAACTATTAGTTCTTTTCAAACAAATACCTAGGGACATAGTAGTAATAAATATAATTCAAGTAGAATTATGTAAATTGTACGAAATTCCATTACACTCAGTTACTGCTTATTGAATCGTAACTTTTACATTGTAATTCATGGTTGAAATGCATTAATAAGTTTATGAGTTTTTAGAACGGCGGTAATACGACGAAGTGCCATTATTAAATGCCATAAATCATTCTAAAGTAAACATCGCTCAGAAAGAAATCAAGATTATTTTTTATGATGTTTTAAGAATGTATTATTATCATATAAAATCGCTAGTATCGACTGTGTTAGGAATATAATATTGGAACAAAATCAAAATACGTATTTTGCTTACATCAATATGCCTCGGCAGCAGTGGTAGCGTATGCGACTGCTGTTCTTGAGGTTTCGGGTACGATTCCCGGGTTAAACCAAATGTATGTATGATTTGCAAACATTTGTTTCCGAGTTTAGGTGTTTTCTTGGTGTGTGTATATATATATATATATTTCCAAACCAATATATATATATATATAATGGTTTGGAAATAGACTTACTTTGTGTGTTAGATTTTCGAAATATTATTATTATCCACACCATGGGAGTTAACTAAGTTAGAATCAGAGATAAAAAATAATTGGGACACCTCACAAACAACGCCACCTAGCTTCAAATTAAGCAGAGCTTGTACTATAAATGCTAGATTAACTGATAGACTACATACATTTTTTTAGTAAATACATATATATTGTATATAGAACACACCCAAATTCCGCAACAAATATTCGCAGAACATACAAACATTCGTTTTAGTTTTCACAGCAGTCGCATTCGCTACCACTGCATTACCGAGCTTTTCCTAGTCCAGGATTGTCTAAGATTGACCTCTTTCTGAATTTATATAATAAATATTTTATTAGTATTAGGTATTATGAGGCTTGAAAGTTGAAGGATTTCCTTCACTAACAATCAGAAATTTATTTGTTTTATACCGGTGACTTTATACTTACTGCAAGATCTCGGTCGCCCCAATGAATAGCTTCGTCAGTACCGAGAGAGTCGTCCCAGTGAAAATGTTGGGAAGGCTGGGTCCAGTCCGGGTTTCTTAGAGTACATTTAATAGAAGCTAATATAACTCTCTGTTCCGTTGGCATTTTCAGGGCGTGGGAACTTTTCCGATCAGTTTTACCTTGTTTTGCGTATACCTGATCAAACATCCAGGTAACTATCTCGAAAACTAATGTCAAACCGTGTCGAGGGTTTCAAAGTTTGAAGAAATATTAGTGCGCTGCGGACTAAGTCGATTATCTCACTATGATAAGCCTATTATCATCATCTTCATCTTTCTATCTTCTAAATTTATATTTGGAGTCGACCTAGTGTCAAGAGCATTATCAGGGATTTAAGCGAATAATTTAAAAGCAGCTGCTTGCTTAATGCCAAATTGCAGGTGCCTATGTGCGGCGGTAGTCTTTTAATCTTGTTTATCGGCCCCCTCTACGGCATAAACAATATATTGCGAAACAATTTCTGCTAATAAGTACAAAAGATGTAAAACACCTACTACTGAATACACGAGTTTGACGGTAATAACGCTTCGAAATGTATTTCTAAGAGCAACCAGATCAGGGCAGAATATCTTCACTGTAGGTTCTTGAAAGTTCATTACTTTCGCCCACTGTATTTTGTTGCTCTCAAATGTAGTAAAATTGTTGATTATTCGGGAAGGTTTGGCTACTAGATGATCGTAGATGTTGTCCAAATGAGATGAAGCCTCGTCTCCTACATCGGTCCCTTTAATCGTACCTGAAATACAATGGTATTTTTTTTTCACAACATTGTTAATCTGCATTAAATAACCTTCTCAATGTTTACAGAACGGACAAAGAGACTTTATTATTATTATAAAGCTGAACTCTATACAAAATGGAAAGGCTCCGGAGAATGATCACATCTATATAGAACTTTTTAAATATGCCCTGTGTGATACCCTGACGACGAGACGAGATTTAGTACTTGATTGAAGAAATGTACGAAACAGGCACAGTACCGCGAGATTTCCAGATTGGCAGAACAGTAACTCTTTCGAAAACACAAAACACCCTTAAACGTGAAGAGCACCTACCTCTTAACAGAGCTTCTTTAGCTTCAAAAAAAATACTTAAGGTTTTTCAAAACGGCATAAGACCAAATATGGAGATTTACTCAGGACCGTATCGGTATGGTTTTAGGCAGAACAAGGGCACAAGATAAGCTGTACTAGCCTTACGTTTAATTATTGACAGACGCATAGATTTAAGCCTACCTACATTTATAGATCTAGAGAAGGCATTCGATAGGGTAAACTGTTCAAAAATTATGCAGTTCCGGAGGGCAACGGGCATAGACTATAGAAATAAGAAAAGAAAAACAATTTACAGATATTAACCAGGGAGTAAGACAAGGTTGCCCTCTTTCAGCCTTAATTTTTAACGTTTTTATTGAATATACCATAAAGAAAACAGTACAGTCACAAGGAGGGGTTAAATAATACTGGGGAGACTATACGCTTTATAAGATTTACAGATGATATTGCAGCAATAGCCGACAGCACAGACAGCTCAGCAAAGCTACTAACAGTGATGAACAATATTTTTAGGGATTTTGGATTGAGAGTATAAACTTCAATAAAATCAAGATTTTAATCACTTCCAAATATCAATCTATAACCAGCCATATTAAAAATTAAAATCACTGACTAAACTTTATTCTGTATTAGTTATTATTACCTTTACCTTGCGAAATAAAAATTATTATATTATTAATATCTGGGTAGCCGAATAACACAGGATTCGAAATGTTCACCGGACATAGTGCAGAGACTCGCAATTGCTTTACAAGGCAAAATTAACACGAAAACAAATAAAAAAACAGCCCATTAAAACATATATTTTGAGCATTGCACTTTATAACTGCGAAACGTGGACACTAACTCAAAAGCAGAGAGTCAGGAGGACAGAGAAAAGATCCAACGAGGAAGTCCTAATAATAGTTAATGAAAAGAGGGATTTAATTGAAACTATTGACAACAGAAGAGGTAAAAAATTGGCCACTTGATAAGACACGACAATCTGTTTGAAACAATACTAGAAGGAAAGATAGAAGGATAGAGAAAACGAGGAAGGCCTAGAATAAGTTATGTACGGCAGGAAAAGGAGAAAGTAGGGGTAGTGGCCTATCAAGAGGTCACTAATCGCAGAAAATAAAGAGAAGTGACGATTGCTCCACCGAAAAGGGAGTAGCCTTTAAATTGAAAATACTTACTTAAAGCTTTACTAGGCCGTAGAACCGCAGATATGGCTCTATCTTCTTCCTCTTCTTCAGGCGGTGCTAGTATCTCCGTTAGTGACTCATAACGATGGTATAGTAAGAATTTTCTTCTTTCCACATCCAGCAATGGAAGCTCTAGTTCTACGTGAAATGCTGTGGTGGCGCCCTAGACATTGTTGCCATTAAATACCTTTTAATTAACTATTCACATACCACATGCACATGCTAACTAGGAATTAACCTAGGTGAAACTCAAGTCTTAAAAATGCCCTGTTTCTTTTGACCCGAGTGCCAGGAAGAATTGTTTTTGGTGACGGGTATTGTTTCTACTAATAGATACATGGATGGCCGGCCCCAGATGCTCTACTTGAGTTCAGGTCTCCGTGGTGATCAAAGACTGCAGTATGTCCAATAGGATTTTATTGTTAACATATTGTTAAAATAATAGATGGTTAATTACTTTTTCCGGCTTAGGTGGTTGAGGTGCACTCATTACACGGAAAACTGTAAAATAGAAATAGGACGATCGCAAATCGTCAGGATGAGCTTCGTAAGGATCAAGAGATCGGTCTGTAGGCAATACTTGACGGGCATCTAGCCATTTTAAGCGTGGTAATACCATTAAAGTAAGCCGAGCATATGAGGCACATACCTAAAAATAAAATAATTTTAAAACAACGCCACCTATTACAACAGCTGTAAATTAATTTGTAAATATGATTACGAACCGAACAAGGGTTTCCCACGAGGTACAATGAAGTTAAATTAGGAAGTCTGACCAAAGCATCAAGTACCGGATCTAAATCATAGATGTCGTTATCTGATAGATCGAGAACAGTTAAATGAAAAGGAAACCGCGAAAATGCGTCAACACTATCTAAAACATAATTATTATTTGTCACTTAAAGGAAAGTAAGTAACTCTAATTTGTATAAAACATCTTGTATAACCAACCATTAGTAAGCAAATTTTTAGCCAACCCAATATATATTAGGTGATGAGGTAAACGTTCTACAAATGATTTGATATCGGAGATATGGTTAGCTTGAAGTTCAAGAGCTCTCAACGTTTGTGGTATAAAGTTCGGGTCAATGTCCATTATGTAATTTCCACACAAATTGAGTGACACTAGTTTTTTAAATTCAAGAAGGCCGACGTCTAATTCTGTAATCTGGGAAAAGATAATTATTTAAAAATTAAAAAAGAAACAAGTCAAGTTTGAAAGTATGCAACAACTTGAAGCTTCACTTAAAAGTAAAATATTAATCCGAACTACGAGTGTAGTTCTCATGTAGCAAAATTTAATTTAAAACGAAACCTTATGTTTGTCACAAGGAGGAACATATAAATTAAGCTAAAAATTAAGCGTAATTATTCTTGTGGACAACCTCCCATCTTCCCTATAATTTAGTAGTATTTTCGACGCCTGTCAGTATGTACGCTGCAACACCCAACTAAACGCAACGAAACCGATAACGTCACCAAACCAGTTCTTAGCCAATTTGCAAATGTTTCGCTTCCATTTTCTTTCTAAAATCACTATCGCCTCTATTCTCTTGCACATATTATTGGCCAATATTTTGTCTTGACCACGTGACTTAGCGTTAAGAGACGACATTCCTATTATTTTGTTAGTTTTCTATTAACGTTTACGTTTGTGGAATGTCAACTTAGGTGAGGGGGCAGTATTGGCAACCGAAAAAGTTCTTAAGTGAGAGGCTTTCAACAAATACACAAGTGTGATGAAACCGTATACATTTAATAAACATGTAAGACTTTTCTCCTTTTTTAGTTTTGTTTAATGGTCATTTTCAGTTTCTTTTGGGATGCCAACAAAACAAACAAAAATATCAGAATGTGTTCAGAAAGGAATGTCATACATAGGTTTCAAAATTATGTAAATTCTTAACATTTCGTGATAGGGCATTTCAGAGGAGAGTAGATAGAACAACGCTAGAAGAATTGACACACGCTTATGAGTGACTGCAATGGCGCAGTGGTTAAAGCAGTCGCCACTCCGCTTTCTAGCGCGCTACAGATGCATTGTAGGTTTTGGTGTCTAAGTGTTGTAGGTTTAGACGCCACGGGATAATATTTTGCGTGATCCACAAAGTATTATTCTATGCCTAGGTATTTTTTGTGTTCATTTCGTATATGTTAAAGTCCCAAGAAACAAAGGTAGTATTCCTAATGCATGAGTTGTCTTTTGAAAGAAACAAAAATCTAGTCATTACTCAGTGTCATTATTACTCACCTACCTTCTCATTATTTACCCTCAATACCTCCACCATCTTCAAGTCATGCCACAAAGTATCACGGTTGCCTGCAACCACAGCTTTATGAATCAAGTTAATTAAGTCATCAGTAATACAATTAACACCGTTAAATAATATTTTCCCTTCCTCAGTCTGAAATTTCTCATTATCCCACAATGTTGTTGGTAAGATTTGTTCCCACTGTTGATCAAGACTGATACAGGATGTGTCATCTAGAAATCCCTTCAAGTAACCTCTGTTAATTTTAATTATCAGTGCATCAGAGAAAGTAACAGTAGGAATGGCTTCTCTGTCAATAGCTTTCCTTCTATGATGTTGAGCTCCAAGTTCAAGTAGCGTCCAGTCTATTCCTGTTTCTATGCGCTCCTGATAACCTAAAGATAAAACAATCATTGAGAAAATATAAATAATATATATATATATATATATATATATATATATAATCCGAAAAGAAATAAAAATTTAAAATTTTGGTCCATTTAGGCAGCTTACGAAACAGCAGTGGACTCTGTGTATGGCGACCCCTGGGCCTCTTGGTTCTGAAGCTAGATTTTAATGGCCTAATTATGTTTCAGGTACCTAGACCTGTTAATATAATCCACAGATATAATGTATGTTTTCAGCATTAGCGTTCTATAGAAAATAAAAATGTATACCTTCAACTACATTATCTGGAACGTACACAAGACTTGAATCACTAATAGGGGGCCTTGCGACTGCTGTTGGAGGTTTTGGAGCCATAGTATATCCTTAATCTGGAAATGTATTAATTTTTACAGAATTGTTTCAGTAAGAATTTGGTGTTAAAGGACAAAAATAAAAAAAAGTTTTGAAAAAAATCGTTTACGTCTTATAGGGCACAACTGTTATTTCATTTTAAACAGATAATAGTAAACATGAATTCTGCCATAGATAAAATAAAAATTCGAAATTAAAAAAATAAATCTTCTCATAAGTGAACGTGAAAGTGAATAAGGAATTATTTCATGGAACGAAAGATACAACAATATAATGTAGGTAAAGCAGTATACATATTAAGTGTTACATTGTATCAACAGAGGGCGCAAATATAAATGTGTCGATCTCATGTTGAATTGACATTGAGTTGACGTGCTAGGGCAAGCGAGAGGCCTGTGTGGTGACTGTCAGTGTCAGTTGTTTTAACACTGGCTTTGTACGATACAGAGCTATTAATGTGCACGATTGAACTTATAAATTATCATTTCGAATGTATAAAACTGATTTAGCCAAACTATAAATGGTATTTTAAGTTCTTATAGACGCGAATACAAATATATTTTAAACAGAAGCGTGTTTGTGACGTATGTTATATAAAATAATTGTTTTGATTTTTGTTCCATTTGTTATGGAATGACATATACATGTGAGCTGGCGGGACATTTGAGTTACGCGTAAAGGCAAATTCCGTCGCTGCAGTGTTTTGCTAAAGTTATGTTGAGTGAAAGTATACTGTGTAATGCGGTTGTGTAGCTTGGGTGACGTTACCATTGCCAATATATACATTCATCCCCGTACGAGATTGGCAAGGTCTCATGTATGCGAACAATTCCATTTTGGTTACTTCCGCACTGAGATTATTTTTTATTTTATTTTTTTATTAGCGATTTTTATCATTACAAGTAAAAAAAGGTAAGTTGTTTATTTACTAATATTCATAACTATTTAATTATCCCAATTAAACGCAATGCTGCTTAAGGGATTAGCAACATAGCATATGGCATAAATTACTTAGTGACAAAATATATTTATTATTTAACATTGACAGAGAAGAAAGCCCAGAATAAACTTATTATAATAAAATAAACAGATAAAAAAATCATAACATAAATTATGAAATTGGTTAACAGTATATGTTAAGCTGTATGTCACGTTTTCATCATACCTACATGTGTTTTTCTGCAAACACAGCCATAAACTCAGGCGTTTTTAATTAATTCCTGGCTAGTAATTAGTCAATGCGCGGCGACAGCAATATTTTATAGTTCGACCTGCATTTTGGAGTATGTCATACGTACATACACATACATACAGAGCGATAATCTTAGTTGAATAACGTATTATACTAAACATTTAGTTTCATCCACTTAATCTCGAAATTTCTATATTTGTACTATTTTGATTAAGAGCATAAACTAACAGTTTTAAAAGTGGACTGTATAATTTCATTCAATGTTCAAATATCAAATGAATTGGGTCATGGGCAGGTGTGAGTTTGTGAGTTCGATTTCCATGTGTTCATCATACGACATTCGCCTTGTAGTCGAATGTTGTATAATGAACACAATTATTTGGACCTAAATTATTGTCAACAAAATTGTAAACATTTATTACGGCTTTGACTATAAAGACCTAATGTCTATACATATTTAGGTATTAAAATTATTTCATGATTTCATCTGCAAAAAAAGGGCAGTTTTATTCCTGCTGTCTGCTATAGAATCCTTGAATGTCACACCATAATGTTTTTGAGAATTGCTTTTTATTGGCATAGATTTGCAAAGAATCTTTAACCAGTTAGATACCAGTCTATAAGCAAAAAGGTCGTAATGTTAGTAAAGGCACACGGCTACCGGTTAGACTTTATGGGCCTCTTGGTTTAGTGGTTAGTGATCCTGGCTGCTAAACCAGACGTCAATGGTCCGATTCCCACCCAGGATAAATCTATGTTTAATGAACACGATCACTTGTTCTCTCCTATTGGGTGCAATGTTTCTCTAATATATGTTTAGAAATGTAAATCTTAGTATTAATGTTTAGCAGTTAGTTTGGTTATTATGGCTAGTATGGGATTAGGCAGCCGTGTTCGAAATGTGTGTGGATATTACGTCAGACAATTGATTAGAGAGTATTCTAAATCGTGATAGCATAATTGATAAGTAAATGCATTCTCGTTGTATGTAAGAAATAATGAATAAAATTTAATGTTTTGCATTTCTTCCTTCAGTTTGTAATAAAAATATTGGTTGTGTTTATGATCGATTTGAACGTAGCATGTAATGATGAAATGGTTTCTAGTTGGTCATTTTTATTGTAGTACCTACTAGATTGCGTGTACGTAAATATTGTTTTTTTTCCTCTTTTGAATTACTTATAGTGTTTCACGCTGTGAGGCCTATATGTTTAAGGAGTACAATAAATACATCTATCATCATAATCATTATTAGTTTTCAACAGTCCACTGTTGACAATAGACCTCTTTTTAGAAAATAGGTTGGCCTACAATACCCGTGATTGCCTTAAGTTAAGTGGGTAAGCAATGACGGCGCGGTCAGTACCTAGATGGGTGACTGCTGGTGGCATGTTACCATGAGGCCACGTTAAGCAGTCGGTCCCGGTTATTATCATACACAACAAAACAGTCGTGAAGCTTAGTTGGAGGCCTTTTGGCGGTTTAAAAACATCCAACGGTAAGATTACGTAGCCACAACGTAAAAGCGTAAAAAGTGCCAGTCCCCAACCCGCACTTGGCCAGGCTGGGGACGTATGGCCTTAACCCTCTCCTAAGAGAAGACCCGAGCCCAGCAGTGGGACATTATGGCTTGTTGATTAATTGATTAATTGATTGACCCCGTGATTGCCTTATTTGATAAATAAATAAATGTATATTTCAGACACCTAATACACAACGCGGAGCCTGTGTTATGGGTACTAGACAACTGTTATAAATGCATATATGTATTTTTTTGTAAAAACATATATATTATACGTAGAAATTCCAAATTCCGAAACAAATATTTGTAGATCATACAAACATTTGGTCCGACCCGGGAAGCGAACCCGAGACCTTGATTGACCGAGAATTAAGTTAAAAGGTTTTGTTTTCATTGCTGCCTGATTTTAACTAACATACAGAACCATCTAATTTCATTTAGTTTGGTAAAGTGGCTCATAATTTTCATCTTTAAAATAATACACAAATGAATAAAATTTAAGTGTCGGTTTGTAATTTCAAATTAAGAGCTTTCTGCCTAATGCATAAATACATATATGGATATATATATTTTTATAATAATACATACATATTATGTAAAAAAACATCCAAACTCCGATACAAATATATGTAGATCATACAAAAATTTGGTCTAAAATAAATACATTCATTACGTAATGTAATTATCATTGAAACTATTTAGAAAAAGATATATTTTTGAATAATAATAACCCTTCAAAAAGTTAATCTACTATTATTATTTATGTATGTAATAAGTCATAAAGTTGCCTAATAAAACCGAGGACGTCCCGCTTGGCTTCGCTTCCTTCGTGATGGTTCATTTCATGGTCGCTATTCGGTTACTTTTTACCTGGCAACTACAGACTACAATACTTATTTTTGTTACAAATGGTTAGCTTCCACTTCTCGGCGACATATTGCATCGTTGGCATCACTCACAGCTTAAAGATTACTCTTTAAGAACCTATACCAACTAAATTCCAAAGTACATAAGTTCATTCCTACAGAAGAGCTCTTTCTTAAATTTAAACCTACCATTACCAGTATTATTTGCTCGAAGTGAAATAATTTGTTGTCAATTTTGAACAATTTCTGAAGACAAGCTTGTACGGTAAATATGTAATCTTTAAACGAAAGACAGTTAATCGAAACATGTGGTATTTCCCATTTGTTCGTTGTCATATTGACTGCACTTGGCAGCGAATCAATATTAAACACATTATACTAATAGTAGCCAATATCTAAAGATTTTTAAACACCACAATACATCATAACACTCTTAAAAATAAATATGGTCAATTCAAGGCGCTCCACTAGCCAATCGTAGAGGATTTACGTACTTGGTACATACTTTTATTGCACACGACCTCTTAGAATACATTATTATACACAGTTAAATAAATAAAAATTAGCGATGTAGAGTATACGAAGACATGTGTCTGCTTCATGATGTCGAATTGCAAAAAATATTGGTTTTAAAAACCGTCTTTAGCAAAAACTCATTATCGTTAAATATAAATGTTGTGAGCAAATCTCAGCAAAGAAACAGTGTTCAACCAGTATTCAATTACGTGTATACACATCTATGTCTATTACTGATGATATCTTATGTGTTTATGAAAAAAAAAAAACAAAACAACAACCCATAATGTCCCACTGCTGGGCTCGGGTCTCCTCTCAGGAGAGGGTTAAGGCCATACGACCCCACGCTGGCCAAGTGCGGGTTGGGGACTGGCAAGAATACGTTGTGGCTACGTAAATCTTGCCGTTGGATGTTTTTAGGCCGCCCGAAGGCCTCCAACTAAGCTTCACGACTGTTATCGTATGATAACAACCGGGACCGACTGCTTTTTTTTTTTTNATACGCCCTCTGCTAGAGCAGAGGGACGTCTAGAGTGCCCTCCGCGGCAGTCAAAATTCGACTCCGTCTGGTATCCCATTTGGTCTGGAGTCTCCCTCTGGGCCAATCCGGCATGAGTGGCTCTACCGGCGCAGCCCCAGAGATCATCGACCCACGCAAGCCCCCACACGACGACAACGTAGGGATACAGTTGTGGGGGGGGACCGACTGCTTAACGTGACCTCCGAATCACGGAGACGCTTATGGTAACATGCCACCAGCGGTCACCCATCCAGGTACTGACCGCGCCATAGTTGCTTGCCCTCGATGATTGTTTCTAATCACCGAGTGCAACTGGGCTATGAGCGCCCTATATGTTTATGAAAGTATGTTATAAAAAATTCCATGGAAAAACACCCAATCTATAATTAATATGTCATAGATTGTCATAGACCGCTTTCATTTATTGTCAACTACGTCGTGTTTGAGTATTTTAGATGTCATTAGGACTTCAAACAAATTATTATATTAATGGCATAATAATATATTATATTTACGCATGCATTATATTAATGGCTATGTTGATTGTACAATGTCTACAATAAACATATTGTTTTACGTTCAAAGCCTTCGTTCAGCACCAGACAGTCTGTCTGTTACATTGGTTATTTTGGACATCAATCAATATAATATAAAAACAGAAAATGTAATATTAACTCAGAAATCTCGGATTAATATGTGTATATTCTGAGTCTAGATGTTTATTGTTTCCGTTTCAAGATGTTTGTAGTCTTTGCGACACAAGAATAATGCCTAACGCGAGAGTTGTCTTTTTTTAAATGTAATATAATCAATCCCAGTTTTAACTGAATTTAAATTAGATTTAGTATATAAATTATATTGTCTTTCTATTAAAATATATTTCTCTTTCTATTAAACAGGATAATATATTGCTAAAAACAACAATCAGAAGTAGGTCAAAAGAAAATTCAAAGATTGGTTTACATTGTTAGTTAGCTAAAAGATAAGTTTATAAAAAAAACGTGTGAACATTTTCAGTAAACTTAGTTAGCATGTGAGTATAATAATAAACATCTGTCTCTAGCGGATGAAGTATGCGACTGCCAACCAAGAGGTCTCTGGTTCAGATCCCGGGTCGGGCCAAAAGTGATATTGAGTTTTTTCTGATTATATTAATACTTAATAACAGCTCGGAGCTTGGAAGTTGGGGTCTGAACCCCCGTGTCTCGGAGAGCACGTACAACTGCACGCACGCACACACTTGTGCACTATAATATCTCCTGCGTATTTGGCAGGTCTCCGTTGAGACTGGACGCCGTGGCCATCATCAGCTCAGAGAACATCATATCAATAAACAGGATAAACAAGTACCTAATTTAATTTAAATAGGTACACAAATTGTGTTCAATTTATAAGGAAATCTGTTGACTGATTTATCGTGTATCAATCGCAGTGAGGTGCGAAATTCTTAACTTCATGAAAATGTTGTAAGTAATATGGAATTTTTTGTCCACTACCGTACACTACCTGTGGGAAGCTGAGGCGAGCATAATTACTAAAACAAGTTTTTCAGAAATTTAGAAAATGTTAACGAAAGCAAAATGTAGCGGTACGAAGTTCGCCGGATCAGATAGTTTATATTAATAAACCTCGTTTTTTTATTTTTACACTTAATCATTCAGGCCTCCTCCAATTTCTTCCATTCATCTCTATTATGGTCAGTTCTCGTCCACGTGATTCCTGCTGCGGCTTTTATGTCGTCCATCTATCTTCTAAGTGATTCCCCTCTTGTCCTTTTCTTATCACTTATGAACCAGTTGGTTATTATTTAGACCTTCCCTCTAATAGTGTGTCCAGCCCATCTCCATTTAATTTTTTTTATTGTTATTGTGACATCTTGTGTTTTCGTGTGTTTCTGTGTTTAATAGTAGATAGTAATTTGAATTGGAAATCGCATATATAAAACGTTTGCCTTGCACTAAATAAAATTTCATATGCTCTGTACATGTTGGCAAAACCAGTTAGTGTTCCTACTGTGGTAACTGTATATCATGCGTGTGCAGCGTGTGCAGAGTCCATTATACGATATGGTATCATATTTTGAGAAAACTCTACAAATTGGGAGGCGATATTCAGACCTCAAAAACAGTTAGATTCATATGTAATATTAAAAGCAGTTACAGCTGTAAACAAAATTTATTTGACTAAAAGATATTGACTCTACCAAGTATATACATCTTGTACACATCTTGGAGGTTGCCATGTTTGTAAAGAGAAACGTGAGGTTACTTGAGCATGGTACCCGGTATACATATAAGATAAAAACAGTGCACATTACCACTACTGTCATGAATAAAAGCATTATCTGCATGATATCAAGAATTTTTAATAAACTGCTACCTGATTTATGCCGTACTCAAAATTTTAAAAATAAATTAAGAACTATTTTGTTACAAAAAACATACTATAGTCTAAATTAGTATCTGGAGTCTGAGTACTTGTTGTTTGACTGTTGTGTTATTGTGGACTGAAGTTGATGTTGCTCATTGAATTGTTTAAAATATATGACATGAATTTTAAATTGTGTTGTTCGGATTTTTTATATATTTTTTAGACTAGAGATATACGTAGTCTCAATAGTTCTAATAAATATGTGAACAGTTAAAATTACTGTATTATAAATATCTGTGTAACATCAATTTGGATTCTGCTAGATTCTGCTCATACTTACCATTAGTCAGAGTGTGAAGTTCTAATATGGCTTCCTCAATCTATATCAAATCACCCGTAGTTCGATAGCAGCAATGTTAGGCCCGTAAATATACTGAACGGGAAAATTAAATTGATTACATCTTTGACTGTCCTACACACCAATATTTTAAATTAAAACATGTTTAACATAAAGAGGAAAATAGTTAAAACAGCACTTAATTATTATGCTTGGCTTATTTTTTGGACTGCCACGGGCCAATAACTTTGACAGGACGAAGTCTGTCGGGGCAGCTAGTTATTAATAATAATATTATTTAGGTTTACCATATGGACAAAATGTTAGCCATGGATCTCCTTTTTGGAGACGTGTTGAAATCCCCTCGGGCCTTCACCCCACCGGGTTTTACGGCGGGGCGGTGTGTCGGAATCGAACCCACTAAAACCACACGGTGTGCCACTCTACGCCTAAGACGGGAGCGATCCGGGAACCGCTTTCTTACGCCATCCGGACCCTGCCATGGATCTCCTAGGTGAACCACATCATATAAATAAACATTTTTGTGAATTGAAATATTTGAAGTAGGTAACTTCTAAACGGATTTCCATGAGGCTGGAATTCTGATAAACAAATCCGGCCTTATCTTAAAAATATTACCTGATATTAAAAGTCATTAAAATTAGTGACATAAATGCTTAGTAATTTTTTATGTATGTTCAACATTGAACAGATCATTAAAATATCTGATCTAAAAGGCTTTTTTTTCGATTTTTTGTTGCTTGATAAGAAAAGGGCTCAGACCGTACAATTATGCATTAGTAGAGGCCTAAAAGCAATCACTTAAATCTTTGTGCAGAAGATAATGAATGATTTTTTTTGTTTCTTTTTTAAAAGACAACTCCCGCATTAGGAATATACATTCCTGTGTCGCGGGGATCTTTACAAACATACATGAAACGGACACAAAGAACACCCAGACTTAGAACAACAATTTATGGATCACACAAAGTGTTGTCCCATGTAGGATTTGAACCCACAACACTTGGCACAGTAGAAATCGGTGTGGCGACCACTCCAACCACTAGGCCAACCGTGTAGTCAAATAGTCAATTATATGATAAATAATTATGAATCGCAAAATTCTAAGCTTATCAGTGGGTGTGGTGATTGATAAATCAATGGGTCTACTACACTCATGCATTGATAGATACCTATCAGTAAGTGATTTTGTGTTTTTGTGTGGTATGTGAATGTGTATTTGTGTGTCTGTTATCATATTCGATATTGCTTTTTTATAGAATAAAGGGTAACCGAGCAGACGGCTCGCCTGATGGTAAGCGATAACACCAGATTTATCACAAGTGCGTTGCCAGTTGCCTTTTAAGAAGGAGAATTCTCTTTTTTTGAAGGTCTTATAGAAGTTGTAAAGGAAGACTTGCTTATTTAAATGTAATTAATGATTTAATGTGAAGATCAAATCTGATCCGGGCATGGTATGCATATTTTTCCACCTCTCATAAATGGCTGGAAAAAATATCAACATGTCCTTTCGAGCCTGTGTATTATAGTTTTTCTTGCTAATTTATTGTTATTATTATTTAAGTAGACCTTTTAAAGGGCAGAATCCCTGCTCCTTGCCGACTTTCTCAATAATTTAAAAGTAGTAAGAAACTGCTAAATTTTGAAAGTAAGATTATGACTATTCTTGATCGTAGTTTTGCGTCTCTGCATCGTATGTAGCGCACGTAAAGATAGAAATACTTTTAAAGAATATATTATGGATCTAAAACAACACTAAAATCACGACATTAATACATATACATTGTTAAAATTTTTCTTTTAAATCAACATTTTGAATATTGTTGCAGTCTGACCAATTAATACAAGATTAAATGAAAAAGACGTAATTAAATGCCCCATTATTCTCATTCTAAGAGTATCGAACAAATCTGAATTTTTCCAAGATGTTACGCAATCTGCAAGGTTAAAATTACGGTTATTTATTATTCGTATCCAATAACCTTTGTTGGTAACCTCTAGTAAAAATATCTGGCGACAATAATGTACTCCAACTACATCAAATTTATTGCAAAACAGTGCCAAAGACTTCTTTTTGTTAATTCGAAAAAAACCGTTTACAATTTACGTCATTGTTGCTTAATTTCATAAAAAGAGGTTATCTACAAATACATAGTATTCATGTAGATTTACGAAATATAATAAAATAGTGTAGAGGTAGTTTGTAGTTGTCTTGGTAACATTTACTTTTTTAAGTCGCTGCAATTATTTAGTTAGTTACTTAATATAAAGATTTAGATTCTGTAGTTTAACAGTAAAAAGACTCGAAGTTCTTGCCAGATACCGATAAGGAGTGGAAATGAAACCGGTGATAGGGCTCCGATTTTTCGTCAAAATTCAGACATTGGGGCTGACCACACCAGTATATTCATATGTATCTGAATTAAAAATATGTTATTAAGAATAACACGTGTAAGGACTGTCCCTTTCCGACTATTACGTTCCTCATTACAACATCTTTTTTAGTTTTAATTTTCAAATTTAATTCTAAACCAGCAACCCGCCGCGGTTTCGCATGGGCTCTTTACGAAAAACACAATATAGCCTATGTTACCCCGAGAAGATGTGCGGCTTAAATATTGCCGACGTCTTTAACAAATATCGTTATATTATAGCCAATATACTCAAAAATTTAACAAATTATATCTGATAAATTTCTTCAAGAATCACTCTATCTATTGGTAAAAATCGCATCAAAATCCGTTTGGGTTTATCGCGTACAGATAGACAGACACGGCGGAGGACTTTGTTTTATAAATGTCTGGCTGACGGCAATGTGCACGCTCCCCATTTATAACGTATGACTAAAATTGTAGTTTTCAAAATATAGCCATTTGTATTTGACTTTAAAAGTGTCAAGTTTGTAAAATCAAACTAAATTATCGATAGAACGATTTCGATCTACACTTATAAGGGCCCTTTTAGGAAAATATTTTTCCGGTAATATGCCAGAAAAGTGGACTGCCTCGGTGGCTTAGTGGTAGCGTATGCGACTGCTGTGCTAAAGGTCTCGGGTTCGATTCCTGAGTCGGACCAAATTTTTGTATGATCTGCAAATATTGGTTTCGGAATTTGGGAGTTTTCTATTCTAGTATATATGTATTTATATCAGTTGTTTAACACTCATAATAAAAGCTCCGCTTAGTTTGGGACTAGATGGCGTCGTGTGTTAAAATGTCCGAAAATATTTTTTTATTTATTTAAAGATAATGGAATTTAAAAATTTAACGCTGTCTCTCATAACTTATTCTGTTATGATCATTTATGAGGTCAAATGTATTTAAATGACTTCTTAATTTTGGTCATTTACTGTCTAGTAGTTAGCATAATAAGTAGAAAAGTAGATTTTAGATTGTATGTTAAAAACTCATACTATAGCAAACGTAACGTGTAGTGATAGATTAAGGATTCCGAGCGTCGCCACCACTATTCATCCCGTGATTGTTGTAAGAGCTGAAAAAGATAGCTATCCAATGAAAACAACAGCACTCTAAAAAGAAGGAAATCTTAAAATAAACTATCTGTCCGCATTTAAGGAAAGGCCTATTAACAACCACTGGAACTTTAGTAGTTGCTGATAGATTAAAGAGTTGAAAAATAGATAATGGTAAGTTATAAATTATGTTTTGATTACATTTCATTTTGGTTACAGGTGTCATAATGGCGGCATTTACAATGCAAGAGGGAGGCTTCAGCGTGGTAGACTATGTAGTTTTCGGTGTACTGTGCTTAGCGTCGTGTACCGGAGGAATGTGGTACAGTGCCATCGGCTCCAGGCATAACTCTATAAAGGATGTGAAGGACTATCTACTGGGAGGAAAAACTATGTCTACCTTTCCTGTTGCCATGTCACTTATTGCCAGGTATGTTTTATTTTGTTGTTTTTCAATTTTCTTTTTCACTAAAAATGTATTTGGTTCTCGATTGTCGATTTTGCCTTTGCCAAAAAATTGGGTTTTTTATCATCAATATGCTCTGTAGTTATTAGGTGGATAATTAAGTGCGATGTGATCTAGTTTTTTCCATTAAAGTAGTAAGTTAAGCAAACTGAAGAGAATTGATAATATGTTATAGTAATACTTTGTCCTTGTATGCTTACCTAGAGCTTATTGTCCTTGCGGAAGCTATGTACACTGAAAAAGGTGAGACGCTTTTTCTTCTCGCCCGAGCTCTTGTGTCTTCTTAACAAGATTCGCTCCTTCGTGATACTGTTCCCACCTTTGCGATGGGTCCACCCAGTACTTGCGATAATCTTAATCGGTTGCAGCGACGAGCAGTCCGCATTATCGACATTCCCGAAGTTACTGAGACCCTTGAACCTCTGCAGTTTCGAAAAGAATCGCGTTGATGGCAGTCCTCTATCGCCTTTACCATGGAGAGTGTTCTAAAGAACTCTTCTAACATTCTCCACGTTATTAGACCGTAGAGGGTGTTAGAGCCGCCATTCCTTCCCAGAGTGCCATAATAAAAGCTACGCTAAAAAGTCAAGATTGAATAGTTGCCGACGTTTTCTTTTTTTTTTTTTACCTGTTAAAATGCCTTTACGCACTTCGCTCCCCCCC
>PKRV01000652.1:868341-1076750 GCA_003709505.1 Hyphantria cunea | reverse complement strand
TCCGGGAACCGCTTTCTTACGCCATCCGGACCCCCTCCCAGCGCTTGCCCGCACTGAAGCGGGCATCGTCTGATGGTAAAAACTCTCAATTTAGGCGACGTACGGCACACGCGTAACGTCGCCCGCTACAGCTGGCTTGTGAAGCGGATGGAGGGGAAAACCCGTCCCGCCCATCCGCGGCTACACTCAGGGCGGCATGAGGCGCTGGTAGGCGCGCCTCCAACGCCCGGTTCGCCGGCGGCGGATCGGGTCCGAGTGGAGATCGTCCTCCCGGGCTTTCTCCGCCGCCTCCTTCTGCGAGATGACTTCCTCGCAGAAGGTCGCGACCGCGGTAAAACTGCTCTCGCCGCCGGCCATGGAGCGTACGACGGCCGACAGCGAGAGATCTACTCCGATGACTGCAGTGAGGGCCCGACGCTGCGGCGCCCAAGCGGGGCACACCGCCAGCGTGTGCTGGGCTGAGTCCTCACTGCAGTCGCAGTGGTGGCAGGCGGGACTTAATTCCCTCCTGGCGACCGAGTGCAGGTACTTCCCCAAGCAACCGTGCCCGGAAAGCACCTGCGTCAGTCGGAAGGAAAGGGTCCCGTGCTGCCGGCCTTCTCACTCGAGGATGACCGGCTGGAGAGCCTCCACGGTGGCGAAGCCAGCACGTGGAGCCTCCAGCCGCGAAGACCAACGAGCCATCGTGGCTCGACGGGCGGCTTCACGCCACTCGCGTACCTCTTCGGGCGGAGGGCGCCTGCCACTCTCCGCCCGGAATTCAGCCACCCGTCGATAAACTTCGGTGAGCACTTCCGCCTCCAAATCCCACGGGGCTGTTCCGGCCAAGGAATAGTTGCCGACTTAAGTTAATAAGTTACCGAATATCTAACTTAAGTCGGCAACTATACAGTCTATTTTGTGACGCCTCATCTCTTATGTTTTCATTATTCAGTTCTGTTTGTTTTAGTATTAAAACAGATTTGTCACATAAAACATCAATAGAGGTCGATTGTCTCCGGTGTTATCGTGAGTTGGGTAAATATCTTTGCAAGGTTAGCTTCACAGACAATCGATTGCATACCTACGGTCAGCGTTCGAGCGGACATGTTGCTATGTTGCCAAAATGCAAACAAACTGTAAATTGAGTGGGTCAATCAGTGATTAATGAGGGCATTTGAAAGTAAGTCACCTAAGGGTGAAAAATTTTGTATTTGATTTTCTTTAAAAAATCATAGAATTTTCATTTTTTATCATTAAATTTGGGTTTGCTGTGCCGATTAGTTTTTTACCTAATCCAAGAAAGATTAGATGGTTCTTGATTTTGTTGTAATTTTTTTATGTTTTTTGGTCTTTTTTTTATTTTATGACAGAGTGGGGAAACGATCAGATGTAACACAAAAAAATCCTTCAAAAAAATAAAAAATATGAATCAGGCAACTTTCAACGTATAGTGAACAGGCAATAAATCCTTATGAAAAACTAGTTAATTATTCATTTATATTTTTTGACCGTAAAAATAATAATCAGCTCAAGAACGGAAGCCATTTTAGGCAATTCAATTTTTTTGTCGGGTGGAACATACCACACACTCGATGTCATTAGTAATATCGAGTAAAAAATAAACAAAAAAACAGTAGATTATTTTGGAAATATCAATAAAATTACATATGAAAATCATATGCCTATTTAAAAACTTGTTTTCATTGATTGAATAGGTCACCAATTATCACGAGGGTTGACATTTCATTTTACCGTTTATAAATAACTCGTCAATGACCTTCGAAGATACAAATACCTAGTATAGTTTCTTGTTTTTTCGAAATTTAAATATTAAATGAAAAAAAGATGAAATGACCACCCCATTTCATCTTATCCACATTTTTTTTTTTTATTTTTTATAATCAATTTCATCACGACGATGAGTTGAAGTCTTAAGATTTGAAGACTTTAAATACTTGACATTGGCAGCAATAGCTGATTACCTGGTTGCCATCTCTTCAAAAGAAGAAGGTTCTTGGCATTCCTGCCTGCATGCTGCCTGGCCTTGTTCTTATTAAAATACATACAAAAATTTTTTTTTCAAGATTGAATATTTCTTTCTGCTTGTTCATCTTAAGTTTCGTTTTTAAATTCAATGTTTCTGTGATCGTCGTGAATAGTATTGGGGCACTATTTTCAAATACGAGTGTGCTCATGTAAAAGTAAGACTTTGACTTCATATTTCTGGTAGATGTTTTTATAAAAAAAAACCCAAGCTTTTAGCAGATGACAAAAAAGGAATAATGTAGAAAACCTACATGTTTTGAGTTATTTTCAAATCAGTATTGAAATGTATTATAATTTTAATCATCTTTACAATATGGATAATATATGTTGTAGAATGGGTTCTTCTACAATGTACATGTATACAAGTGTGTATAAGAACATTAAAAAAATGCATAATAATATCGATTGCATACACGTCTACCTAGTTAATTAGGATAGAAATCCTACTAGCAGACGATCTGTGCTTCTCTGTAGTAATTTTATTTAATTCCTAACAATTCTATTTTCTTGCCTGTCCCCAACCCGCGCTTGGACGATGTTGAGACGTATAGCCTTGACCCTCTCCTGAGGGCAGACGCGAGCCCAGCCGTGGAGCATTACGGGTCGTTGATGTCGATTGACTTCTATTCCATTTCACTGTGTACGGTGTATTTAAATACACAGTATACAGTGTATAAATATTCACAATTGTACGACATTTATATTAAACTATTGTACAAACGACATTTATATAAACCAAAGTGCCTTTTGTTGACATCGAACATCAATAATACTATCAAGAGTGCATATATCATAATCGCGGGCGAGCCAGAACTATGATTCCGTGGATCCAGCCTGATCTAAGCGCATAGGTAGCATGTTCCTTCAAATATGGGTATTGGCCTGGCTCTGTCTAAGTGAAAAATTTACGGCAAACTAGTATTAAGCAATTTTTTATTGCTTTTCACCGAGTCTTAGAGGTTACCGAAACCCGAATCTTGTTCCTCCTGAATCAGAGATAATATCTCAGATAAGAGAGGATGGCAACGCTTATGACTCTCGAGTTGTAGATGTCTAAAGGCGACAAGTGAACTGTTTGCTCATTTCACCTCCATGACAATGAAGACCCAGCAATTACATAGGGCCATAAATAATTTGGATATTTGTATATAAAAAAACTATAAAGTAAAACAAATTGCTTTGCCGGTATTTAACAATGTAACTTTTATGGCGTTAACTGCTTACAAGTACATCGCGACTATTGATATTTACTAGTTGTTCCCAGACACGCTTCGCTACCGTCTCAAAAAGTAGATAAAATCTATCTTTGAAGCGTCCTGTCAAACTGCTCAACCTGTGCCAAACGTTTTAAATTTTTGTAGCGTAGATAAACTAACTGAATTTACCATAAACATAGATTAAGAATACAAGAAACACATGACTCATGTACATAGAAAGCAATTTTTATCAAATAGATAAATTCCTTATTTTTAATCTCTCTTTTAATTACGTTGGTAATAATACTCATTGAGCGTCTGCTGTACAAATGCGACGGACGCATGATGGGTGAATCATTCTCAACTTTAATTCAATATCTTACAAGGAACAATTTTGGTTGCAGCTGAAGCCTTGTGGGTATTGTTGTTACTTTGTAGGATATCACGACAAAGATATTTTAGCATTGGTATGGACAGAGGTATTTTTTTTATTTTATTTATTTATCTTTATTGTACACACATAACACATGGAAAAAAAAAATTAAAAAAAAAAAAAGAATTACAACATACAAATGTGACAATTGGCGTTCTTATCGCTCATGGCGATCTCTTACAGACAACCTTTATACGGATAATTTAGTGACATTAATAAGGGTACCAATAGTAGGGTGCACAAATCTCAGATTTGTTCAAATGTGAATATTTACAAAAAAAAAAAAAACACCAAATTTAAAATATTCATCATTCATATATGAATACACATCCACTCATACTACTCATATACACATACATATACATAAATACATACACAAACTTAATATATATATATATACATATATATCCCAAATTCTCTGATGATCTCAGGTCCCTACAATGAGTGTTGTGTAAGAACTGAAAGCGTTCTTTAAGATAAGATGGAGTGTGGGGATGAAACAGGATACTGTATAAAAGAGAAAGAATGTGAAGATTCCGGCGAAAGCGTATTGGTAGCCACTTGAGTTTAGAACGAAATTCAGAGATATGGTCATATTTACGTAATCCAAATATGAATCTAATGCAGAGGTTTTGGAGGCGCTCAAGTTTGTTTAGTTGGTCTTCGGTGAGATCCAGGTAGCTGACATCACCATAGTCAAGGATCGGAAGAAGAAGAGATTGTGCGAGCGCAATTTTAGTGTTTGTGGGAAGGAAGTTTTGTAGTCTTCGCAGAGACCCCGCTGCTGCAAATAGTTTGCGGCTAACTTCCCCAATCTGGGGACCCCAAGATAGGTACCGATCCATATATATCCCCAAATTTTTTACTTTTTCACTGTACGGAACAATCGAGCCGCTGCAAACAATGTGTGGTATTTGTTGGATGTTTATTCTACAGTGCAGACCAGGACTACCTATTATGATGACTTGTGTTTTGGCTGGATTCACACTTAGTCCATACCTCCTACTCCAGTCACATATTCTCATTAAATCGTCATTAATAATATTCACTGCTTCTGTTATATTATCTGGAGAAGCTTGTGAATAAATTTGTAGATCGTCTGCATAAAGATGGTAGGAAGAAAGTAATTGATTTGTGATTGAGTTAATAAAAACTGAGAAAAGTAAAGGTGATAACACGCCGCCCTGAGGTACGCCCGCAGATGTAGTACACCAGGAGGAGTAAACATTTTCGATAAAAGCACGCTGCTGGCGACCATACAGGTAGCTACGAAACCAGTCAACTGCTGATGGAGATATGTTAAGCGAGCACAGAATACCTAATAACACACCAAAATCAACAGTATTGAAGGCATTGCTGAAATCTAGCAAGGCAAAGACCGTTAGCTTCCCCCGCTCCATCCCCGACCTAATGTCATCCGTAATATGGACTAGGGCTGTGGTAGTGCTATGGCCTGCTCGGAAACCTGACTGGAGAGAGTTAAGGAGAGAATTCTGGGAAAGAAATGAGCTTAATTGTCTGTGAGTGAGACGCTCGAGGACTTTCGAGAGAAAAGGGTACCTATTACGAAGTAACTGTTATTTTATCTACGACGCGCACCTGAATTACATTGTGATTATCTACCGACTTGAACTTCCTGATAGGTACTAATTGATATTGTTAATAAAAGTTTTTTTTATGATTTTTGACCCAAATATTCAATTCAAATTCAAGAAATTGATTGCTAAATATATTTAGTTTAGTATATATAGTTTCTGTCAGATTAGTGTTATGGCTTTAACAGGTATCGTAAAAAATGTATGATAATGCATTTTCATAACGCTGTACCATTCTATACATACAAAAAGTAATATATATATATATACAATATGAATCATAAGATGAATAGTCCCATATTAATAATATTATATTAATTGTAACATATCTAAAATATTTTTTCTTAAGAGATTTAACAATGCCTGATTACCTTTATTTATATTATTTATGCCATTACATACATGTGAAAATAATTCTCTTTAAGTTACATTTCCCATTCACTAATGGTAAATATTTCTTAAAGATAATTATTCTCACATTTCAAAGTTATCGACACCGGTGTCGATAAATTTTCCACAGTGCATTTAATTTCTTTTTTTACCCTGCGCCTGATCTCTCTCTCCGGTCGTGTCGGATAACGAGATGAGAGAATGAGAGTGAGAAAACAGAGAGTGTACCTAAACTCTGTTTGTTTTCTCAGATAGTGCACAAGTATGTGCGCAAGCACAGGTGCTTGCGCACATACTTGTGCACTATAATATCTTCTGCGCAGTTGGCTGATCTCCGCTAAGACTGGCCACTGTGGGCGAAATCGGCAAGGAGAACATCATCATCAATGTTTCCTTTTCCTGTAACGTTTCTTTATGAAATATATGAGAAGTAAATTAAAGTATTTAGGGTACTACTAAGTACTAAAAAGTGAAATTTGTATGCATAAATATATAGTACTCAATCTCAAAACTACTGAATCGATTCAAAATAAAAAGTTAAATGTTTTATGGATTTCGTAAATAGTTATTGATAAAACGAAAACACATCACGAGTAAGGCAGAGAGTTTGTGTTCCTATTTTTAGAATTGTATCTATGACTAACTTGACTTAAATAAACCATAACATGGAACCTAAAATTGACTGGAGTTAATCTAATAATTAATACCAAGGATAGTGATGGAACGTTTTTATTTATCCCAAAATTACACATGACAGTATTTGAATGGATTTGGCCTAGTTTGGGTCCAAATATCCGAGAATAGAATGGCTAAGCGATGATTAAAAAACTTGTTACTAAAAATGAATATTCTATAAATATTTAACAGAGTATTATGTAAATGTACGTGGTAAAATCGTCACATAAATATGTCGGTAACTAAATATTACGCAACGGATTAGGCGACTACGGGCAAGTTGATATTTCGTGACGCACATTGCCATTCAAGCCAATTCTTATTGATGCATGACTTTCACGAGTCTTAGTTTTAATCCTATGCGCGTATTACCCAAGGGAACCATTTCTGTTGATTTTTTAACTTGGGCGAATGGGAGAGATTCCTATAAATATACATACTATCCCAAAAAATAGACATATTCACATAATCTCGCATGCAAAAGTTTCTAGTTAAAGGTGGCTCAGCAGAAATATGGTTTAGCCTTTTAACGACCGATAATTCCATGGAAACCATTTCTTTGGGGCAGGCGCACTACGACATTTTTACCTAGAATTCTACGTGTGCATGCTTACACTTACAGATTAAGTTAAAAGAAATACTAACTATTATTTTTGTTTTAGTTATGTTTCTGGAGTGACGATAATGGGAACACCAGCTGAAATATATAACTATGGCGCGCAGTATTGGCTGGTGGTCGTAGGAGTAGCGCTCAGCTGTATCATAGTCTGCATCGTTTATTTGCCGGTCTTTTGCACTCTAAGGCTATCGTCTTCTTATGAGGTAAGTACCATACGTACAAAATTACTTAAATTTTAGGGTTCCGTAAGACAAGGAAAAACGTAGGAAAAATTTTGTGTGTCCGTTTGCTTAAAAAATACACGTGCTATTTATACAATGGTAATCAATGTTAAGGCCTTACACGTATGCCCTTAACCCTCTCCTGAGAGGAGACCCGAGCCCAGCAGTGGGTCATTATGGGTTGTTGATTGATTGATTGAATCAATGTTATTTATACTATAATACAAAAACTAAAATATAGAAATCAAGAAGCAAAGCAGTGACGACACGTCGCCACATTTCTATGTTTAGCATATTGTTAGTACATAATTTCGCGTATGTATGTAAGTTTTTTATACAAAGTCTCTAATGACTCCCAAGATATCGTGATTGACTTTGTAATGTACTGTCAACACTCTGGTCCTTCTCAAACCTGATAGATTTGGTTTCGTAAATTTATTGATCGTTAGACTATGAATGTAAGTTTAAATTTTAGGTGTCAAAAATTTTTTCGTAGTAATAATATGTCAATATAACCGCGAATTTTATTTACTTTCGATATTTATGCATCTAGGTGCTAGCCTAAGAACGAACGATTGAACTCAAGAAGACGGCCTTGTACTTCGAGAGAGTGTTTGTCTATACTGTGTAATGACTTGGAAGTTCTTAGTTTACTTAGTATAATATTTTATAATAAATTACGTTTCAATGTTTACGCTTGATCATCGATTGTCCATAAGATATGAAAAATATTAGATCATAATCGTAATCATGGCCGCATTGAGATGTTGATATATTAATTTATTAACCGTTTATTATATAATTATAACAGTTGTATATTTATAAAATAGTTATCTATAGGAACACATCAATGTGTCTTGTTTTCTAGTCAATATCTACATTCTCAAACAATGTTATTATCAATAACTAAACGGCATTGCATTTTCTAACAATATATTTTAAATGAATCGTTACTGAAGTTAAAATGATAATATAATCTACAATTATAAATCACTAAAATAATTTGAAAGTCGATGTCGTTAAGCAATAAATTATAAATATTTCCATAACAGTTAGTTCCTTGTAGAGGGAATTATTTATCTTAAATGTGGTTACACGTTATCATAATCGTACGTAATCAAACATGATGTGATAACCGTTCTGCAATGGACTTTACCCAGCCGATTTGTTTACAAAAAATATTTTCTAAAGATGAATTCATACAAAGTAAAATAGAAGTATAGTAGGTTCCTTTTTTTGCTTTTGTTACATTTGATACGAGATGTTACTAACATGCGGCGATATTTATTTAGCATAGTTTTCGTTTGTTTCTTTATTGTAGACTGTCGCCGTAACTGTTTTAATTATAAAAAGAACCATAAAAGTAAGTGATCACATTATATTCTGAAAATAAAGGTAATTCAACCACGAAATGAACTTTAAGAGTAAGTCTTAGATTATTAATTAAAATAAGATTCGACTGATATATCCTGATCTTAGTAATCTGCTTTATTTTACGTTGATGTGAAAGAAACAAAACAGTCAAACCATATATTTACTAGGATAAATAGAGTTTTTGTAGTAAGGAATTATGCAGTTAGAGCGTGTAGAGTTAAAAGCTTGGCTCTACATGAGATCTGCCCTCTTAGACAAAATGCAAGTGTTTGCGTTGATTCTTTTATACAATCGATGACGCTTCTATTCTCTTGTGTTATTGTTTATTAGCATTGAGATGACGTCATTTCTATACATTTGTTAGTTTTCCAATAACGTTAACGTTTCTAAAACGTCAATTTGGCTAAGGGCTGATAGCTTTTTGCCAAAAGGTCTCGTCGTGGCAACATTTTATATCAAAATATGTTTTGTAAAATAAATAACTTATACTCATATATACACTCAAGTTTAACGGCTAGTTAGACTTATGTCATTAATGATGTAGGTGATTAAAAGCTTATCGAAACTATACTAAAAGGTTTTTCAAGTATTTGATTGTGTAAAGAATCGGAAAAAAACTGCTAACAACCGATTTTTATGACTCGGTGGTTTTGTTTGCTTTTTAATCATAACAATATTTTGCTTTTCTATGTTATATACTGTTGTTTGGTAGTATTAAAATAATTCTTAGTAAGTACATCTGTAAGTACAATCACCGGCCCTGAATAGCCTAAATATAAAGTCTAATTAAAATATATGTGAACCTAGATGTATGATGTGTGTGACCTTGTGGAAGATGTTGATTCTTTAGTTTCAAAAAGTTACTTGAATCACCCAATTCGTGTGTTATTTTTTACAAGTATTTATTTGAACCTACTTCGTTCAGTGACTTATGTGTCGTTTGTTCGGAATTTTAGAAAGAGCCATAAGCAGTGTTGCTTCAAACACTAATTGGACACGTTAACGTAACTTATTTAATGATGTTTTATTTCTACACAATCTTTATCTCTCCAAAACTACAAATATTGAATGTATTTAATTTACTTCCTTAGATAGATAGATAGAACTCTTTATTTGTACACCGTAATACAGATATAAAAAAGTACAGAAAATGACAAATGTATAATGTACAAAGGGCGGCCTTATTGCCGAAAGCAATCTCTTCCAGGCAACTTCAGGATGGTCCAAAAAGTATCGGAAAGGCAGTAGTTGACGGTGCAATGAGTTTAGAAAAATTATAATTTTATATAATTTCTGATTTAATATATGTAATGAATGTAATCTATATTTACACATACATACATACATACACACATATATAAATACACATACCTATACACATATATATACATATACATACATGCTAATAACTGTAACTACTCAAATAAACTAATATTGCATTATATATACTTATTATATATACTTCTACATTATATATACTTCCTTGTGTTTTATATTTCGTGTAAAATAAAATAGTAATTATAATGAAACAGTATTAAAGTTAAACGTGACTGATGTTTAACATTTGTTTCAGTATTTGGAGCTAAGGTTCAACAGGCATGTACGCGCTGTCGCCTCCCTCCTGTTTTTATTTGATGAGGTAAGTTGATTCGTTATCATCATCCTGACACAGTCTACTATAGGACATAAGCCACATAAGTTAATGGACAGAAGACAGACTTAAGTTGATTCTTATGTTGAAAATATACAATCATACTCAAATTTTTATTAAACATGCAAATCGTTTTAAGGGAAATAAGACAATATTATCCTAATGGGTGAAATAAAAATATAGTAAAAAATATAGATTTGAATAAATCTCAGAAACATGGGTGTGTTCGATGTATTGACTAATGTCTTGCACCCGATACCATATTTAACGATATCCGATTTTTTTTTTGCTTTTTGAATATAAATCATAGTTTACCAAATAATTATTAAATAATAATAAGACTCGAACTTAGACAACCCCCTTAGTTAAGATTCAAATGTTTCGTGTCGATTCTCCTTCGCTTCTACAATCGCTAATGTCTCTATTATTTTGTATTATTGGCTGATATTTTGTTTTGTCCACGTGAGACTGCGTTGAGATGACGTCATTTTAACTTTTTATTTTTAAAATTTTCTATTAAAATTTACGTTTATTGATTGTCAACTTCTCTAGGGTTCAAGAATCACGTTTGTTCGTAAGTTAAATTTTGCATGTTAAAATAAGAACACCAGAGTCTGAGTATTTATTTTTAAATACGTTCAGTTTAAGGCTTAGACGGATCAGGATCATCTGATGTTTTCAATACGAATGCGATTGCAAACAACGTTTTATGAAATTTTGGTTTAAATTTGTAGTACTACGTATTATTATTATATTATTCTCCACTATTATCTGTTGCATAAATTAATAAATTCTAATCTCTACGCATACGCATTTCTTTATTAAAACACTAAGCTGTAACGACAGGTGGTATAATTGAGGTCCTGAAAATATTCAACGACAGTATAAAATCGCTTATCTAATAATTCCATTGGATAGATTTGTAAAAATGTGTCCAGGAGTGTTTTTTTATTACAAAGTTTACTGTTCAAATATTTCACACCCGTCTGGTTGTCGACGGATTAAGAGTATTGAGTGTCACCACCCTCTATTCATCCCAATAAATTCGTAAAAGATGAGGAGTTGTGGCGAAATCTGCATACAGCGCAACCGAAACACGCTACAACGCCATCTACCGAAGATACATCGAACTACGGAGTATAGAAGGAAACTAAGAAAGTAACAATCCTAAATCGCGCAATAGAAGTTTTCGCGCCGATTAACATATATACAACATCCCAACGTCAATAGCTGGACAGTAGCCCACCAGGCGTGATCACCTCGCCTGGTCAGAGGATCCTCCCTTTGTGTTGGAGGGATATGTGACCCGTTCCTTCCACAGAGTAATGTGACCCGTTCCTTCCACAGAGTAAACTACGTAGGGCCAGAGATAAAAAAAACAATAATGAAACATACTCATACCACTTTACAAGAAAAGTTTCGTATCCGGATGCACGTCGTGAGGATAAGATAGGGGATAGTATCTATTTGTAGTAATGCCGATGACGATGATATATGAGGGGTACAATATAATAATATACATTAAGCCGGTAGATTATTTTGACAAGTCGAAATCTCACTTTATGCTATAATGCCAATGTATATATTACCCGTTGTCAGTTTTCTCTTTTTGATAAGATAGTCAAATAAAAGACATAAACGTGAAAGTTTGATAAAATTCTTCGTCACTAAAAAAAAGGATGTAATTTTAATCTCAACTCGATTATTCAATAACATGTCTGAACTTGATTGGTTTACTGTTCTACAACATCTTGTTAAATTATATAAACTAGTGGTCGCCCAGGGCGAGCAGTTGAAATTCGACCATAAATCTTATAATTTTAATGTTAGATCTTTTAGGGTTTCTTTTCACAAGACAAACAAAAAAATATAGATCTTTTTAGTTTGTATTTGACGTGCCTACATTTGTGTATATGCATATTTGTGTATGTGTGTGTCATACATGATAGTAATGTGTGGAACGTTATTTTTATTTATTTAATGTACATAATGTAATATAATTAAAAAATATATATTTTGCACTTTCTCTGTATAAACTAAAAGTGCGCGAAATTTCACTTCCTCCGTTCGCGCAATTTTCGTAACAAGGGCCACAAAGTGTTTGCTTCACTTATATGTAGATGAGTTAGTATAGTAGAAACGTTAAACATCATTTAAAAACTATAACCATTTAACAAACATAAATAGCTGTAGTCCAACTGTTTCAGAGATTACCAAACAGGCAGACAGACAAAAATTGTAAATATAACTTTTTTGATGTAAGTACCATGTAATTCATTCAAAATTACAAACAGTCTCTTCAATTTAATTTATTTACATAGATTAGCTTTTGTGTGCAGCTATTCAAACTACACGTATAGTTATATCGATTTTCGCGGTCAAACTTCAATGGCAAATTTCATTCATTTACAGTACCGTTTTTACTACTGTAAAATAAGTAGGGATTTAATGATCATACAACATCTAGTACCTTCACTTTTATCGACTAGAACTAATCTTCTTAATCTAATTTCTTTAAACATAGGAATGATCAATCAGACATGTCAATTCATTTCATATAACTACATATAATTTGAAATTCCTTGTGATTATTTGCCTTCTTCTGAATTAGCACAAATTTATTTAGATTTTTTTTTATCGAACCAAGTTACCTGAAATTGGAGAGGCCTGGTGATAATCATGATGATGAATATTTATTTCTAAACTTTTCGATTCTCATTTGTATTTAAATATGAAACAATACGGGTTTCGTCATGTTTAATTTAATTGCAGTTTGTAGATGCTACTAATATTACTTTTAAGTGTTAAAACAGATATTTTGCCATGTTTTTTAAACTAAAATATATTATTTATACCGCAATATAGAGCCGCGAAAAAGGAAGTTAAAAACTAGTTTATAACCTATTTTAAAACCTACCTACTAAATTTACTAGAACTATTATTAAATTATAAGCATTTTATGTATCATAAAAAAATGTAGCTATAAAGACGACGTTACAATTTTTGAACATAGATAAGGTTTAATATCATATGCGAGTTGATGTGACGGCATAATCAGTACATTAAATGTTCATTGTTAAGTTGAGATTCAATTATTTTGCATATTCATGAGTTTAGTTATTGTCTAAGCTATTAAATAAGCATAAGTATAACGTTAGTGAAGTTTTGAATTCATTGTAATAAAAGGATAGTAAAATCTTTATAGTTGAACCGCACAATTTTTATGCGTCTTTAAAGAAGTACATTCTCCTTGTTCACATTCACAATATTTTTTGTGGTACTTTTTTAGAATGGCACGTTCAACCAAACAAATAAACTATTCCGCTTTATAACATTATCAGGACTAAACCTATTAAAAGTAGCATGCCAGGCCTACATTTCCCTCCATTCTCCTTTTCGACACGAAATTTTGGTTATCTATACTAATAAATAAAATTTAATTGTCAGTTTTAATCCATCTGTTTGTAATTTTAAATTAACATCTTTGCACTAAATGTATATGAAAGTATATAATCCAATTTAAATTATTTTGTCTGTCTTTTTGTGCCGGTTATTCTCTGGAACGGTTGCACCGACCGACGACGGACTGTATTAATCGTATCAGACTCGAATCGTCGACTGCCAAGATGTTTCAAGTCGGCTAAACTCTCCGGCGTTTCGTAGAAATGTGGCCTCGCTAAGCGTCTCCTATCGCTTCTACTATGGGGAATACTCCGAGGAATTGTTCGAACTTATCCCTACCGCCTATTTCCGCCATGGTCCTACGGAACAACAGTTTTATCCCCATCATTTAGATGGTTGGCAGTCCAAAACTGTGCGCTTCTCTAGAAATTTTCTGTCTCGCACAACAAAACTGTGAAATGAACTGTCGCCAGCGGTATTCCCAGATCAATACGACCTTCAAACCTTCAAGAAAAGAGAGTACTCCTACTTAAAAGGCCGGCAACGTTCTTGTGACGCCCCTGGTGTTGTGGGTGTCTATGGGCGGCGGTAATAGCTTACCGTCAGGCGATCTGTCAGCTCGTTAACCCCCTATCAATCGTTTCAGCTACCTCGGTGGCGTAGTGGTAGCGTACGCGACTGCTTTCCATGAAGTCACGGGATCGAATCCTGGGTCGGAACAAATGTTTGTATGATCCTAAAAAATGTTTGTTTCGGAGTTTTGGGTGTTTTCTATGTATAGTATGTATGTATTTACAAAAAAAAGTATTTATGTATTCGTATCAGTTGTCTAGTACCCATAATACAAGCTCTGCTTATTTGGGACTAGATGGTGTTGGGTGTTTAGATGTCAGAAATATTTATTTGTCCGAAGTATCTATACAAAAAGAATGCTTAACTTTGATATGTGTTAACCTACGTAGTTACCACTAAGCCACGAGACCCTTTGTTTAGATTTTATTTCATAAATTATGTAGTGGTTCTTTATTTAACCGTACTCAAATGTTTCCATAATGATTTTGTAGTATTGTTGTCATCAGCGATTCGTATTAGGCTATAGGTCATCCACTTGCTTCCAAGCTGGACTTTGGCCGGTGTCGTTTACTATAAAGAACATCAACATCAATTGTCCGTTATGCGACCATAATAATACGCAGCTGGCATGCCATGTAGCCGTTATAGGAATATTTAGCCTCCTTGTTCGATAAATATTATTACTTCTGCTGATGGCTATTTATGTCACAGTAGTTTTTTTTTTAATATTATTGATATCTTCAGTTTATTCGAGTGTCTTTCTATGAGTTATGTGTAAGTATGAGTTTTGCATTGAAAAATATTGTGAGTAACTTATTTCAGGCTCATTACACTGTGTTCAGAAATACTTATACAAATGTATCAGTTTTTCTTAACACAGTGTCAATACCTAGAATCTTATTGTTATATATTTTATATTTCTTTATTAGTATAAAGAAATAAAAAATAACATGAACGAAGCAAAAAGATGGTACAAAAAATTCTGACGGAACAAATCTAATTTAAGACACTCATGCGAGTACAACACACTCATGATAACTACAATTTTACAAAGATAATATACCTTAAACTTCTTTGTATTACGTTTCACCGATTTAAATGTTAACTAAGAATTAAACATACCAGGCCTGCCAGGCTTCTCTGTGGCATATTATGGCTGCATTGATAATAAATGAGGAACAAGTCTTACACGAAAACGGTAACAATATCTGAAGTAGTTTTTATATCGTGTAAAATTTGAGATGAATTGTCAGATTCATGTCAAATGCAGACATTTTGGAGGGCTAGTGAGATGCTTTTTCATGCCCCGTTTAAAATCCTTGGCATCAAAGTGGGAAAGAAACACTTGAGCTGGTAGTGACTTATACTATATATAGAAAATAAATGTCTGAAAAAAGGAATTTATCGCCGTAATTATTTTTTAACAATAAGCAAAAGCAAGATTACAGATGGTACGTAGTGTTGTCTACTTCTGATACAGTATGATGTACTTTTTACGCTAAGCTTTTTGTGTACTGCTGGGGATCTCGAAACACTGCGTCATGTTAAAACATTACCTAACTAATTCAACATCTAAATAAATCAGAAGAATAGGGTGCGTGTAAGTGTGCGTAGCTTTATAAACATGTTGTGAAAAGATAACAAAACAATTTATATAAAGATATACTAATTAATTAATACGTTTGTATTCAGAAATATAACAAATGACATCAATGCACTGTAATAATATCTCAGTACTTGCATAAAATGTAGGTCACTGCAGTGCTGAAGCGATGTAAATTTTTATTCATGTTCATAATCAAGCATCGATGACTAGATGTTTTTACATCTATTTTTATATCCAACAAGGTCATCTGCTGCACGGACTTTGTTCGCAATAATTTGTGACTTGACAGTAAAATCTTATTATATACATAGGATGAGGTTTAAAGTAAGATATAAGATGTTTACGGTAAGAATGATTGACAGAGTGATGACGGATGTGACGTGATTGATTGAAAGGGATGCTGCGAGGGGGGCATGTTTGGGCAGAGCAAGAGGAAATGACTGAAAGAGGAGAGATAGAAGCTTTATAAAGTGCCCCGGAATACATAAAGTCGGGGTATTGAATTATATCTTACTAACTTATGTTCGCGGCTCCGCCCGCGTGTTTGTCGGTTATTGCAGTAAAGAGCCCTTCCTCATTCATCAAAGTATTTCCATGCTAAATTTTATTGAAATCGATGCAGCGGCTAAGCCGTGAAAGCGAGACATACAGACAGAGTTACTCTCGCATCTATTATATAAGTATATTGTATATAGTTGTTTGACTATTCGTGCGTATATGTAAGACACATGACATGCTTTCTTACTTACTGGAGAAAGTCAATGCTTACTATTGTAAGTAAAGTTAGTAGAATAATCTGTTTAAGTTTTTTATGCAAACGTTCAGTAGTTTAATATGTATTTCATCGTATTTAGTTAATTTTAATACAAGTCACAACTCCTAAACATTCAATTTGACATAGTCGCGTAATGGTTATCTCGCTGCTTTCTGCTGTGTTAAGTGTAGACTCAAGTACAACAACAAAAACATATAGTTGCTCTAAGCCTGGGTGTTCTTTGTATCTCTTTAATGTATGTTTGTAAAGTCACTCGTGACATAGGAACATTCCTAATGCAAGATGATATAGATAACTTCAGAAAATACCTCAACTTAACGATCACACTGTATATTGTTAAACACATAATGGTTAAATGATCACTTATGAGAATAATGTGATGACTACTGACGTCACGGCCACGTTCCTGCTAATGTTTAATAACATAAAGTAACGCCAGTGTGGAGATAGTTTGAAATGCCAGCAATGTTTTCATCATGTGATTGGCATGTCACATGCTGGTTTTATTTGTAATGTCTAACTTATTTATAATATATGCAACGCTTATACAATGCTAGAACTGAGAGAGAAGATCATTATTTATAATTAAAAATATGTAGTACTCGTACCAAATCATCAATCATCAGCAGCTTTTAATAGTCTACTAATGGACATAACCCTCTTTCGTAAGTTAGTTTTGGCCCTCTATACCACTCTGACTAGACAGGTGCTTATGATTTGATTATAAGAAAAACTTGAAACCATCCCATGTTTCAAGTTTTTCTTCTTTTTACAGTGTTGCAGGACGAATCGGTCGGTATCACTCCTTATTGTTAGTCCGTCACCATACGAACTTGTACCTAACTTTATTAATAACAGAAAACTATAATAGAATAAAGAAAGTAGTTTAAAAGGTCAATATCCACGTGTACTTGTCCGTGAAACAATTACCTATTAAGGCCGATTTGCATCAGACGAGCGAATGCTCATTCTATTAAATTCTTTTAGTGTAAACAGACGTAGACCATTCTTTCATTTCGTCTGCGTTCGAAAAGATTCTATAGAATATTCTAAGAATGCTCGCTCGCTTGATTTCAACGGTATTACAGCGAGCGAATATGTAAATGCTGTTTGGTGTAAACGCTGAAAACGGGTTTTCGTTTACACTAAAAGATTAAGAAAGACCGCTTTTGTTCTCGCGTTATTCTAAACCCACTCGCGAAGTATAAACGTACAAATATACTTAGTAGAACGATTTCATAAGTATGAGCAGAGAGGTGACATGATAATTCTAAATAACTGAAGCAAATTTGATTTCAAAAAATATGCAAAGAATTCTTCTATGTGGTTTTACGTACACATTATCATTACTTTCTATGACTCCTTGTAACTATGTTTAGTTATCGTTTTGCAATAACTTTTCGTATATGTATACGAAAAGTTATGTTAGAAGGGCAACACTATATTTTCACATCCTGGTATTGATGATGGAGCGCAGTTTTTAGGTGGAACTTCGGAATAGCTACTAGTATTCCCCTCGCAAAAGTAATTTTCATCTTTGAGTAATTTTAAACATAACAAAGTAAGACTTCAGTTACAGATAATGCTCATGCAATACACTCTTGAACATCCATAATGATGGCCGCTCGTCGGATAGAAATGGCAGTGCATTCCATAAAGCTTCTACTTATTATGGTTTGTTATGAACGGAATGCTCTGGTATTTTCAATCTGAAATTTATTTTCTGATGACCGGTATTTAAGTTTCTTATTTTTAAAATATATTATTGTTTTATTCTAGGTTTTGTTCCTGCCCATGGTGGTATTTGTACCTGCATTAGCTTTCAATCAACGTGAGTATAAATTATGTTATTGTTTTAGATTCATTTGTTAGTAAATATCATATTGTGTAATTTCGATGCTTTAATTTTTTTAAATGCACATCTAATTAATGCTTTGTTATTATAATTTTCAGTAACCGGAGCTAATGTGTTTGCCGTTGGCGGCGTAATGGTCCTTATTTGTGGCATATATACAGTATTAGTGAGTTGTTATTCTTTTATTTTGCAACGACAAATACATATTGCTATTATTTTATAGTTAACTAGTTCTTGCCCGCGGCCCCGCCCGCGTATTTGTCGGTTATCGCGGTACAGGTTGGTCTATGCCCTTCCTCAAGAATCAAAGTTTTTCTCTGCTAAATTTATTTGAAATCGGATAAGCCGTGAAACCATAACATACCGAGTTACTTTTTGAAATTATAACATCAATATGTATTTTCAACAGATACAAAGAATATTTATAGTACGTACCTCAACTGTAGTCAAGCTTGTTAAAATTCCGCGAAATAACTTCAGGTCATAAAAATATTTCCACTTCTATTGATTTTATGATTTCGTAGACGTGAGTACACATTTTTGATATAGCTGGCGGCATATTTGAGTCTAAGAATATGTTATGTGCTATCTGATCTGAATAATATATTAGGTTATAAAAATTGCGATTTCATTATAATATATAGCTTTTTCAGCTGCAGCTAGTAATCTACAAATATTGTATGTGAACTACGAGCTGGGAGTCGCGGTTTGTTCGAGTTGACTTCGTATATTCACCTAAGTTTGGATGAATTGTGTTTTTAATATTTGGAGAGTAGGGAGAATTGAGAAGAGTATAAATAATAACGTATTTATTGATTGAATGTGTAATATTTATATTTAATTAACGTCACATCACGAACACATCAGATGATTTAGGAGTACGAAAAATAAATGGTGGTCGATTCTCAGACCTACCCAATATGCATATAAAAATTCATAAAAATCTGTCCAACCGTTTCGGAGGAGTTTGGTAACAAACACCGCGACACGAGAATTTTATATTTTAGATAGATTATAAATATGATAAGTTTGTTTGTTTTGTTGAACGCGCTATAAAAATTCATAAAAATCTGTCCAACCGTTTCGGAGGAGTTTGGTAACAAACACCGCGACACGAGAATTTTATATTTTACATAGATTATAAATATGAAAAGTTTGTTGTTTTGTTGAACGCGCTAATCTGAGGAAGTACTGGTCCGATTTCCAGTTTCACTGTTATATAGCCCAGTTATCGAGGAAGATGCTACAACCAAAAAGAGTATCTATTAAATATGTTGCGAAAACAGGGGAAATTTATTCCTTTTGAGAATTTCCATTATATGCGCGTCAACGGCTAAAGTTTCACAAAAAAAAAATTATGAATGAATAGTCAAGTCTTTTAAAAGACCTAAAAAAAGTCCGTGACAGCATAAAGTCTATCTTTTGAGGTTTCTTTCTTAAGTTATGGGGGCAAACGAGCAGACGTATCGCCTGATGGTAAACGATTACCGCCGCCCATGGACACCCGCAACACCGGCGTCACAAGTTCGTTGCCGCCCTTGGGGGATGGGAGGGGGATTAGGGAAGGGTTGGATTATGGGCCTCCGGTGTCCTCACTCACTCAGTGAAACACAGCGCAGGTGGTTTCGCTCCGGTCGAGCCGGCCCATGCATGCCGAAGCGTGGCTCTGCAACCGTTCAACCGTTTCTATGGTAATCAAATTTGTTCACGCTGTTGTAACATCACGCTACGGGCAGTAGGAGACGCCGACGAGGTTATATAGTTTCATAATAATTTTAACTCATTTTCTCATACTATCACGAAAAAAGGTAAACTACAAATAATATACATTCATAATGCCTCTGTGGCGCAGTGGTAGCGAATGCGACTGCTGTGCAAGAAGTCTCGGTTTCGATTCCTGAGTCGGTCCAAATGTTTGTATGATCTGCAAATATTTGTTTCGGAGTTTGGGTGTTTTCTATGTATAATATGTATGTATTTACAAAAAAAGTATATAAGTATTAATATCAGTTATCTAGTACCCATAGTACAAGCCCTGCTTAGTTTGGGGCTAGATGGTGTTGTGTGTTAAAATGTCTGAACATATTATTATTTATTATATTTTTTTGATTATTTTGTCCATACATTTACATTAATTCGTATGTTTTTATAGTAATTATGTTTTGTTTTAAGTAATTTTATTATTTTATTTGTTTTATGTTACATACGCACAAGTTGTTGCTTACGATTAACTCAGATACGTACATGTAACCCGAATATTTAATTGAAAATATAACTGTTTTATTTTAAACTTTTGACACTAATCTCTGATTTTTTACCCGACTGCGAAAGAAGGAGAGATATATGTTTCGAGTGTATGTATGTATATTTCTTTGACAAGCCCTAGAGCCTAAACGGCTTCTTGTATATATGTGTGGTGTCAATATATTCGTCTTAAGTTCGTGAGAGCGACACTGGGTATATCACAATAAAAAAATTTAAATTAAAACAAATAATGTAAAAATATATTTTCTTTTCAGTTCTTTCTTTCTATTATCTCAGTTTTTCAATGAGTTTTATAAAAATGGCGAATATTGACGCAGTCTATTTTTTTGTTTTAAATAATTTGTTACTTGTTTAAACATAGGGTGGTCTTCGAGCAGTGGTATGGACAGACTCGGTGCAGACTGGCCTAATGTTTCTCGGCGTAATTCTTGTTGCGGTCGCCGGAACAATCGCTGTCGGGGGCGTAATGTCAGCGTTTGAGGTAGCCAGCGTCTCTGGTAGAATAGAACTGACCAAGTAAGACTTATGAACATACTAAATTAGTACCTATGATAGTTTTTCGTTTCTAGAGTGTATTAGTGGTCTTGGTTCTTTTTTAAAATTACATTTCCTGCATTCCCTTTTGCATAAGGAGGACTTAATGACTATGGCATTTTATACTCGTGAACCTTTGGATGGTTCAGTAAGGGAAGCGTGTGTGTGTGTCTCACGAAGAGAAGCCATACATAATTAATCAATAAATATAAAATATCATTTTACCTTTAAAAACAATACATAGATAAATGTACGACTAAATATTTATGTGTTTACATACAGAATAAAATATATATTTTATAATGTGCAAAAGTGGGCCATCACCATTAAACGCGGCAATGCTAAAAGTCTTTCCACCGGGGACGATCAGGGATGGGTTCAATCAGTTATAATTGTAAAAAAAAACCTTAAATATTATTTTATTTATTATTTATTTAAAATAATGTTTTTAAATTTATATTTGAGATATTGAGGTTATGAAGATATTCTTGAAAACTGTTTCTTGTATAATTCTCTTACTTTCCGCTTTAAATGTATCACGGTTAGTTAATATCGTGATCTCAAGAATTCATGATTATTGAAGTTTAAGTCGATTTAAAAAACAATACATAAAAAGGAAAGTCGATTTTATCTAAATATATCGAACCTAGTTGAAAATTGTTAAACATCCCTTTGTTTATTAGATCTATTATTTGACACAAAAACATGTCGTTAGCGATTCAAGACGGATTTTATTATGCCACGACACAAAACGAGGTACAAGTGTTGTATCATAATAATAAATATTTTTTGTACTATTTTGTGTTCGATATTTCATTAGATCTAATACTGTATCACATAATTAAAATTGTAATATATTTTTTCATTAGTTGGAGCTTCTCGCCTCTCGAACGCCAGACAGGATGGGGCGCGGTGATCGGTGGTTGTATATACTGGACGTGTTTCAACTCCGTCAACCAGACCATGGTACAGCGGTACATTTCGCTGGACAGCAAGAAGAAGGCAATTACGTAAGTTTAAACTTTTAAACACAAAAGCACCCATCCACTCACCCACATACCCCTACACAGGCGTACACACAGTCATACATATATACATGCATAAACACATACACATACACACACACACGCACACACACATACGAGACTAACGTACTCGCTTTGTTTTCTTTTGTTTCTCAATTATATGGAAGATACCAATCCCTTCGACACAGGGAATCTTAGTGTGAGGCCTAGTGTATTTATAATTAATCGTTATTGTTATTCTATAGAACTTTCTGGATTTGAGAACCTCTGTGGCGGTACACGATTTCTAGTTACTTGAGCAAATCTTTGTATCATTATGTCTATTTGACTCGATCTGAATGTAGTGTGTGGATTGAAAAATCTATTCTAATATTACAAAGTTAAAGAGTTTGTTTGATGGTTGAACACGATAATCTCTGGAACTTACTGGTTTGAATTTAAAAAAATATTTTAGTTTTTAACATTACGCTACGATTAATAAGGGCTGAGTATCAATGTTATAAAAACGAAAAAATAAAACATTTTGTTTAGTCTTTACATAGTACAAAATAAAGTCGCTTCCTCTGTCTGTTCGCTTAGATTTTTTAAACTACTAACGAGTTTAAAATGCAGTTTTCAGTAATAGATTAAGTGCATACGTATATGTGGTAGCGTTTGATATTTCACCTCACTGGCGATGCGTTGATAATAAAATTGACTAAATAATTTATACGATTTTTTTTCAAATGTTATTAATGTACACTATATTTTTATTGTTTGACAGACCACTTTAAGTTTTGAAGACGTACGAATAAATATTATATCTTCGCTTTACGGAAATCAATCATCAAATGTATATTGTCTTTGCGAAATAGATGTATCACCACAGTAAGACTCGCAGTGAGCTCATTAAAGATACCCAAAACATTCTAGAGATCGGGAATGTCAAAAAATTTCAAAATGACAACATATCTTAGTAAATAGTCGTATTATGTATGTTCAACATTGAAGAGAAGTCAATTAATCCGTTATCAAATCCAAATAAGCTGGGCTGCGTGGGATTATTTTCTTTCTAAATTTCGTAGTGACTGAACACTATCTTCTTTGAGGTCCATGAGTGATGCCTGGGTCTAGTAGGGGACGCATCTTAGGGGTTTTAAAGATACTTATAAAAGTTACACAGATATGAATATTCTTTGAACTGATTCATTTCAAATCAAATTTAAATATCAGTCACTATGCAGATAAATATAATTCAAAGATCCGCTTGTTTACATAGCATAAAACCGAATGACTTTCATTAGTTTGCATATTTGATTACACGATAAGAGATGTGTAATAACAATTATTTTATTTAAGCCTAATTAAATTAATTAAACGTATATAAATATTACAACTTCAGGTATGCCAAAGCGCTGTGTACACTTCAGCAGATTTACTATGCAACTTCATTTATTTAAGTCGGTACTCTTTTATGATATAGTTGGCAAACGAGCAGACGTATCGCCTCATGGTAAGCGATTACCGCCGCCCATGAACACCCGCAACACCAGAGGTGTCACAAGTGCGTTGCCGACCTTTTTAGAAGGAGTACGCTCTTTTCTTTTTTTTGTTTTCTCTTTTCTTTTTCTCTTTTCTTATATAAAATATACCCTCACATTTTACGGCAAGACATAGGTAACAATATGACGCTTTATAAATGTTTAATTTTGTGAACATAATACTATAATCGTCGGTAGACCAAGTCCAATTCCAAGTGGTCATCTTGACATTCCTTACAGAGCCTATGATTGAGAATTTTTTGAATTTTCGTATACGATTAATATTGATCCGGTTTCCAAGACTTTTAATTTTTCCTTAACTTCTCAAGTATCATACTTGCTGTATCCTTCGGTCATTGTCATTGATCCTGGTATACAGTAGTTACAGTGGTGGGAATGTGGGAACCTTTTTTAAATCATACAATAAAGGGTAGTCTTTTAAGACTGTCGGTTTGTAGCCGTATGATTTAATGAAATTCGCAGTGCGATCTGCAAATAAATAGATTGAATTGAATTGAGGCTCTAAAACATTTATTTTTTCTTTTAATGATCCTAATGAAAACGACGTAATGGCCTGCACATAACACAATGTAATAGTTTGTGATCAATTAGTTGCAATGTGTTCTCAGTGTCTCCAAAGAATTCAAAGTGTTGCCAACACATTACAACGGCTAAATTCTCTTAGAAATGTGACTATGTGTAATTTTTGTGCGTGCGTTACTTAAAGTAAATTAAAGTGAAATTACTGTTGTATGTGTTACTTAAAATTTTGGCCAGCGTGGGGATGTAGTGCCTTAACCCTCTCCTGAGAGGAGACCCGAGCCCAGCAGAGGGACATTATGGGTTGTTGATGAAGAAAAAAAATTTTACCTCGACGCTCAGTTTTACTAAACGATATTATAATACAAGAATATGACTATTTAAATAGGTCGTGGTACTTTTAGAACTATTGTGACAAAGGGTATAAAACTATCGAGAGCTAGGAGCCAATTGTATCATTGATGTATTGTTAGATATCTGCCTTGTCGGAAATACCGTGCCTGTGGGTAGAGAAAGGAACAAGTCAACGGGCTAGACTGAGTTACCGAGTTTAAACCGTATTCCAAATGAATGGAAACGATAGTTTCATAGAAATACTGTTACTTGGAAACTTTACTTTTCTGTACTCCAGATAAAAATTGTAATAAATAGAAAAGACAAGGTTTGAATAAGGTATGCAAGGGTCTTAAAAGCACTATCACTTAGCGTAACTTAGAGGAACACTAGGGGAAATGTTTGTTTTATAAATTAACCCAACGTGAACTGATCTACAGACCCGACAAGCAATATTAATTCCAAGGCGTGGAATACAAACATCATTCTCGGTGTTTTTATACTGGGCACGGAAACGAAACGATATCGCGATTCAGAAAAATGATACAACGTCATCTAGTTTTCAAGAAAAACAATTTTACTATTACATATTTCGTTCTGTTTTCTTCGCGATATGGTTATTTCCTAGCTTTCATTCGTATACAGTAATCCTTAAAATATTATTTTCCAGCGCAATAGGTATATTCGCCTTGGGTGCAGTGCTAGCGATCACTCTCTGCGCCTGGTGTGGTATCACGGCGTATGTTGCGTGGGTGACAAGCGGCTGCGATAAAGGTGCCACGCCATTGGTGGATGACAGAATGTTGCCATCTTTTGTCACCTACATTGCGGAAACACAAAACTTACCTGGGCTGTCTGGTGTGTTTCTAGCAGGAGTTTTTGGTGCTGGACTTAGGTAATTAAATTAATTTTGCAAAAGTCTACATATTAGACTCTTTATAATCGGAAGTGCTTGTCGTATTAATATTTGTAGCATTGAGAGATAATAATGAATTTTTATACTACTAAGGTACCAAATATAAGTGATAGATAAGTGGTCGTCCTGTATTATAAAACCGTGCTATTTCAGCCAAATCATTGTTCAAGCTAATTTCTGTCGAATTCAAACTATCATTAACATATTTTTTTCCCTAGCTCGCTATCAGCAGTATTAAATGCTTGTGCATTAGTGATCATTGAAGACTTACTGCACGGCTGGCTGCAAATAAGGTTAAAACCATTCAATGAGGGATTACTGGCACGAGGCGCTACTGCAGTATTGGCTATCCTATCTGTAATCATGCTGATTGTTATACAAAAACTGGGTGGAGTACTTGGTAAGTTCATCTTCAAAATATAATAAATCGAACATTTCAATATTATGCATATCTTTTTATATGATAAATATGAATAATAAATAAAAATATTATGAAACTCAAGTTGTTTTTGGGTGGTTACTGTGCTATTCTCAGAAAGTATGTGGTTTAATGAAAAAAATGTTTTAGTATCGCATAGTTATAGGTTAAATAACATGATACGTAAAAAGAAAAATGGTGCAAAACCGTTCAAAATTATTATTTTTGACAGATATAGAGGAATTGCGCTGGTCATATTTATTATATTTCAGCATGCAGCGAACTTATTTGATAGTATATTTTACAGTACAATGAAGATAAAAGTGAAATCAACAAGAAGCATAAAGGAATCACTTATCTCTTGTAAATATGTGATCATTCCTATATTTATTTAAAAATTATTTTAAATTTTCTTTTATTAAATATTTTTCATAAGTAGCCATTGGATTTTATTATATTTTTTTGATATATTATGAAGCACAATAGAAGTTGATTAAGTGGAGTTTTTTTTAATACGACTGAAAATAAAAATTATATTAGTAACTATATAATAATAGTAACTAGTTAGTAAGATAGATTTGAATACATAGAGTCGAAATATTTAACAAACTTATATTCTAAAGGATAGATACTGAATTTACCTGTAACTTTTTATTTTTATTTTTAAACAAAATTCTAAGATTAAAATCAATGATCAGTTTCATTTGTTTTTAAACAATATGATAAAGCCTGCTTTATTATGTGTTATGAAGTTATTTTTTTATGATTCAAAGTAGTTATATTCTATTTGATGTAGATTAATGGCATGCTTTACAAAATTCATTTCTCATGATGTTATGCTAGACTATCATCATTCGTAATCTTATCACGTTGTATGTAGTAGCATATTGACATTAAAGACTTCAGTGCCACTGTTGTGTACTCGTATACAGAGTCAATATTTTTTATAAATTCGTACTCATTACACATACACAGACAACATGTAGGTTTATGCAAATAGATATGACAATGGAAGAAAAAGAACGGAATGATAGATAGGCTCAAAGAAAACCACTTCGTTGCTGTCACCATGTGAGTGAGGTTAATAACTCCAGGGAGAGGTTGGGCTCCGAAAACTTCACTCATACCCTTTGATTCCCAAAAAGCAGCATTGCACATCTGTCTCTATAGTTGCTGGTGTCCATTGGCGGCGATATGCACTTGCCTGCACATGTTTGTATCCTCATGTGATCCGTCTGTTCGTTTCCCTTCTATGCCATAAAACATCTAACGCACCCAGTATGTTAAGGATGTAGATCATGTTCACAGATTTATCAGGTCGTCAACAGCCTTAGGCCGTCCCTTACTGGAAAAGGCTTCTCCTTAGCTAGGAGATTTTTTCATATTCTACCAAGCCGGCTGGTTTGTTTCAGATTTTCCTGAAAAAAGATCATACTCTATGATGTGCATTTCCAGGCGTAGCGACAGCTCTGTCAGCGATCGCGGCGAGTACTACGTGTGGGATCTTCACGCTGGGCATGGCGTGCTCGTGGGTGGGTCCGCGCGGGGCGGTGGCGGGCGCGGTGGGGGGCGCTCTCGTCACCAGCGTCGTGTCGCTCGGCACGCAGGCCGCCGCCGCCAGCGGCCTCAGGGCCATGCCCCTCAACTTCACTATGCAGTGCCCCAATGAAGTTGCCAATATTGACTTAGATTTCGTGAGTAATATATAATATTCTAATATTTCTTTATGTATACCAAAAAATGTTGTAGCGGTGAAGGTCGCGGGAAGTCGTTGAATATGGCAGCACAGTGTTTAAATTTAATTCAATTACGGCGTCTTTGGGCGATGATGATGATATGTTTTCCCAACTCTAACTTCGAGACTATATCGTAACTAAAGCTTTAGCAGCATGCTACGATGCGGCTAAACTTTGAATTTTACGTAAAGTGTTCATTCTAGGATAAGGCGAAATCGAAGTTCTGTAGAAAGACTTTTGAATTTATCGAAGTTTTTTGAACTCTAGAACTCCAACTATCCTTATTAATTAATTAAAATAAAAAACGATGAGAAGAAGGTAAAATAAAGAACGCTATTATCATTAAAATAATATTTGTAGTACACAATCCTATTTAAAACTAAAGTAAATAGAACGTGTGTTGTCGTTTTTAAGTTTATTTTGGGTATAGATTTACGTATAAGCTGAAAAAAGTATCTGTGTAGTTCACGTCAGCTATACGCGAACGATAAGAACATACAGTAATTTATATAAACATACATATTTGCTTAACTCTTGTAAAATAATATTTTGTATAAATGATGTCTAATGCCCATGTTTCTGATCTCTCTCATAAAAACTATTTCGGCTTCGTCACGCTCGCGTTAAGAAAAAGTGCAGTCATCTTAGATGCGACAATCACTTTAATATATGCCCTTCAAGAATTAATATAATACAATATCAAATATGCAGTTAGTGTGTATATGTGTGTGTGTGTGTGTGAGAGAGAGAGAGAGAGTTCTTAAACTCAGTAATCAGTTATTATGGTCAACATCTATTCGTATCTATGACCTGTAAGTCTCCAATGAAAAAAAAAACTTGATTTTCTTATGATTTTGTACTTTGTTCTTCGGATTTTCATTTGCATTACGTAGTAATCTGCTAGACTTTTACCCAAAAGATACCATATAGTCCAAAATTACTTTTATATGCCACAGCAAAAAATTTGCTTCTTCCCAGGATCCTGAAACAATATTCCCACTGTTTCGCATTTCGTACCACTGGGTGGCGCCGATCGGTCTTTTCGCTACTCTAATAGTGGGTGCGATAGTGGGATGGTTCTTTGACGTGCAGGAGGATATTAAGATGGACGCGGAGTTGTTCACACCACTAGTGTGGCGTTTCCTTCCAACGCGAGCGCTAGAGGGTGCTGGGAGTACGCGACGAGCCATACAACGTGCCTTGGCCGCCGCGCCTATCGCTGCCCCTCTCATCATCTCCACTGTAGAGAAGGTCAGCTCAAAAATTATATAGATCATTAGCAAAAATCTCTTTCAGGACCAGAGCCGATGGACAGACTGGCGATGAAGAGAATAATTCAGTAACAATTTAATTTAAATGACTGCGACCGACGCGAGCAGATGGTTTTATTTCGTTGCATTAAATTGGCACAGTTGTATTTTAATTGACAGAATTAGTTTCTTCGCTGACACTCCGTCCATCAACGCTGACCCTAATCCTGGTAGTTTTCCTTTCTTTTATGTGGTTATATTTCTGACTTTGTAAGTTACTGTAGTATACCTTCTAATACTTTAAGTAACTACTAATGCTGTAGTATAATCATATATTAGATATTCTGTAATTATCAAAGTGTTATGCATGTGTGAATACTTGAAAATCACCTGGTTTTTATTTGTAGAAATTGTAGCGTTAAGTTTGGAAATGTATCCTTTCGAACAACTCATATTACCTGTGGTAAAATAATAGATAATACAAATAAATCTTGAAAATTTTAAAGGGTTGTTAAACAGGCAGTGTTAAAAAGGTTGTTATAGCGCACATTGATTTCGGATTTACAGTATATTTACGTACTGAATTTCATCTTTTATTTCATAAAATGACCTCCATTAATATGTTACATACGTACACTTTTTCTCTGGTCTCAAGCCCTCCTTACTCAGAGTAGAGTTAATGGGTCAAAAATAACTAGATCTATTTACCTTCAGCCACATTGGAAACTCATAATTGGAAAGCTAGCTAGCTTCCAAATCAGAGTCATTTTTCTGTTATGAAAAACAGGTTTCCAAAAACGGAAAATGATTGGATCTTGTTGGACAACTCTTCGAACGCTAAAATATTTGAAAAAAAAAACTTCTTAGTGATGAAAATTACAATCTGTATAAGAAAATTATAATGTTAAACATTATAATTTTCCAATACAGAGGGTAATTTTACAAAAATTACAGTAAAATGTACGTTTGTGTACAGTTGTAAATCAAATATTCTTTGTTATGAATATCAACAATACAGGTGAATTCTACTTAGTCAAATACAAATTATGCTAGAAATTAAATGTGGCTACATTATTTATAAAGATTGTCATTTTATTTGTAGACATAATGCAAGTTTCCAAACAATATTCGGCATTCTTTGTTAGTGACCAAAACGTAATTATTTTTCAGTTGATTGATACTCTTTTTTAAATTATAAACAGCTGTTCCTTCTTGTTCCTGTTTTTTCGTATGCGAAATATTTATGGTTAACATACCTAACTGGAATAATAACAAGGATTTTAAAAGTGTAATTCTACGAGGCGAAAAATAACTAAGTTTCCAATGTGGCCGGGGACTAATTACAGAATTTATAAAGTTATTTTCCTTAACGATTAAATGTTATAATTGTTTTTTGTATTTTATGTGTTAGGACACAATAGTGGTAGTTCTGTTGTTTCTGTTGTTGTCATCACTAAACTAAATTTCACTAAAATGTGTTGTTGGATTATATACTTTAATTTCATCAGATTACAGTCCATTTATGGATATCTCACATCTCAGCTTTCACTGTGTTTAGTTCAGTAACAACTAAAAGTTGATACAAATACACGCTTGCTTATTATAAATCGTTTTGATGGTTTTAAGTTTGTCCATAGTACATACCTATTGAACTTGTAACATAATTTTATTTTTTTCAGATCGAAATGAACGGTGAAGTCAGTAGGTGAGAGGAGACTTAGGGTTAGGGTATATTTACTGTGACGAAGATTATACTAGTCACACAGTGATGCGTAAATGATAGATACCATTTTTAAATTGTCTAACGACTTTTTATCTGTCGCGGGCGACGACGATGTCCTAAATCATAGTATAGTATGGAAAATACTTTATTGTACACCTATTTCATTGATTACAGTAGAATATTACAAGAAGATATGTCTCTTTCTCTAAATATGTATTGTGAGGTGCTATTTAAGCCTTGTAATCGTAATTATTTCTAAATCGTGTGTAGTAGATGTGGGATTTTGTGTGGGATTAAATGTATGTAGTTTTTTTATAGGACTAGCTTATAATTAAACCATTCCTAAAGAGGTTAAGCAATGATATTCATAAGAAAGTGTGTGCGGTCGATGGGATAGAGATAGTTTGTCATATCCGGGTTATGTCATTGAAAAATATAATAAAAATATCTCGAAAATGATTTTTAGAATGAATTTAATGGAATTGTAATGGTTTAGAAGTCAATTGGTTTAGTTTTTCGATCTTCTTGATCGTAAGAGTAAAAAATTAGGAACTTTTTAGTGAAATTTTAGATACGATGAATGATGGTTTAGAAGCTGAGACACCTACACTGATTGCAATATGCAAAACAATTGATTTTACGAAACGATTTTATCTAGCCAAATGTTTCAAAATTATTTATTTATGGGACCAACATTGTTACTGGTGTGTAGTGGTTTAAGCGGTAATGACGCCGCTTTATGAGTGAGTGTTGTGGGTTCAAGCCCCACATGGACAACACTTTGAGCGATAAACAAATTGTTGTTCTGAGTCTGATGTTCATTGTGTCTGCTTCGTGCATGTTTTTGCCAAGTCCCCTGCGATACAGGAATATTCCTAATGCGGGAGTTGTCTTTTAATGCATGTACTTCTTTTATAGAAAGTATTATGTTGTTATCTATATACACGGATTTACGTAAAGCTAAAACTTTGTACCCCTTTTTACGAAAATTATGCGATTGAATGAGTATAAAATTTGGCGCATGTTAAAGCTCGGATGAGTTGTTGTTGAAATTTGAATGAATGAGGGTCGAATTTCAACCAGTGGACGACCACTGGTTCATTTTAGTTGTCCTTAGTCATTGGCAGCGTGGTTTTAAAATAGATATTTTAAAGTATTAATAGATTTATATATTATGAGTGTTTTGTTTCGACGTTACTATTTTCTAGCGATCTTACGAAATAAATTTGACATGTTAGGATGAGATATTCAAGATCCGATTAATTAACCAGAACGCACATTAAAGTGTTTTTCGATACAGAAGTGCGAAATGAGAATGAACGTGTTCTAATATTGATTCTCATTTAGTATATCTAGGTACAACGACATAATAAAATAGTGGTGTCAAAGTTAAATTGACTGAAATAGACCTTGCCTTTAATATTAGAGGTAATAAAGCACTGTACTTCTAGTAACAATTAATATATGCTAAAAATAACATGACCTGCAATTATAGGACATGTTTACTACGATCTAGAGATGAAAACACCATCTTTAAAGAGTCGAAAGCTCTGAGGTAACAAACATAAAAAAAAACATTCGAATTGAGAACCTCCTTCTTTTTATGTCGGTTAGAAGCACAGGCACGGGGCTGTGATCTTGTTTTTTTGACCTAACGGGTCAAGGAAGCCAATGCTGTGGCCTATCTTTTCTTAATTACCATAAATTGAAGAGAGTAGGACAGAAATAAAGCGGCAAAGTGCGAGTCGGACTCGCGCAGGAAGGGTTCCGTACCATTATCTAATTTTCGTTTTATCTTTGTTCATAGAACTGGTATTCAGGTAAAACCCGTTGAACTAGTGACCGACCCTAAATAATTTTGGGAATAATAAAGCCTAGAAAGTTAATGATTGTATGTGGCAGACAAACAAAATTGACTCTTATGAAATAATTTTTAAATGCCAAACTTGTATGTAAGATGCAACAAAATTATAGCATATCATAGAGTTTCGGTAGCAATAGGTCTCCTTCAATGCACAAGCAGAAGGCCGTTGGTAAATATATTCAGGCCAAATTCGCACTTTTAAACCAAAATATATTAAAATTCATGTTCATAATGGTTAGCAGACTTTAGAAAGCTATAATATTTCATAAAACTGCCTCCTTAGCCAAGATACAAGTGTTTCGTTTCTTTTTTTACAATCGTAAACGCCTCTATGCTCTTGTATTGTTGGCTATTATTTGGTTTTGACCATATCACTTAACATTGAGAGACGTCACTCTTATAGAACACTTGTTAGTTTTCTATTAACATTTACGTTTATAGAATTCCAATTTGACTAGAGAGCAGGTTATAATATATTAGTACTCGGATGACGGGTGATGATTAGTAGATAAAAGAAAGTTTAGTGGCGCCCTCTATTAGGACGCCCTAGTACTGTTTATTCTGCACCGATGACAGCGCAATGGATCTTATTCCAGTATAGTTTAATGTAGTTCGCTGGAGTTGCTATAGATGACGCTAGATGGACATTGATTATCGATAAACTTAATTGTTGAAAAAATGCAAGAATTGCTCGTTTAAAGGTATTAGATTTGTTATGCATATGTTATACTGAATATATCTAATCATACTATGTTGCCAATTTTATCATATAATTAATAATATGTATACAAATTGATAGTTGTGCATAAAATCATATGTTTATCAAATAATAAAATATATATTACTCTTTGTTATACACAATGTAATCCTATCATAAAATGTACTTAGAGTTGTGGATGTATTCTTCAAATAAAATAAAAATTAAATGAATTCTAGATTTGAATTTGATTTGTAAGTGATATTTTTTTTGTTATTTTCCTAGTACTTAGTATAAAACTGTCAGTATTTTTTGTACTTATGTTTGGAGAGTATGTAATGAGGCTTCGAAAGACATCAAAAACGAATATTCAAGTGTCAAAATAATCATGATATTTTCAACAAGTAAATAAAATTTATGCAAAGCAGTGCCATGTTATTCTTCAGATGATCTACGTATACATTGTTTCATGGATGTCATGTAAGAATTTAGATATTTATTTACCAAAAAGAGCTTTAGGTTTTGAATGAAATATTGTGCATTAAAATAAGGATGTAAATTTTCTGGTTCATCTGTCAATCACAAAATTGACATCCGCAACGTGACTATTTTCACTGATTATATCACTATGTTACTATGCTATAATAATCCAAATCTGGACATGGGTCTAGAGACCTAGACCTAGCTTTTCATTAGAAAGGAGGTTTTGGTTATGTTACATTATCTTTATTTAATAAAATTTAAAAATGAACATCTTATAAAAAGTGTTGGTTTTCATTTTATGCAACAAGTGAACGTTTTTCCGTTTTCTTGACGCATTTCTAAAGTAAGCATTTGAGTACCTAAGTTGTACCACTGAGAGTGATAATAGGCATGATGATTTATTTTGAAAAACTGTTTTATGATGTTCGGAACTATCTCCTACTGTCAAAAATAGTTATATATCTACATAAAAATAAGTTTTGATAGGAATAAATTGCGATTTAAATATAAAGTTCAAAATTCACACCAAAATTTTCGGTGGTGTTATGGTTGCAGACGCGACGTCACCATTTGTCAACCAGTGTCAATTATAGCTCTTAAAATCATTAAACAGATCGTCTATTATATCCGAACAAAGTGACATTTATGCATAGGTGACGTAACTACCTCTGATTGGTTGAACACCGATCAAGTTACGTGAACATGACATGCCGGATTGCTGTATTTTGTAGTTATATTTTTGTCAATTAACTAATAATCTCGCTCTAAATATGAAAACAAATACGATTCTTATACTCTATGAACCCCATTTCATCAGAAAAATACATAACTTTAGTGTTTCTTGGTTACTGTCATCATGCCTATTATATATAATTGCTGATAAAAGATTTAACATTTAACAATGATATAGACAATTAAATAAATACATAGGACTCAAATCGATACTCGTGTAATCTTTGAAATTTGTTTTAGTTATTTAGGTACACGTTCGGTTGGCGTATATGTTCGCGAACTAACGCCATCTAGTTGAAACATCACGCATTTCCAAGGGATATGTTATATTTATATTACTCTTATCATTTTAATTCCCCAACATATACGTAGTTATGAATATAATAAATATATCAATAGTCATAAATGATACACTTCTGGACCTAGACCTCCCTCTGGAAAGGAGGTACGTTACTAATTCATTATTTATACTTAAATCAAATCCCTACTGGGTGTCTATTTAAGAATTATAAAAAAATAGTAACAAAACGTCATTATATATAAAGGCTTATTAAGACTTTTGTATTAATGGTTTTCAAAGCAATATACCTACTTTTTTTCAGGGAATTATAATAATGTTTTAACAATTTCTGGGTAACAAATAACATGCAACACTAATTTACCTAATAAAAGGAATCGGTATCAATACTTACGGCATTACTTTTTAATACATAATTAATTTAAAGAATTTAGGTATTAAACACTAATATCCAATATTACAATCAGCAGCGGTAACTTATAGCCATATATTTAGTATAAAACGACACACATTACATTAGATATGTAAGTAATTTAGAATAATAATTATTACTAAGTAGCCGTTAATAAGACGTGTACCTGAATATGTGAATATTTTTTATTACACGTTTTAAAAACTCAAATATTTATATTATTATAATGTTACTGAATAAATTGAATTTGAAATAAAAAGGTTTCTTTATTTCATATCCCACCTTTAAATTGGAGTTATTTTTGAAACTTGGTACAATTTGCGTGAAGTTTGGAAAGTTATAAAATTACTGGGGATTGTGGAGACGAGTTGAATACCGTAAGCAGTCAGGTGTTGGTGAATGTGCAGCCTGTGGAGGGTGATTTACATTCGACGCGACGCGCACCTATTAAGAGTCACGGGGAAATTGTGGAATTGTTGTTACAACTGTGTTTACAATGTTTCTGGATGTAAGTTGGAATAACCGCACGTGATCGAGAAGGTATTGATTCTGAGATGTATTTTTTTGCTTGCGGTAAGTGAGGGTTTACGAAATTGTCAAAGTTAATTTATTAGTAGCCTCTTTTGAGAACCACAACTGATGCAGTAGTCACCTTCCCAAGAACCAATTGATGGAATTCTGAATATGTTGTAGGTACATGCAGTTAGTTTAAGTCTGGTTGTGACTTGTCTCCTTAAAATGGATAAAATTTATATAGTCCTTGTCAAAGGGCCATTATTACGAATCTATTGACATCTCATTCATTAAAATTGATTCAGTAGGCCCTACGGTAGAAATAACAAATATACATAGACTACCAAATATATTACCTTTTTTTTGGCTTCACCGTAGTCGGTAAGTCCTGCAGTTATTTTCACCACAAAAAATCTCTTTGTATCTCACGCGCGCCTATTTAAATTACGAGCATAACTAACTTTTTTAAATTGCGTTCTCTAAATTAGATCTTGTGGACACTCCATACTGTAATTCTATTATAACGTTTTATCATTTATATCGATTTTTTATATAAGGTTTTTCGTTTCGAACTCCAAAACGATAAAACCGATTTTCACGTTTTTTTTAATCTGTGATTTGCTGGCGTGACTAACATGGACAGTTAACATCACACTTTAACTAATAGAAGCTGAGCTTGATTGAAAAGAGACGCAATTTTTTTTTCTTATGTACTGAATTTCAATATGTATGTCTATAACAAGTATTTAATAAAGTATGGGATACATAGGCAATCCTACGGCTGTTAGGGTAGAGCTGCTCGCGCGTCAAATGACTCGAACAAAACTTATTCAAGCAAGCTATAAAATCGCAAATTTCTGACAAAAAGCATCGTAAAACTGATTGCGGCGTCGAAAAGCCTCCAAGGGAGGCTCGATCGTAAACTGAATTGGCCTAGGAACTGTTTAATTGCGAACAGTAACTTGTAATTAAATATGCGTAAAGCGAAATACAATTTTGTTTAAAGAACTTCAGAACGAAAACAGTCGCAATTGCTTTTTTGACAAGTTCGTGTCGATGTTTAGCGTGTTATTTGTTTACAATAGATGAACATTTTTCACAGCTGTATGATGATGGATTAGAATACGGAGTACGTATACTACCCCTATTCATACACGCCGTAAATGCCGGATCGGATAACTAACTACGCAGTACAACAGAAATTAAAAACGAGCATACGTATCGCTTGATGGTAAGCGATTACCGTCGCACGTGGACACCCGTAGCACCAGAGGCGTCATAATTGCGTTGCCGGCCTTTGGAGAATGGGAGAAGGGTTGGGGTATGGGCCTTCGGTATCCTCACCCACTCGATGAAACGCAGCACAAGCACTGTTTCTCACCGGTTTTCTGTGGGGCCGTGGTATCACTTCGATCGAGCCGGCCCATTCATGCCGAAAGCGTGGCTCTCCTACGATTAATTGCTGGTGATACGAGGTTACGTCTAAGATTTCTAAAACTTCTTTTTTTTGGGCCTGCTAAAATGACAATCTGCTTAATGGGAAGCATAAGCAGAATCCAAGAGTGGTGGTCATCATACTCATTGCGAATGCAGACAATGCATCAATGCAGCATGGTGAACACCATGGCAGCATAGTGATGCTTTTGTATTATTGGGTCCCCGATCGCACTCACCAACGAAACACTACACGAACGTTGTCATTTTACGTGGATCTTCTGTGCTAGGATAGTACCGTGGTCGAGCCGGCCCGTTCTGCTGCGTGGCTCTTCTACCATGCTTTATTTATAACTTTACTATCTTATGTTGTAGTTTTCAAAATAGCTATACTTATCGTAAATAGTACGCCGGCTGTTGTAGTACATTAATTTGAACAAAAGTAATTAATTTGTTTTGGACAAACCTCCAGTTTTAGGGATACTCCTTATCCTTATTAATATATGTTGTGACTTCTATAATAACTGTAGTTGTATAGTGTAGTGTGTAGTATTGTTAATATTTAAATATTAGACTCCGCATTATATCTTAACTTACTCTTGGTAACTTTTATTTTGTAAAAGATATAAAATTAGTGACTCATTGCTTGATCATGTTTTAAGAAGCACACGTATTTAATATTCATGTAAAAGTAAAAATTCTCAAACTTAAAAATATTCTAGATTCCAGCCAATGGTCCAGCTCATTAATTTTTTACGCCATTCATGCATCAAGCTGCAATCCGCAGTGGATTTTGAACTTTTTTTGTCTGTTTTAAAGGACAACTCCCGCATTAGGAATATACTTTCTGTGTTGCGGGGGACTTCAAACATACATGTAACGGACAGAACACCCAGAGTCAGGACATCAATTTGTGGATCACACAAAGTCTTGTCCCATGTGGGATTCGAACCCACACTTGGCGCAGTAGAAAGCGGCGTGGGACCGCTTAAACCACTAGACCAACCGTGCAGTCAATGCGTGGCAAACACCGCAGGGCGCTGCTAGTCCGAAAAAAAAATGGCCCAAGTCACTGCTTATAACACCAGCCATCTGCTGGTGCAAATCCAGCCGTTCCAGAAATCAACCGGTACAAACAAACAGAACATTTTTTTCTGTAAATGCCAGACTACTACAATATGACATTGCTATTACGATCTAGGCTACTAACTTATGAGTAATTTTACTTACCTTAATTAATAAAACAAAACTATAATAAGATTGTGTCCATTAACACTTCTTATCATCATCATCAGCCTATCGTAGTCCACAGCTGGACATAGGCCCCTCCATTTGCACGCCACTTTGTTCGATCCATGGTTTCTCGCATCCAGCTCTTTTTCTTATTGTGTCTAATTAATTGAAGACACTGTTCGTGTGTTCTTAAAATAAACTGCACTATATGATTTGCGCAAGACGGCTGGCAGGAGTTGGATGCGAGAAGCCATAGATCGAACTAAGTGGCGTGAAATTGGAGAGGCCTATGTCCAGCAGTGGACTGCGATAGGCTGATGATGATGATAATGGTAGTATTTTGTTCACTTCGCACTGTCATCAAAAGGTTTCATCCTTTTAGTCTTTGTAACGTCTGTATAATCAAGAAGCTGGATAGCCTCAACGTTCATACTCGTGATTTAAAGTCCGCGTTCATGAAAGCAAGAAAACCAATAGCGGTCATCAGTGAAGCATGTAGGTACTTTGTGGTAACGTTTGAAATTAATCGGAAACCGCTTCGATATATGTACTTCGAACTCTATAAATTATTTGTATTACATACGTACATAAAGTTACTTATATTTCAAAAAGGGGTAGGCAGTAAAAATAAATTGATCTCCACTTACCACAGCCCTGAGTCAGGACTGTAGTAAGTGGAGTATTACTGAAGTAATTTATTTTACATCAAAAGAGGTGTGTCAGGACTCTTGACACACTTTTGCTTCCTCCATATTGTAAATTAATAATAATATATTTATATATACCTAGACACAGATCATCAATTTGGTCGGTAAATGTTCGCCATAGACGATCGCTTTCGATATTTACACACACATTCGCTCTATGAATTCCTTTTGTGAGTCTTCTTCGGCCTTTTGTAATAATTTTCTACTATTATTAGCACTTTCTAATCGTACTAAGTTAAGAACTCCATATATTTCTATGATCATCATTCCTAAAATAATATTTTGCTCCTAAATGTCATTAAGTTTTGCAACTACGTTATGTAAAAGCTCAATATTGAAACTGTCTATCTTTGTCGTGGCTACTAGATTAGCAGTTTACTATTTGCCTATAACCTAGCTATACTATTATCTGACTTTTGATTTCAGCAGTTGATATTGATTAGTTCTAGTTAGATTTAAATACAAAAGGTCCATTTGAACCTAATATAATACTGTAAGTATTGTTATTTTAATATATTTATAAAATAATATTACCTACTGAAAAGTTTTATATTATCTTTTCACGATACTCTTAAAAATAACCATGTCAGCAAAGATTGATTTTCTTTAGATAATTTCCAGTAATGATCCAGACACTTGAAATGGTTAAAATTAAAAGCGTATTATTATAAAAGATCTTTCTGCTAATATGATAGTTAGATATACGAGCTACGAATTCTTCAACACATTTTTTATTAATAATAATTTCTTCAAGAAAAACACTATAACTTTTCTGCAGAAATTACAGATTCATTTCGTTTTCGTAAGTTTCTTAAAAAAACATTGCCCACTCTGTATTTTTCTAAAATAATATTTTTTTATAGCTTTCACTTAGCTTAATTGTAATCAATCTATTTTATGTACTCGTACATAATATTCGTAAATATTTTCATGTTTAAATCATTTCTTAAATTGTATCCCATGGAAACCATGAAGTACTCACAATTCAGTCTTTTTTACAGTCCAGGTTTTTTGGTTATTATGCATCATGTTTTTTTTTAATTAAAAGCTTTTCTATGTTGATAATGATGAGGTTTTTAATCATGTGTTATCGCTCGCATTGGTCAGTACTTCAATTGTCTCATGAATATAGTAATAAGCAAACGAGTTTTATTACGGATATTTTTACCCTTTATAACTATTATTCATAGCTATTTAAATAATATTTTAAATCACATTGATTAACTATGTATACACTTACATCGCGAAAGTTTGAAAACTATTAGATACTATGGGTTTGACCATCTTTTATGCTCTGTAGCACGAAATAAAAAGATGAAAAACAAGTATTATGTCCAAGAAAACACTTTGTATTTATTGGTACTGAAACATTTAACTTTTAACAGACACTAAGATGACGTCGTTTACTATGAAGGAACGTGGTTTCAGTCAAGGAGACTCTGTGATGTTCTGGCTGTTGTGTTTTCTCTCATGCACCGGTGGTTTGTGGTATAGCAGTGTTGGTTCCACGAGAATGGACATCATGGATCTCAAAGGATATCTCTTTGGGAGATCCATGACGATATTTCCCATTGCTATGTCTCTCATAGCAAGGTAATATATTGTGTAGATAATTTACTTAATAGCAAAAGGAAGTAATTACATGTTGACAGTACTCAATACTTTCAGTTAGTAATTCGTGTAAAATGGTATTTTGCTCATTTTATAATCGTAAATTCTATTATTATATACATTATTTATACGTTGGGTTTGTCATATTTTAAGTAAAACAAAGCCTCATATTGAAAATAATTTGATACATATATACCAATCATTATCCACCATCATTACCATATATACAATTATATAAAGACGTCCACTGCTCATAAGCATTCCAAAATCCGGTCTTGTACGTACCGGAAGACGTAACGTGAGTAAAACCTCCAAATAAACCTCCCAATAATCTATCTTAATACTGGTCTTTATGAGAAAGGAAAAAATAAACCGTTTATTTCAGTTATTCACCGGTAATTACGATCATAGATGCTCCGTCTGAGGTATATAATTATGGTGTGCAATATTGGCTTGTTGTCTTTGGAATTGTTGCCAGCTGTACAATAGTGAGCTGCATGTATCTACCAGTTTACTTCACATTGAGGCTCTCATCGTCTTACGAAGTAAGTAATAAACAAAATATACAATAGTCGTATTCGTAGACATATTCAGTTCCCATTCTGATGTTATTTATTCAAATAGTATAAGTGTAACTTAAGCAGGCTAAGTTTTTCAAGGTATAGGGAGGGTAAACAGACAGAACTAGTAACTTAGGAATCATAAATGAGTTTCTACACTTGAGTGCTCCCCCAGAATCTTTGAAAGAAGTGGTATCAGTTGTTTGTTAAACAACAACTAGTTATGCTCGTAATGTCTTCGAACAGACATGCTTCGATGTTATTATTGAGTTCTAGCCATAAGTAAATTATTTTCTTCTTACTTGTTTTCTTTCTTGAGCGTTTGTACTTATCGATAGATAAGTGAATTATTGCCCCCGAAACACCCAGCATGCTAAATTTCATGAAAATCGTTGAAGCCGTTTCCGATATTCCGATTATATATATATATATATCACAGGCTACTAGTTAAAGTGGCCGTTTAATTAAAGGCCTTTTTTTTTTTTTTTTTTTTTTGACGTGGTGGAATGCCTTTACGCACTTCGCTCCCCCCCTGCGGGTACAGGGGGTTCACTTCGTGTGGGACTCCTGACTGACACCAGCCAGACTACCCACTAAACCACCACGGTGTGCCACTCTGCGCCTGAGACGGGAGGGGTCCGGGAACCGCTTTCTTACGCCATCCGGACCCTTAATTAAAGGCCTAGCCTAGCCTAAATATTTACTAAGCAACAGTTTGATCTAACGTTTAGGTTAGGTAATTAATTTTCTTATAATTTCTATTAAGAATTAAATAACATGCTAATCAAACAAAAAAGAATCATAGCCTAACCTTACCCTATCGCCTTCATTCGTAACACGGTGGCTAGTTGAACGGCGCTGTTTAGTAAAGAGGCTAGGCTGTTAATTGAACTTCTAATTACATAATATATATACATAAGAATCGCTTCTTTAAAGGTATTAGATAGACAGATAACAATAAAATATTTCCTATTTGCGGCATTTAACATAGACGCCAGTATATATTATCAATAATGTATTTAGTATTAAAAGATTTCTGAAAAATAAATATGAACACCTTAGGTTACATATCAATAAGTATCGTAAACGCAATTATATATTCCAGTACTTAGAGCTACGCTTCAACAAGCATGTTCGTGCTGTTGCTTCGATCCTGTTTTTATTAGAACAGGTTAGAAATAAACTAATTATTATCAATGTAGAATTATACTGAAGTTGGTTGAAAGTTTTCTACTGTTTTCTTAACCTTAGATCACAATTAGTAGGTATATAAGTGTAGCCTGCTAATTCTGTGCATAATTGGTGGACGCTAACAGTGACGAATCAAGACTAATAAGGTAATAGAGCCACGCGGATTTCGGCTCGAACGGACCGGTTCGACCGCGGCGGTACTACACTCGCACTGAAGATCCTAAAATGATAGCATTCGTGCTGACGTGTTTTGTAGGTAAGTGCGAGAGAATGATGCAGAAGCATCACTAGGCCGCCATGCTACATTGTTGGTATGGTGACCATCACACTTGAATTCTGCATATGCTTTCCACCAGGCATATTAGATACGTAAAAAAGATGAATTGAAGACCTCCAAAACTCGTAGTTTTTAGACCCCTGCATCTGAAAATTCATGCTGTGAACATATTTTGTTACATTAAGCCTTGATAAAAAGGAAATAATGTCTAAATAATTTAATACCGTTTTTCATCAGGGGACAGTGGGCATTTTGATTACTTTCGTAATTTTTGCTAATTTTGACATGCACAGTAACATAAGTTAACTTATTTTAATTTCGCTGTTCAGAGCTACAGTCATAATATTTTATGTTGTTACAGGTTCTATTCTTGCCGATTGTAGTGCTCATTCCCACTTCGGCATTAAATCAAAGTTAATTAAATTGCATATAATTTTCAATTAATTTTTAATCTTATAAAACTCAAGTTCATTACAATTAGATACGTTTTCTACTAGTCTTTACATGTAAATTTTTAATGCTCACACTATTACTTGAAGGAGAACATACAATGTTCTCCTTCAAGTAATAGTGTGAGCATAGTATGCCTAGTACCGTCGTGATACGTGTAGTAATTTTGTCATGAGCTTTCATAGCGAAAAATGATGGTGACGATTTGTTTGAGAATATCTCGATGATTATATCGTTTTTTATTATTAAAAACTTTTATTAAAGAGTTTTAAATTGGTTATTTCTATTTTTTGATAATGTATATTGTTTTTAAAACTAACTAAACGCGCACATTATAGCTAATGTGGTTATTTTCGTACACAAATGAATTTGTATACTGTTTTTCTGTTCAAATAAAATTTATATTATTATTATTACATTCATTCCTAGTATTAAGTACAAATAGAAAGTGTAATACTTTCTTTGTGTTCTTACTTTAAATAATAATATGTTCTAGTGACTGGCTACAACATTTATACCAGTGGAACCATTATGGTACTAGTGTGTGGGGCTTATACTGCATTGGTAAGTTAAGTTTTAAATTATATTACTACTAGATTTTACCCGCGGCTCTGCCTACGAGTATATCGGTTATCGCCTAAAGAGTAGCCCTTGTCTCTACTCTATGTCGAATTTCTTTATGGTTGGTGCAGTTGTTTAACTGTGAAAGCGTATCATTCATAGACAGAAACAGTTATTTTCGAGTTTATAATATTAGTACGGATGATTCTCTATATTAGGTTAGGAGAATGTGGAGAGGAAAGTCTTAGGTATGCAAGTTAAAGGGACAACAGTAGAGACAGATTTAAGAAAAGGTGTATGAGAGAGGATATAGCTAACATCGAAACGTGCGTTTATTGTCAATATGAAAATTTCTCTATCGTACATAATTATTGATATCTACCATCTAGATTATTTGCTAGATAAATTAACTAAGTACAAACAACTAAACCTTGTTTGTTCTTTGAAAAGACTGATGACACTGAAAGAAATGAGGAATGCGGTAGATTAGAAGCTAAGATATACTCAGTTTTTGCTGAGCTGAACTAAGCCTTAGTTTCCTCGAGGCTCTCTCGAGGCTCGAGGCTCGAGGCTCGAGGTTTGCTGTGTCGGCATTGCAGCTAGGTTATTAATAACTAAAAAGATACTCTGAGGCCTGTGTCAGCGACCTAACCATGCCGACGGCATATTCGTGCAGTATGCCGTCGGTATGCCATCAGCATGGTGTGTAGGAGGCCTAAGCATATCTTAGTTATTACCATGGCCTCACAGAAAACCGGTGTGAAACGGTGCCTGCGCTATGTTTCTCTGAGTAAGTGAGGCTACCGGAGGCCCATGCTCCAACCCCTCCTCCCCTTTCCCCTTTACATTCCCCAAAGACCGGCAACGCACTTGTGATGCCTCTGGTGTTGTGGGTGTCCATGGGCGGCGGTAATCGTTTACCATCAGGCAATATGTCTACTCATTTGCCCCCTATTCCATAAAAAAAGGTGATCGATGATGTTAAATTCGAATATTTAACAAATAAATTAGAATCGAATTGCCCACATCGTTCAACGTTAACCGCCCGCTTTTCTTCGACTTGATTTACAAATACTATTATTTTTCACTTAATTTTTTGTTCAATCATAACAAAATATGGCCTATGTCACTCCTGAATAGCTTCGATTTTTGTTACTAAAGGAATTTTCAGAATCGGATCAGTACTTCCAAAGATTATATCCCTTACAACCATACAAACAAAGTTAGAAACTTTATCTCTTTATAGGATTAGTATAGATAACATATTGACTGTTTATGTATTCAGGGTGGATTTCGAGCAGTGATATGGACAGACGTGGGGCAAATATCAGTAATGTTTTTGAGCATATTGTTAGTGGCAGTCGTCGGCACCATAGTGGTCGGTAGTGTGGCAGCTGTGTTCAAAATAACAAGCACCTCCGGCAGAACTGATCTGAGCAAGTAAATGATTATGTATGATCTTTTTTTTTTTATAAAAGACGACTCCCGCATTAGGAATATACATTCCTGTGTCACGGGGATCTTTACAAACATACATGAAACGGACACAAAATACACCCAGACTCAGAACAACAATTTATGGATCACACAAAGTATTGTCCCATGTAGGATTTGAACCCACAACACTTGACGCAGTAGGACGCGGTGTGGCGACCACTGAAACCACTAGGCCAACCGTGTAGTAAAATTTTTACTTGAATACTTAATAGTTGCATCATAATCAGCTCTTTCTTGATTGTAGAGGAGAAAGACAAACTATCCTCTTAATGTAAACTAAAAATTATCTAGTTGGCAAGCATTTTTAATTCTAAATTGATTAGAATATATTACTAACCAAAGTTTCTTAAAATTAAATTTTTTCTTTAAACGAAACGCTATGAGCCGTCATGGACTTGCTTTATTTGCTCGTACCATATTGTAGTTTTAATTTTACTTATGTGTTTTTCCTTTCTTATCAGTTGGGACTTATCGTTTTATAAGCCTCAGACGGGATGGGGCGCGCTCATTGGTGGAATGACTTACTGGACGTGTTTCAACTCCGTCAACCAAACCATGGTGCAACGGTATATCGCTTTGGACACTATATGGAAAACGCGCGTGTTAGTTATTACAAGATTATGTACTAAATATTTATGTTTGAATAATAACTTACTTTATATGATATATACGGGCAAAAGAACAGACGGGTCAGTCGATGATAAGTGGCTTAAGACGTTCATGAACCTCTGTAATTCAGAAGTTAGGAGTTCGCTCTGTTGCTAAGGATTTGAAGTTCAAATGGCTTCGAAAATACCGTAGAATACTTTTATTTTATAAAAACTGCTTAACCAAGTATATATGAGTCACTGTCAAACAACCAGCCTGAGTCTGATCCATTGATAAGTTAACAAAGATGCAAAACAACATAATTTTTATGATCTTGATCTAAACAAATTATTAAAACGTTCAAGTTATTTTATCGTCCCCTTTATAAGTATACGTTTGAAACCAATCCAATGTGTTTTTTGCGAATTAGGCGTAACCGGTTTGAAGTGGATGATGATCACCATTCAAATTCCGTTGCAATACTTACAGAGAGAGAGAGACAGCCAGTGAATCTAGTAAAAGCTTGTTAAATATATGAAGAACGAGCCTATCGTACTGCTTTTCCACACGCTTGGATTTAAAATTGCGTATATCAATAATTTGACATTTGTAATTTCAGAGCGATAATCATATTCGGTATCGGATCAATAGTGACTATTTCTTTGTGTGTGTATTGTGGTCTGGCTGCGTATGCTACGTGGATCACGACTGGCTGCCATCCTAACGGCGTCCCTCTCATCGATGACAGACTAATTGCTGCCTTCGTCACATATATGGCCAATAGCTGTCGTCTTCCTGGACTATCTGGTATCTTCCTAGCGGGATTATTTGGAGCTGGGCTTAGGTTATTGCAATTTATCATAAAATTTGCGTTGTATTTATTTTTATTGACAATGGGGTACGACATGGAGGACCTCACAAGCCACCTAAATCTTCCTGTAGCCCCTCTCGACTGCTTAGTAACCTGCGTAAACTGGTTCTTCGGGAGTCCAACTCAACCTCTGTCTCCCGAACCGTCGGTATGGTACGTAAAAAGACAATGAAGAAGGTGGCAATGCCCTACTAGGTACCGCATCGTATCGTAACCGCGTAGGTAGGTGTTATATGAAAACCTAAGTAATATTATAAACACAGAATTTAGTTGTTATGCTTTTGTAGGATTAAAATCTTAAACAATCAACAAATATGGTAATATAATTCTGGAAAAAATACTATTCCCGAGAGATACAAGAAGAACTTTATCGCATCCGAAGCTATTAGTTAAAAGCTATAAGTTAACTCGAAAGCTAGCTTACCTTTGGACCGCATTCAACGGAGAGCGACTCGAATCGTCGATTCCCAAGAAGTTTCAATTCGGTTAGACCCATTGGCGCTGCGTAGAGATGTGGCTTCACTGCGCATTTACCATGGGCAGTTCTCCGAGGAATTGTTCGGGCTGATTCCTGGCGCCTCTTTCCGATATCGTCCTTCGCGACAGAAATTTCATCCCCATCATCTTGATGGTTAGTAATCCACAACAGTGCGCTTTTCAAAGAACTTTCTGCCTCACACAACAAAACTGTGGAATGAATTATCGCCTGCGGTATTCCCGGACCAATACGACCTTTAAACCTTCAAGAAAAGAGCGTACTCCTTCTTAAAAGGCCGGCAACGCACTTGTGACGCCTCTGGTGTTGCGGGTGTCCATGGGCGGCAGTAATCGCTTACCATTAGGCGATACGTCTGCTCGTTTGCCACCTATACCATAAAAAAACCTGCAATTTTTTACTCCTCATGTGCTAAAAAAGCAGCTAAAAGCAGTTATGAATCATATGTCTTACAATGTATAATAGATGTTGAAATTTTAAATTTCATCGATCAAAATCACGTCAAAAGAAAGTGTTTTCTTATTTCCAGTTCACTATCTGTACTTTTGAATACTTGCGTATTTGTGATATTGGATTTACTACACGGTTGGCTACACATACGACTAACCAATTTCCAAGAAGGCCTAGTTGCTCGAGCCTTGACAATTGCATTAGCAATCTTTTCACTTGTAATGTTGGTGCTTGCCAAAGAACTGGGAGGAATGCTCGGTAAGTCACTGTAATGTGCAAAGTAATCTACATACGAAAGTTTTACACCGATTTAGTTCTGATTTTGACATGATAAACAACTCGCTTCAAATTTGCCTTGTTATATTTATCACAACTGTAACTAATTTTTCACCAATGCAGGAATATGCACCAAAGCACAGCGGGAGAGGGTGTGACTTGTTTATTTTTATATATTTATCTTCATTGCGTACATATTACAAAAATACTAAATAAAATGAGCGACAAAAAGGATTACTACAACAATTGGCGGTCTTATCGCTCACGGCGATCTCTTCCAGTTTATTAAAAAGATTTGCCTATCACACTTCGCTTTGCAATATTCTGACATGGATATCCGTATCAGAATGTTGCCTAGCGAAGGTATATATCTCGTTTACTAAGAAACATATGGTACTTTGTATATTGGGTGTGCGTGTGTCTTTGGGTTGAACTGCAATAAATAACCGACATACACACGGGCGGAATCGCTGGCAGAAGCTGTATCGATAAATTTATAACTCAATGGAGTTTCTCTAAATATTTGAGTCTTGTACAATCCTAACTTTCTTCTTTTTATGTGGCATTATTTGTCTGTTAAATTATGGTAATATAATTAAACGAAACAATGCAAGAAGCCTTTTCAATTTCACATTGTTTCTTTTGAGCAACAAGGCATTGTTGGCGCAGTGGTAGCATCCACGACTGCTGCGCTAATTGATCTTGCGTTCGATTCACGAGTCGAACCAAATGTTTGTAATATCTGCAAATGTTTGTTTTGTAGTTTCAGTGTTTTTATATGTATAATATGTATGTATATTTATGTATTAATATAAGTGTAATATGAATAGAGAGAAAGTAATATGAATAATACTAGATCTGCTTAGTTTGGGAATAGATGGCGTTGTGTGTTATATATCTGAAAATATTTATTAATTTTAATTTAGGTGTATCAAGAGCTTTGTCAGCTATTATAGCGAGCATAACCTGTGGAATCTTCTCCCTCGGCCTAATGTGCAGCTGGGTGGGGCCACGAGGAGCTATTGCCGGTGCTGTGGCGGGTTCCATTGTAGCATTATACTTTGCTGTGGGATTTCAAGTAGCTAGGTCCATAGGCCTACAAGAATTACCCACAGCCGACAGCATGCAATGTCCCAATGTCACAAGTTTTCAGAACATAGATGTTAACGTCGTGAGTATTTTTATTGAACTTGCCTACAATATTGACTTATCAGTAACTTAATATCTATATTGGTTTGAGGCGTTTAAATTAACACTAGTGACGTCATGATATAATGACATCAGTATGGGGACTATCCCATATCCAAAAGACTAATAAGAATAAGGATAATCCGTATATTAATTTAGATAGATTTTGTTAAAATTTCTAAATCTTTTTTGACAAATAACTAAGATAAGAATGGAAGTTTCTTCATCATTAATGATTGATGTTGTCTATTACTAGTGTTCTTATTAATAACGCATACGGAACCCTGCTCAAAAGGTTTTTATTTTATTTTCAACAGGATCAAAACTCAATATCCCCTTAGTTCGAATTTCCTTCCACTGGGTGGCACCTTCGGGTCTTTTTACGACTATTCTAGTCGGTGCTATAATAGGAAGATTGTTTGATATCCAAGATAAAATTGTGATGGATGCAGAGTTATTTAGTCCGGTCGTGTGGTGGTTTCTACCCGCGAAGGCGCACTCAGACAAGGGGGAAGTGCGACTTTCGCGCGCATCCCTAAGTAACATTCGTTATCGTAACAAGGTACTGTTTACTTAAGTGGTTTTTCTGCTAAATAATAATATTTCATGAGTGTTTAATACCTAATTATATACAGTTGCATACAAGACTTTGTCTACACCCATGATATGAATCATCTATAAAGTAATATGTATATTTTTATTTTTTACTAATATCAAACGAAAATGGCGGGATACGATGTGAATTCGTATAAAAGTTCTTTTTTTAAATACGGCGCTGTGGTAGTGAATGCTGTGCCTAACAATGTTCTTTTTTTGAAATAGGAGATGCAAAATGAAATTTAGTACAACATTATAACACTCGTTTGGATGATATTATAGTAACTATGACACAGGATTTTTTAATGTTGGCAATAAGCTAGCTGTTTCAAAAACTTTTATAGAGGACTTATAGCTTAAGTGCAGATAAAAGATATTTAAAGCATCTTCAAAAAGAGCAAGCTCTCAATTTGGTTGTATTTTTACCAGATTACGGCGAAGTCAAAAGGAAGGTTAACAGATTTGACAATATTTATACATATTTGTATATTTTACCGTAGCACTGTAACTACAGAACGAATTTTGATGAATAAAGTGTTAATAGATTCAAAATAATGGCCCGGCCGTAAACAGTCGGGATATGGTATTTTCAACTTTTATGTTTCTTTTTACAAATTTCTGTCATTTTGAATTGATTTGGAAGTTCTTTGGGAAAGATATAGATTTCGTTTTGTCCTATTCAAGTTTGAAGAAAATCTTATACTCCCGAGGGTTCAAAATTAATGAATTAAGAATATTCACGGTGATATAATCGCATTTATGCCATTACAACTTTATTTAAAATTATTCATACTTATGAATTTTTTTAGGCGGAGTATGAGAATCAACCATGCAGTAATAATAATAATAATAGTGGTGATGTATAAATGAAAGTAAATTTATTCAATAATTCAATGATATTTAGTAAAGTATTGTACTTTAATCGATCTTTCATGAATTTAATTATGTATTAAACCTATTTTATGATAAAAGTAATTACTCATTGTGTTCCATTTCTAGATTCTATAAGATAATAAAAATAACTTTTTAAAGTGTATTTTATCTTGAACTTCTTTCAAAGGTATAAATTAAGTTACATACCAGCGGATCCCTGCAATTTTACCCGGGGTATAACAACAAGCTGTTCAATAAAAAAGTAACCTCAGTATACTCCTTATATCATCAGCTATTTGTCAGTGAAGATCCCGTCAAATTCGGTTCAGCTGTTCCAGAGATTTTTTTAATTGCTTTTGATGTAAGTACCGTATATACTGACCGAAAAGCTGTCAATTTGAAATTACAAACAGCAACTTGAGTTTTATTTATTTGTTTACAGTATTGTTTAAAATAATTTGAATGCAACGGTTTTTACGCCAATTTAAATAATTCATATTACAGAGTGATATGACTACAAGATTAAGAAAAAAAAATACAATTTTGTTTTTATTTATGGCCCACCACTAACACTACACCACTGAAGCAGTTATCGATATCTATAAAGTTATTATATACCTGTACAAATTAAAAAAATGGAGTGTCTATTTGTAACAATAAAATAACAGCTTTTTAATAAAAGCATATGCATCCATTTTTGTCTGTCTTTCAGTCTGTCTATCTGCCTGTCTGTCTATTTCCTCCGGATAATCTCTGAAACAGCTAGACCGATTTAGACGGGACTTTCACTGGTAGATAGCTGATGATATAAGGAGTAACTAACTGACTAAGGTTTTTTAGACTAGCTTTGCGCCGCAGTTGTTGTACCGCGTGGTTTAGCTAGTATATAGTATATTGTAATAGAATTAATTATGCTGTATTGCACGCAGATTTCGTTTAAGAAAAACTCAAATAGCGTGGTTTCGTTTTAAACATTTAAGCAGATTGTTAACTTAAACTAATTGCAATAACCATAAAAATTCTAAATGGCAACAAAACGTAGACATAAAACACATTTTATACATCCCAACAATTTAGCGGCATGAAAGTCAACAAGATAAGACAATAAAGTTTTATTTCGCGTTGAGAACTCAAGATGGAAAACGTAAGTGCCGTTATTCTGAACACCTTGGGTCTCTTTTGCGTAATTTACTTTCGAGTTGACTCATTAATTAATTGGGCGTCTACCGCGATGGGCCGCGTGCTTTTTACGATGGTTATAAAATTATGTTGAGAAGTCTCACCGTGGTACCTTCATTATCTCCTTAGATTATAAGGTTTTATCTCTGTAACTATACTATAAGTTTAGCAAAGCTTGCTCTTACAACTTAAATAAAATTGCTACTACTTTTATCCCTATCAGTTTTCAAAAATAATAATATTTCGGACATCTTACACATAACGCTATCTAGTCCCCAGCTAAGCAGAGCTTGTGTTATAGGTACTAGACAACTGCTGGGTGGGGTTCAGATGGCGTAAGAAAGCGGCTCCCGGATCCCTCCCGTCTCAGGCGCAGAGTGGCACACCGTGTGGTTTTAGTCAGTTCGATTCCGACACACCGCCACGGCACAAACCCCGGTGGGGTGAATGCCCGAGGGGTTTACACACGAAAAAAAAATGGTTTTAGACAACTGATATAAATACACATATACTTTTTTTGTAAATACATACATATTATACATAGAAAACACTCAAACTCCAAACTAAACTAAAAAAGTATATAGTATTGTCTTTTTTGTTCTATTCTTCTTTTTTGAATTATAGTTCGATTTAAGTTGAAAATTTTATAGCTTCAACTCTTCTTCCTCTTTATTTCTCAACCAAACAACCACAATACGTGGTATCAAAGTATTTCAGGGTATATCTAGTAACATAAAATTAACATTCACTCTGAATATCGCTATTATGGCCATACGTATCTATAGCTAACAAAGCCGTTCGAATGTTCTCATTTATTACGACAATCTAAAGGATTTGTGAACGCAATGTGTCCGACTATCGCAATCCGTATCGAAGGAGTCCTCCCTCGGAGACGGTCATTGGTCAGATTGCGGCACATTTACGCCCCACGCCAAGGCATTATTGTCACGCTATGCTATTGTCACTGAAGAAAGAAAGCTTTCACTACATTATACATAAGTAGTTAAATGTTCTGTCGCTTCAAACAGCGTATGAAAAAAATCTTATAAGGTATGTAATAAAATAAACATGATCAGATTAGGAATTATCGCTCTTTGTCTCGTCTCTTTGTCCAATTCTTTCAAGGGACATCACAAGACAAAATATTACTTTTGCTATTATAAATATAAATTCAAAATAAAAAAAAACTTTATGATGACGTATTAAGGATATAGTGTCCCCACCCCTATTCATCCCAAGGGACATAAAAAAGGGACTAAGGAATGAAACTGCAGGACAACATCACTGCAAATGGAAGGAAACCCTTTAATCAGACAACTTCCATTCTCAGGAGAGGTTCTTCCTATATCTTGCAACAGACCGTTAAAAGTTAACAGTTAGGCATTATATGATTCGTATCTGGTTACTATATTATAAGTTAAAACGAAATTATTTAAAAACCTAAGAGGTCAAAATTATGGTCTATTCAAACTCTTAATCGAGTAATCATACGCCAAAAATGCCTTATATAATTGTGGAAAAGAGTTGATACTCTTATACTGCAGCTCCGATATTAACCAAAACACCGCCGGAATTGGCTTTCAAATCAAAGAACCGCATCGAAGTCGGTCCATCTGTTGGGAGCTACGATGCCACAGACAGACACATACACAGATATCGATGTCACTTATAACACACCTCTTTTGTGTCGGCGGTTAAAAACAAGATTTTATAATAAGCTGCATTAAAAATATGGTTTATCGGATTAAAGAAGTCCTTAAGTTTTCTACTCGTTTGTAGTAAAATTTTATGTGTAGGAACTTACCTAAGGTAGTAAGAAAATATCTTTCTTACCGTATTTTTTTAAACCCTTACTTCAAAAGTTAAAGAAGTCAGTAACAGCCACTAGAAGATCCAAAATATGTAATGACCTGTGTTTTCTTTTTCTCTGCATTAAATTTTCTTCTTATTTCAGTTTCTTAGATATTTATATATCTTATGCGGAAGAAATCTAAATGATACCAGGTTATATTATTGTGAGATAAGTATTGAGATTTTAATAATCTTTTAATTTTCTTCTATTTTTTTGCAATTAAAGAAAATTAAAAATATTATCGTCTTTTAAGAGAATTATGGGGCCTTAAACTCGCCTTGCTTATACATATATATACGTTTGAATAGCTACAAAGGCTTAATCGTGTGGTAATATGAACCGACCCGGTCGACAAGTGCCTCGTTGTTTTAATTGAATTTTCTTCCCTTAACACCTTTGTGGCAACGCGACGAGTGGTGTCACTCTCCAACGAGAGTCAACGGAATGAAGTGCAATGGAGCGGACGAATAGACATGTCACGAATTTATTTCACTGGATTGGAACTTGATTTTTTACTTCACATGTATGCTTTGAATTCGCATTTCGATTAGTCGATCGTAGGTTTAAACAGTCACATGATGATCTAAATTATGTATGTTTATTACGGAACTTGTTACTTAAATGCGGTTTTCAATTTAATTTATTTGTCAAAGAATATGTTTTGAGAAAAAAAACATAATTTTTTTCTAGTCCCATTTTGAATTATGGTAAGTTTTTAAATTTAAGCCTAGACTAGTGACCCTGGTTGCTAAGCCAGAGCGCAAAAATAAGTTGAGAAAAGTTCTTATTTCTTTTAAAAATGTTATATACCTACTTTGATCAGTATTTTCGTCCGTGTCTTAAAATAATACTTACGAAATAACAGAATAAACAATTATTAGAATTATTTTTGTATTAATTTTCATATGCAGCTGTAATAGATTTGTAGAACGCTCTGTCGTTTCGTATAATCGCTACATTACATGCAAAATGCAACTTTTACATGTAAAACAGTCCCTGCGGGTATTTAAATTTTCGCCTTTCCTCGTAATTCGTTGAGTGCAGACAAAGGCTTTCAGAGGAAACATTGTTAATGTGGTGCCCGATGCATTTTACCTGACACACCTGCTATACATCTGCGGGCGTACGCCGTTTATCAGGAAGTGGTGCGGAAATTGATTAATGAGATACATGAACACTATTTCTATGTGCATTTTCTTCTTTCCTACAATAAAGTGAAATTCTAAACCGCGGTATATTCATTAAAAGATTATATTCTATGATATTTATTTACCTTTAGTAGTAGAACAATGAAATCTTTTTACAGGTTATACCTACTATGAATATGAGGTAACCGAGCACGAAATTTTTCAACAAATAACCGTAACTGATGAACTGTGCCAAATACCAGGGTCTTATTAGGATACTTAGAATATATATAGTATCGTAAAAAACTACTAAGAATTTCATCATCACCATCATCAGCCTATCGCATTCCACTGCTGGATATAGGCCTCTCGAATTTAAAGCCACTAGGTTCGATCATCACTCAACCTGGCCTGTGGACATCCCTCACTACATTTGCCGAGACGCGGTCTCCCATCAAAGAACCCGTTTTTTATGAAATCGCGGTCAAACGAGCAGACGTATTGATGGTAAGCGATTATCGCCGCCCATGGACATCTGCAACACCAGAGGCATCACAAGTGCGTTACGAGCATTTGGGGGGTGGGGGAGGGGTTGGGGTATGGGTCTCCGGTATCCTCACTCACTCGGTGAAACAGCGCAAGCGCTGTTTCACACCGGTTTTTTGTGAGCCCGTGGACTCCAGTCGAGCCGGCCCATTCATGCCGGAGCGTAGCTCTCCTACGGTATAAACCCCAACGGTAATCAATTCTGCGGCTAATTAGGCCAGAATTAAGAATATGATTGGGTTTAATTAGATAGTTACTTATTCAAATATCTGTACTTTAAACAATACACATTGGTGACTGCTGTTGATCCTGATGTACAGGAGTTATAATGGTGCGCGTGTGGGCGGGATTAGTACCAATAAAAAAATACACATTGCTCATATTCTTTTAATCACGTAGAAAATCTCTAAATAATTATCCAAACAATTTCTAAGGACATGTGTAATGTGTACACACAGTCGTAGTATTCAGAAAGTAATCCTGATTCATTTGTCAAAGAGTTTAACCGCAATTAAGCTTAACAAAAAATGAGAAAAACGGTGTGCGGAGCAGACATTCGAATATCGGCGAAGAGTCAACAAACGAATTTCCGACGTGTCAAAGTAAATCTCTGGTCGACAATACGAATGGCAATAAAATCCACCGCCGGGGGTTAATCTGGCGATTGGTAAGCTACTGTCCCTTACCAAGAGATATTTTGTTGCTTTTTAACGAATAATTTGAATAATAAAAGATTATATTTTAAAGAAATACTTCTTAAAAAAAAAGAAAATAATGTTTTGCTTTCCCAAAACGAAATATACATACGTATTGTAGAATATACATACCTATGTCGTGTAAAAAGATAAATGAATTGTTAAAAAAACGATACTTTATTTTTATTTTGCTTAATAAACGGTACCTAGTTTATAGATTACAGATTTTATTCGAATGCACTTAACATGAGCTCGAAGAGTCCAATGAAAACAGATATAATATTTATTTTATTAATACAATAAAAGGCGTTTGTGCATATAAAGTTCAACCTGTAATGAGCTATACCAACTAACGACAAATTTTTATTAAAATATCCTGAATTTATGAGTTAACTAAATAAAAAAACTCAACTTTGCGAAAACAAATAGTAAGGGTAGGAGTTCTAAGCCACACAAAAAAGTTAACTTTTAGCAGTTTTCGAGAGAATTCTGTAAAACGGTGTAATTTGCTAGATAAGAGGCGGTTTTACCGAATGACGGTCACCGATAGCGATCTACCAATAAGAGGGTGTCACGCTTGTGGTGTGGACTGGACCACGCTTTTTAGATGGGGATTACCATTGGAATAAATTAGTTACATCAACTTATCTACGACTTTTGCTCACCAAAGCGTTTTTATGCGTTTCACTTATCTAATACACTTCATAAGGGGAGGGTTTCTTAGATAAGCCGTTAAGATCCAAGTAGTAATCTCAAATATACATATGGTACAAAATTACAAATTAAATACTGTGTATGATTTTATTGTGAGGTTGATCCACTTGCTTTTGTTTTGTAACTACGGGCCTGTACAGCTAAATTGCCATTAAGTCTGATACATCTGAACTCCGTTTCATTTTGTCAATAGAAAGAAATGTTAAAAGAATAATAAAAAATAAACAAAATATTTGCGTACATATTTGATACAATAAGAAGATAAAAGGGTTGGGTGAATAGCTATTACACTAACGACGATATTTATAGTTGATATCATGTTGATCAAAATTAAATTTTACGGAACGTAGCGCTTGCATCCTGGTGCTTTCCAAAAGACTTCAAGTTTCCTTTTATGTAAGTAAGTTATTTTGCGGCGGTCTCCTCTATAATAGTATCATGTTCTCATGCATGTATTAATTAGTTGCCATCGGCGGGTTGGCAGCGTGCAGTGTGTGAAGACCACGGGCGAGACTTTCCGTCGGACGCCTCGCGGGCATTAATTGAACTCCGTCGCAGCCACTTAATTTTCAATAGGAACAGAGCCTCCCACCCAGGTGGACGCTTTGTGAGCTCTCGTGTTTGCTAAAGTCCTCGTATTTATTTTAGATTCCATTGTGCTACGCTCCGACGCTTTGTCGGAAAATAGCCCTCCCGTGTACCTCTGCTTTGTTAATGTTATTAATACGTGAAACATTTATAAAACGCAACCGCACGAGCAATTTAATGAGTTTTATTGTTGAGTGGAGTAATGTGCTCGAAATGAAGCGCGCCTCGGCTGAGATGTTGACTAAATTCATATGAGTGGGGAGCACGATTTTAATGTTTTAATTCGAGGAGCTTATTTTATAATACTGACTCGTACTAAAGCAAAGCGAGAACAAAACACCTGCTACTTTCTATTTATCATCATATTGTTAAACTCCGCACCTCATGTATGGAATGTAAAAAGATGCAAATAATCCGTGTTATCCCACAACCAAGTCGGGTTCAAAAGACAACGAGCTGAAGATATTTACGTTGATCCCGTAGAGCCGGACCGCGGCTAAATAACTAGGCATTCCGGCGACCAACAAAAGAATTTAATAACACCGCGAAGGTTAGGGCGGGCTCGGGGCGGTCGGGCGGCGGTGGCCCGCCCTCGGCCTTTAAGCTTATTATCGCGCCGGGCCGAGGCCGGGCGCCACCGCCGAGAACATATTTGCTTTGTTTAATGTCAACCGAGCGACGACCGTAGCCGCTGCCGCCGCCCTAGCGCCTTCAATAGCGAGTTTGTGCGCCCGCTTAAACATTAAAGACCTCGCAATGTTTAGCGATGTCGCAAATTAAAATAGGCTTTATGCGAAATCTAATTTACCAAGTAGGGAACCGAGCGCTTCGTTTGACGAGAGGCAGCCGACTCGAGGTAGATGTTTGTATTGGGAATTGAATTAATTCTGCTTTAGAATTACCTGCTAAATATAATTGATATTACGTATTTAGTCCTATTTTAGAGTAAATATAATTACGGCAAATTAAAAGCTTTTAAAATCATTTAGAATTTGACACAATTTAGACAACAAACTTTTGCTATTTCTTACGTTAATTGGATTCTTATGATTCAGAGACGTAGCCGACGGAAGGAATATTCTGAGGGAATTAACTTAAAATACAATTATATTTTAAAGATTACAAAATTTTACGCATATCTACCGTGTACTAGAATATTTACAGTTCTACGATGTAAGAAGTTTAGTTTTTATTGCCGAAAACAATTCAGTATTTGGCAAAAATACATCTGATATGTAATAATTAAGTTGAAGACAAAATATTTTAAAATACTTTCCTTGACCATATATTAAATTTCAATAATGAATGCCACCTTCGATTCAAAATATATTTAAATGTGGACTGATGAATTTAATATATTAGACTGCGTTTGCACGACCTAATAGATTGTGTTACCTTTTTAACAGTATTTGTATCGTCTAATTTTTATTATATTCCGTCTATTTCTTTTAGTATATCAGTCAAATAAAGTATCCTATTATGAACTCAAAATAGTTCTATATAAGCAGATAGTCATTTACTTTAATATAGATTCTATTATTGAGAAGTTATTAGAATTTTAAAATAACCGTTAAACAATATTTTAAACTATACAAAACTATAGGTAGTTTTCACGATGGAAATCTAAGCAGCGTTTTATTGAAATAGGCACACCAGCGTCCTCCTCGCATTTACTTATAAATATTTGAACAGAAACGTATACTCAAACATGAGAAATGTTCATGATAAGCTTAAATTTACCTGCAAAGGTTAGTCAAGTTAAATAGTGGACCGTTCGGCAGGTTTGCGAGTGCTAGTATTAAATGAAACTGTATTAAAGATTCAGTACGGGTTCGTTAACTTACACCTAACCGCAGGTGAGCCGACAAGCCTTTGCTTACTCTACTAAATAAATCAAGTACAACATAGAATTACTTAACTAGATGAGTTCAGTAATACTTAGAATAATTTGTGTTCTTTAATAACATTCGTAAAATCGTGTAAAAAATAAATTATAAAAAACAAAAGGTAATACAGTCTTTTTAAAATTATATTTCCCAAGAACCGTGGCAGAAAAATTAAGCAATGAGATCTTCTGATTAAAAGACCAAGTCAAATTTAAAAGAAGACGTTTTTAAACGGCTGTTGTGGAATATCTGGGATGATATTGCGGTACAGAAGAACTGCTTGTGTTGAACATAGATCCTTCTTTAACAATGAAATGGTTTGTCATTAAACTATCACAAAGGAGAAAGTTCCATAACGAGACCATCCATTGGCAGGATTGAAGAAGATAAAACTAAAATATTGGTAAAAACACACAATAAAATATAAATCTAATCTTGAGCTGCTACCAGAAAATATTCCATTGCTTTGACTTTTTTCTGTTTTTTCCATATCGATAGATCATCACTTCACCACTTTTACCCACAGATCACCACTTTTTATGTCAAAATCAAAACTGACTAAAAATATATGGTGTTCCATCACACATCAGTCTATTGCAAGGAATTTGGGTGTACCCTTGGATACAAGTCCCAACGAATTCAATGATTTTACTGAAAGCATGTATAAATTTAGGTTTTTCTTTTATGTCACATTCGTAACAGAACATAGAGCAACACAGTAGTGAGTAGCTGTACGTAGGCACACAACTCTGTCAAAGTATAAGCCCAAATGAGCCTACGCGTTACACTATTATGACACAGAATGTATTTATACTGAGTCTAAACATAAATATTGTTACAATTAAAATAAAAAACAAAATATTACTTTTGAATTTGGAATCTGTCTTTTTATACGATTGTTCATTGTGTTTTCTTGTTTTCGTGCCAAATATAATTAAATATTTTGTGATATTAAAATGGAGTGTGGTGACAAAGAGAACCGAATCGCTGTGATTGCAATACATAAAGTAGGAATGGAGCCAAATACAACTTTTAAAATCCTCCATACGCATGATATTAGTCAAATGTTTGTGCATCGGGTTATTGATAGGTACAATGAAACCTCCTCTATTTGTGACAGAAAAAGATCTGGCCGTCCACCTTGTTCTTGTACAAAAAATTCGATCAAAGCTATAAGGGAAACAATTAAAATAAATCCTGTGCGAATGCAAAACATTTTAAATAGGGAGATGAACATAGCACCTAGAACCATGTCACGTATTTTAAAAGATGACTTAGAACTTGCAGCCTATAAGACATACTGGTCATTCTTAATTGATAATTTAAAAAAGGAATAGGGTGGTAAAATCAAAACAACTACTTAAACGGTAAGCTAAGAGAGGTCACAGAAAAAACTTGTTTACGGATGAGATTTTCTTTACAATTGAGCAATATTTTAACAAACAATATGTTGAAAGCTTTAAAGGAGCTCCCCAATAAGTCAATAGAGTACGTCAGTACGTAGGTACGAGTACGTAGTCATTGATGGTTTAGTGGGGTGTTAGCTATGAAGGAGTGATTGAGCCATATTTTTGTGTAAAAGGTATCAAAACATCCGCACTAGTGTATCAAGATAACATTCTTGTGAAGGCAATTAAGCCCCTAACAACGCCATGTTCAATAAATACGAATGGCTCTTTCAGCAAGACTTAGCGACGGATCATAAAGCTCAATCCACCGATCTACGATCTTGGTTAGAAACGAACGTTCCGGACTTCATCAGAGCTAAAAGCTGGCCGTCATCTAGTCTTGATCCTTATCCACTGGATTATGATTTATGATTAGTTTTAGAGGGCAAAGCTGACTTTCAAAAAGAACCGTCAGTTTCTTTGTCAATATTCTTCTAACAGAATATTTTGAAAACTGGAAGTTTTAGATCGACACAATCAAATAGTACATTTTGGTGTTTTCACCTAATTTACCTTGAGAATCCAGGAACTACTGTGGCGTTTGTTCACCTTAACTTTCATAAATGTCACTTAGTATCTTAATTGAACAAATTTTGCTTGCTCTGATAATTTGGAGTCCATATCGTACTTACGATTAGCAGTGAAAAATTTTCCCATAGAAAGAGTGCGTGCTGCTATTGATAACTAGGCTCGACACATAATTTTAATGATTTTATATTTATGTATTAAACTAAAACAGTGTAATAGTAATAAATGTTAAGTACAATGAAAAAAATTGTATTTGCTTGTAACAATATTTATGACAAGACTAAGTATATGCGTGAAATTCTAAATGTTTTGTTTTAAGTGTGAGCTCGTAGTGACAAAATTTGTGTGAGAAATTTCTGCCCGCAAAAAATTAGACTGTTTTGTTTTTTGGAAAACGACGCTGTGGCTGCTACCCCACGTTCTGTGGCACGTGTAAGTCTACATAACCAAGTGTCAACAGTGTGAAGATACATCTTTAGATGAACACAGGTCACTTGTAAGATAGGTTTTCTTTACACCTACTTCAGGTACCATTATCTCTTAGTGAATTTAAAATATTATGTTTGAAATTTCTTTTGGTATTTTTTAGAAGACACATTGTGAGAGCAATATTATAAGTAAATGCATAGAAAACTTATGGAAACACTAGTAACCAACGTCCTTACAAACTTTCACATTTATAATATTAGTAGGAAGTATGGATGGTATGGATTACAATAAATGTGCATAACCACCGTGATAATAACATATTTCATAAATAAATAAAACCATATAAGTGTGTGTTTGATTGACCCTTCCAGTATTATCATTCTTGACATCTTCCATAGTAATACTGCATTCCTTATGTGAAAAGAGCGCGATCTATTTTGACGGATAACATTTATATACGGAAACATTTTACTGTCAGTCACTCGTAAAGAAAACAACGTTACACTTTGTACTAAAATAGCTGGATCTTAGACTTTTGATATTCGCTATAATATTAAATATTATTCTTTCGATCTTGAATTTCGTCGGTTAAATATGAAATAACTCGAACAATTGGTGTTTCTATTTATTCAAGACCAGCTTTTGCCTGCGGCTACGGCCATGTTTACGTCGTATATCGCGTTAAAGTATTGCCTAAGTCTTTCCTCAAGAATCGATAGATGTGAATGCCACATTTCGGTGCAACGGTTTAGCGTTAAAAGCGTAATATACAGAAAAATTTAAGTTACTTTCGAATCAATTTTACACAGTGGTTATTGTCTTTGTGTAATATCGGAGTGATGTTCTTCCATGTGGTTACGAACAAAATTTTCGCCAGACATTAAAAAGAAATTTGGTAATAATAAACTTGTTACACGAATTTTCTAATTAACACTTTAGAAAATGACAGTAAAACGTCAGGTGAAAACTAGCGGGTTTCAATTCTCATGGTAGATTGGGGCTGTGGGGGCTGGTTAATCGGGTTATCTGACCGCAGACCGCGCCGCTCAAAGGACCTTTTGCAAAAAGCCAGTCCTTTGACTACGTCTTCAAATATTTGCACCGAACGCCACAACCGCGCATTATTTTCAGTATAAACAACCATAATCCCGAGAAACTCCTTTGGGTCAAAGCTTATTTTATTTTCTGTGAAATACAGGAATTTGCATGTCAGTCAACTTGTTTGTGAAATTGTTTTACTCAACTTTACTCTTTGACAGCATATTATTCAAATAATGTAATAGATTTGTATGAAACTTGTAATTTGTGGAAAAATCTGAACGTTTAAAAAGGATAGTGTCAAGAAATATTAATAAATAAATATTAATCTAATATATATAAAATATTTTGAAATTGAAGTTTCGCGGCGTTTGTAGTTAAACTCCGCCGAAAGAGTTTGACCGATTCTCATGAAATTTTGTTTGCATATCGTGTAGGTCTGAGAATCAGACAACTTCTATTTTTCATTCCCCTTTATGTTAAGGGTAGTCCACCCCTAAATTTTTTATATTTGTTTTATAGCAAAGCAACGTTTGCCGGTCAGCTGGTCTTTAATATAAAATTCTCGTGTCACAATGTTAGTTACCTTACTCCTCCGAAACGGCTTTACTAATTTTTACTATATTTTATATACATATTCAGTAGGTCTGAGAATAGGCTACTATCTATTTTCATACCCCTAAGTGATAAGGGTTGTTCACCCTTAACATTTTTTTTAATTTTTGGATAAATTTTTTTGTTTTTATTTTTCTATAATGTGGCATTAAAAATACATACAACCCTAAATTTTTACACTTTTATCACCTACTCCTATTTTTTAATAGCCATTTTTATGGTAAAACAACGTTTGCCGGGTCAGCTAGTAATATATGAAATTCTCGTGTCGCGGTGTTTGTCACCAAACTTCTGCGAGACGGCTGGACCGATTTTTATGAAATTTTGTGTACATATCAGGTAGATCTGTGAATCGGCCAAGATCTATTTTTCATACCCCTAAATGATAAAGGTGACCCCCACCCCTAAATTTTTTATTTTTATGGCCAAACAACGTTTGCAGGGTCAGCTAGTATTATACATATTTTGATGTAATACAATATCTTCCTATTATAATTAAGTTATAAAAGCGGGGATTTCTAGATGTTTGGTGCATTCGAAATTGTATTTAACATCTAAACTTCTCAAGTGCAAAAGATTCAAGTGCATCCTGTTGTGTTTGGGTGCTTGACCATTTGGCTGTGAATGATATGGGCAGTAACTACATTTTGTATATCCCATTCATGTAAAAAAAAATTAAATTCTATAGGTTGAAAAGGAGGTCCACCATCAGAACCTAACGACAAAGGTATTCCATGATAAGCAAAAAACTCACTGTTGATTTTAAATGTATTATAACATTCTTAAATGTACACTGTTATTATTTAATAAGGCATTTTCTATGTATTTAGAACAATAATCTATGACAATTATCAAAATTGTGATTATTATCAAAATACAACTTACAAATTTCATAATTAATCAGTGGTTTATTTTGATTACTAGGTTTGAATAACCACATATAAGACTGTGTTTATATTATTTGGCCAAGGTTTTCTGTGAGGCCGTGGTATTACTCCGGTCGAGCCGGCCCATTCATGCCGATTGTCAACTCGTAGTAACTAGTACCTAATAAATAAATACTATTGATTCCATATTATTCCTTCTTTGTTTAGTAGAAGTGATATTTGATTCTAATGTGTTTATGTGTGTATGTGTAAGTGTTTATGTGTAAGCTCATATGTAATTCTAAATTAAACTATTAGCTTCTGTACTGATCAAAGATTTACATTCATGGCAACGAGATGTAATGTGCACACGTCAACAGCACACCGCGTTGCAGTTAATCGAAACACCGCTGATTAAACTTATACGGGTACAGTCGCGTGCAGACGTTTGCCATGCCGCGGATTTAATATTGATAGCGAAACGGAGGTTGCTCAGTCCCAGGCGCGCTGCAAAGCGACCCACCCGACTGTTTACGATACGTGTCATCTTGCAACTGGTGGCTGTATACAAACACGAACTAACATCCAAACTCTATTAACGATCTAATATCCCTAGAGAAATAATTCAAATAGTCCAAGGGATCCTAAAAATCCACCGCGTACCCTTCACTCAAATGTACATCTTGACATGCCAACTTTCATAAATATCAAAGCAGCCTTCCCGAAAACAATTTCTTGGGAATCAAGCGGCATTCACACGTCGCTCTCGTTGCCGGTGGCTAACACAATTTTATTCGAGCATAAAAAACGAGCTCATCATGCAAACGCCAAAGTCGTGGGACGTGGCTCGCTCCCGCGGTAAAACAATTTATCTGCATCGACGGTATTACGAGCGCCGCGCTGTGAATAATATATGTCGCCGGTACCCGGCTGTCAGTCCAACGAAGATGTCTTGAGTCCGTCACACGTCAGGGGTGCCTGGAGATTCTTCTGTTGATCTTTATCTAACAATGCAGTACAAGATACTCAATCATATGTTACATACCTCATGTACACTGCATTGTAAAGCAATTGTTCAGATAAAGTCTCCTTGAAAGTTTAATATTCTAAATTCGAAAGTAACTCTGTCTGTCTGTTACGCTTTCACTACTAATTCACTATATTAATTTTAATAAAATTTGGCATACATACTTTGATTCTTGAGAAAGGACATAGGCTTCTCATTACCGCGACAACCAACAAATACGTGGGCGAGGCCGTGGCCCAAAGCTAGTATGAAATAAATTAATTGACTTTAAAAATGCTCATTGAAAAAATACTAATGCATGTCTTATATACTGTTATGTAACTCAGTGAAAACTGACATCTTGAAAATTTAACATTTAAACATGGAAATATGCGAAAATACCAATATTGTCACAACCCTGTTCGCAAACTTGACGAGGGAAGAGCGACGTGCGGGCTCCTAGAATTAGGTCCTCGTGGAATCGTGTTTTTGCTACCGTGTTTTGACGATGATGAGTGGGTCGAATTGACGTGACGGGTCGCAGGTATCACTTAAGTCCTCGGGGTATAACATAGATAATATTATTATCTTATGAGGGTACGATAAGAAAATGTGCCATATTAATAACTGATAGGATCTTTTCTGTAAATTAAAAACAAACCTTTGTTTTCTTATCTACTAGGATCAGTTTTCGGTCTTTATTAACGTAATCCTTTATTGATCTATGGTCGTCCTATTATTAGAGAGGTTAATAGGGCCACCAGGCCATCATAAGGTCTAAATCAAATAAATAAATAATTGACTTTTATATAAAATACATATTCTTACATAACTACACATTACTTTTAGCTACCTTGAAGGATGTTTCTGGTAATTAAGTGAGGAAACAATTTTGCAAACTTCTTTTTGTCTTATAACATTATTGCATGTATTTAATACTTTTTAAATTGTTAATTAATAGATTTTAATATTACCGTGAAATCTGCAACTATTCTAGTCGACAATCGATCATAACATAGAAGCTAACACACGTGTTTGTATCGTTAATAACTGTAGTGAGTGTATGTAAATAAGTAAAACGTTAACCTTATATTTAGTTAACTTGCCATTCCATGCCCACTTCGTCGGTAGTTAACCGCCCGCTTTTGTTCGACTTAATTAACAAAGACCATTATTTTACCTGATTTTTTTGTTCAATCATAACGAAATATGGTATATGTTACTCCTAAATAGTGTCGCTTTCTTTTAATGAAAAATTTCCAGGATCGGATTAGTACTTACGAAGATCACCCCTTCACCATCAATATAGAAACTTCCTAGAACTTGAAGTCCTACCTTTGAAGTTATATAGATCAATAACATAGCTCACAAAAGAAAATCCTACAATCTGCAATGACACGCAATATTGTTACGTAGCCCACGTGTCACCATTTGCCAACCTCATTACATCTAAATTGAATACAACTCGATAAAAACTGTAATAATTTCCCCCTCTGCAAAGTCAAATCATAAAAATTCCACGTTAAATGTATGACAAGTGTATTTTCCGTTCGATTGGTTCGCCACTGGAATGTCAATCGGATCCTACTTAGCATTCCCCGATGCGAGGAAGGCGCCGAATGGGTGCGGGGCGACGGCGGTTTAACAGCGTCAAGCTACGACTAAAATAAACTTGTATAAATAAATAAATGGCGCCTACGACAATTTAGCTTATTAGTGAGCTTCAAGGAGTTTATGGATTCAATAAGGGTTGTGATACACAGACGAATGCCGACTGGCGATGGTGGTGGTACTTTGAGTATATCGGGATCTTAGGTTATAAATAAACAAGTAGAAGAATTACAAGACATTGCAGTGTTTTAAGGTTGTCTATTATTATTGATTGTAGTAGACCATCACCTCGTTTAAAGTTCGAGTAAGCCTTGCATGCCAGTAAGGCCTACTTGAACTTACACGATTTCAAATATCTGGAATTTTATAATGTTAACATAAAATCGCTTTTATAAAATCGCATTCAAAAAACGCAAAATAACAGTCATCTTGTAATTTACCAGGTGGTCTGAAAAGATTCTGACCTCAACTTGAAGTAAGCAGCACTTGTTAATGATATGAAGGCAGTCGTGCATCATTGCATTCATTTGCATTGTGCATCACTGGTAGTAGTGTTTATAGTTCAATGAAACTGTAGAAAAAAAAAGAAAAAATGTTTTGTGTTATCGCTAAAACGGAAAATTACAGACTCCCACGCTAACTAAAAGCATTTTTATAAGGATTCATGGGCCCTCCACAAAATGGTCTGGTGAAAATCATGGTAAGTCCTTGTGGAAGCGGATAGCACAGTGGACGTCTATTGGCTGAGATGATAATGATTGTTTAAAATGCTATTGAAATAATAACTAAAACACCATAAATAACTAAAATAGTAAACCCACCCAACTATCTCCTACACCATTTTTTCGGTGACAAACGACGCAATCAACTCTTTCGTCGTTTTTCACCGAAAAAATGGTGTTATTTTTTCGAGTCTCGTTTATGAGATCGAAGGCACTCCGCTCGAATCGACTCACACCTACAAAACTATGACTGTCACGGTTAATTTTACTTTATTTCGACCGATTTATTAAAATTAAAGTGTCTATTTGTAATTTAAAACTAACAACTTTTCACGAGATGCTTATGAAAATAAATACAGTAGTTAAAGCTATTTATTTTTATTCCTGTCTGTTTATTCCTGCTAATCTCTGGTATGGCTGTACCGATTTTGACGGGACTTTCACTGGCAGATAGCTTCTGATATTAGAAGTAAATAAGGTTACTTATTTAAAAAAAAATCTAGCTTCGCCCCGCAGTGTTACCCTCCGTTGCTAGTGTACCGTGGGTAGCATGCGGGGTTAGTTTCTAAATAATTTGAACACATTCATATGGTGACGGATTTCGAATATGTAGTCTCACCGATTGTATGTATATTCATTCTTTTCGTGTAATAAGAGGCGACTAAAGGACCTAACTACGCTGGACTACATATCTGCGAAGTGAACGAAAACTTAACAAGTCCTATATCAACAACTCTGGCCAGCGTGGTATATTAGCCAAAAACCTCCTTTCTAAAGAGAGGATTATGACGATCAGTAAGGCTATTTACGTGATGATGATGTGCATTCCAACAGAAAATAAAATCTGTTAACTACATGTAAATGTAAAAAAGCATATGTACTCCGACTACGGTATTTCAATGTTTACCACAACGTATTCATTCGCGTAATATTTATAAACACTACATTTATAACAAGAGTACCCGATGAAGACAATTTGAAGTGAATTGTAATATTTGAAGCGAATTGTTATATTGAAGCGGTTTGAATATTGATAAAATAAATATTTGAACACGTGACCGAGCGCCAGGACTCGCCGTGTTTGCCTCCAACTCGTTCAACGCCTCATTGGTTCGCTGGCTTTGTTGAATTTTATAACAGAATTATACCGTACTGACTTTTGCTCGTGGCTTTTCACGTGTATGTAATATTTTTCAGACAATTCAGGTATAGAAATAATATTTTTTATTAAATTGTCCCCTATTCCTAAAATGTTTCATTTTTATCGGTTAAGTACCTAGTAAGTTATAGAAAGAAAAAAGAAAACAAATAGGCAGACCACCGTATTTATATTACTTATGTATTATTATCAGAAGGAGAATAAGATAGATGATAAATTAATCAAATTAGTTACTTTTTCTTATCTGTCACAACCATAAATTGCATGAAAAGTCTACTAAATATAAACTTGTGACGTCATTGTTTTAGACAACTCAATTGAACAATACAATTCAATGTTTATTTGATTAAAATTTTGTAATGAAAATTAAAAGCTGTAGTAATTGTATTTTCCGAGATGTTTTTTAATATTCGTGTTAATGTAGGAGACATGTGTATATATTTACAATACAGTTTATACCGTGGGAGAGCCACGCTTCGGCATGAATGGGCCGGCTCGACCGGAGTGATACCACGGCCTCACAGAAAACCGGTGTGAAACAGCGCTTACGCTGTGTTTCATCGAGTGAGTGAGGATACCGGAGGCCCATACCCCAATCCAACGCCCCCTATCCCCCTCACCATCCCCTTTCCCCCCAGGCCGCCATAGTGTGGGTCACCATACTGCATTGTTCTTCTTCGCATTGAGGATGGTGACCACCACTCTTGGATTCTGCTCATGCTTTCCATCAGGCAGGGCAGAGTCATTTTGGCAGCTTAAATATATAAAAAAAAAAAAAAACAGTCAAATACCCTATTAGAAATTCTTGCCACTTGTGATGTTTGTGCATGAAAAAAATATAAAGATATTGGAATATGTTTACAATATAATTTGTTGTAAAAGTTATTTTCTTATTCTTCAAAAGAAAAATATAACATACGACCATGGAGGAATGGAGTCAACTATATTCTAAAAAAATAAGGTATATATAATATAAAAAATCTTCGTAAGGTGATCTGTCACCGAACATCACACAAGCTTATATAAAACCTACCGAATTATAAAATTTTCAGCTTTAAAAGTATACCGAGCCACGTGTGTACAGATATTTGACAAATAGTCTATTAGTACGCATAGTCCATACAAAACCTTAACTTGCAGGTGTATAATTCGAAATCTCAGATATTTGAAGTGAGACAGTATGTTTGTCGAACCGAAACGAGGGATCCTTTCCTACCGTGGCCGGCAAAGCAAACGGATATTCAGTTTGAACATTACTTATTGGCGATGGGGAGCTAACGGCTGTCATCCGTGAAAGGACCTTCCATGTCCGGAAACATTTTGTCTTCGAATCCCTTTACATTTCATTTGTCTTGTTAGGTGTCCGTAGGTATGGGTACGTAGGTATGGTACATGTGACTTTAGATATTGGAGAAATCGAGAATATACTCGTAACAAGTGTTTTCAGTAGACATGGACTGGTAGTCTTGGAAAATTGGATTCAGTGAGCTTTACACCTTAAGCCTTTAGTATAGGCGATATAATTTCCAGTTGACATGACATATCAAGCCGTAATCAAATTAAATATCTGTTTTGAAAGAACTTAAAAAACCGAATTAATGCTTACTTATAGTAAAACAGTTTTTGTATTATTGTGGTGGTGTGGTAATATTTTATTTAATAAAATAGTATAGAAAACTGTTTATTTGCACACTATATTACAGAATTAAATAAATGCATAATACATATAAATGTCTGAAGCGTAGTGTACAAAGGGCAGCCTTGTAAGTTTTGATTTCCTTGCGAGTATAGAAAATTTGCAGAATAAACGGCTGTATCTTTTGCTTGCGGTGGCTGATGTTTTCACAGCTCCAAGGTGCAGGGGACCTGAGCATTTAGTATGGTATGGTAATTTCAGCTTGATACCTCCACGCGCTGCTGAGAAAAACGGTCTTGACAGACAGACAGACGGACAACAAAGTGATCCTATAAGGGTTCTGTTTTTCTTATTGAGGTACGAAACCCTAAAAAAACGAGTTATGGCCGAATTTCGAACTCTGGGGATGACTCGTATTGTTTCAATGAATTTGATAGTTTATAATATGCAGTGAAGATGTAGATAATATGATTGTAATCTTTAAATGCCGTATTTTTTATGCAATCAATTTATATTTTTTATTTAGAAAGCCCGAAGGGGTGTCCAAACGTAAAAATAATGACAGTGTAATTGAGGGCACTGACTTCTCAAATCGATTACCACAGATGTCAGAAATAATAAATCGAATAATTACCAATAGGTTTTAATTATTCGATTTATTATTTCTGACATCCAACACTAGCTTGTTTGTTTCTTTTAACGGGCCATTGCCGCACTTAGCCTCTTGATTAGGCCATTATACGTGAGTTTGACATCTCCTACTCCAACCATCCTAGATCATCCCAGAAGCTCAGCAGCCTTTTCAGGTCACTACATGCTCCTGGGAGTGGTGTTGATTGGAGGATGTCCGCCCGTTGATCCGCCACACTTTTACATTCTGTGAGAACGTGCTGCGGTGTTTCTCCTGCCTCCATGCATCCCCTGCACAAAGGCCTATCTGACTTCCAAATATGAGACCTCAATATGAGACAGCAGTCGCATACGCTACCTTATTACCAAAATATGACTTTGATCATCCAACCATAATATACTTTTATGTTAGTTACAGCACTGATTAGAAAGAAAAAACTTGACGCAAACCTACCTGTCTGGTCAGAATGGCGTGGCTGCCCAAAACTACTTTTCTCAGGGGACGTCGATATACGGCAATGGACTTTTAAAGGATGTTTATGATTATATATTAATTTGGATTGCGAGATCTCAATACGAAAACCTCCTAGGCAATAAGCAGACTAGTAACCTGCAGATTTTGTTCAGTGAAGCTAGGTTAATGCGAGAATAACTAAAATTATAAATTTAAAAATCCCCCTACACAAGCACTTAATCGAGTAATCATACGCCTAAAATACCTAACATCATTTTTAAAAATAAACTGATACTCTTACACTGCTGGGCCGATATTTACCAAAGTTAGCTAAGAAGCACTGCAAGGAAACTGGCTTTCAAATGAAAAGAAAACTTATAGAAATCGGTTTGTCCGTTTAAGAGCTACGATGCTACAGTCAGCCACTCAACATCGATATCAAACTTATAACACACCTCTTTTTGCGTCGGAGGTTAAAAATGTCGCCAGACTAACTGAAGAAAACAAATAAACTCTTTAGCTTTATATATTAGTGTATATTATCATGGATAACTTAAAAATATATGTAAAATGAATACCTTCGACTTTTTTTACAACAAATATACGGCCTCAAGTCGTAATAAAGTACGTTATACCTAGGTACTTATTAAACAAATATATCGTGTCCTCTTGGAGTCATGAATTATATTTTGTTTTACTATCTGCCTCGCAGAACAAAACTGTGAAATGAACTGTCGCCTGCGGTATTTCCGGACCAATCAACCTTAAAGAAAACTCCTTCTTAAAAGGCCGGCAACGCACTTGTAACGCCTCTGGTGTTGCGGGTGTCCATGGGTCGCTTACCATCAGACGATACGTCTGCTCGTTTGCCCCCATCCAATATTTTTTTTATTAATCTAAGGAGGGTAGTTTTCATTCGGAATAGGGAATTCCAAATTCTGAAGGGTCAATCTCACTCACCGATTCTTAGCTGTTCTTGTTACTTTTTTATTATTTTTAAAGTGAAATAGACCTAGAGGTTTCGTATTTATAATCTTGCAGTTAAATACAAAACTATAAATACGAATTTGAATACTTAGAGAGCTGGATCTGTAGAGATTTATTGCGTGAAATTGATGATTACAAAATCGACGTCGGATGTTAAATACCCTTGTATCTGACCGATATCTGATTTCTAGTTATTATATGAAGTGGAATATTCTAAATTCAGTCATGCAGTGGATAATTTTCTTTTATATCTAAAATATATATAGGAGGAAGGTGACTGACCGACTAAGTTTCCCAGAGATTAACGCACAGCCCAAACCGCTAAACCTAGAATCCAGAAATTTTGCATGTATGTTCTTTATATAACAAAAGTGAGCACTAATAAAGGAATTTTGGAAATACTACCCTTAAAGGGGTAAAATAGGGGAGGAGAATTTGTATGAAGTTATTCCTGTGTTGGATTTGCTTAAAATTTTATAAAAATATGGTAGGTTTAAAGTAATGAAATATATTTACTTCTACGCGAGCGAAGCAGAAAGGAAAAGCTAGTAATTATAATTATTATTATTACTAGCTTTTCCTATCTCTTTATTGCACAAAATTAGTAACAAGGTGTGCGTAAATAGAAAAACTTAAACTTAAGAAGTACAATTGGCGGCCTTATCGCATGGAGGGAATCTCTTACAGGCAATCGTGAATTACTTAGGTAAAGCATATGTCTAGCAGTGGACTGCTGAGACTGGTGATGATGATAATGATGATGAAATCAGTCAAAAAATATAATTAGACAAACACATTTAGAAAAGCAATTTTAACCGTGTAGTTAAGTTCACGTAATATAATAAAAAGTTGCTTTATTTAAATACAGCTTGAAATAAAAATTACGAGTGTATAATGCCACAATAACAAATATTAAGAAACAACGTTGGTATACGAAAATATAAAAATTTTGCTTACTATACAAAATGTTTTAAACCCTCTTGATGAGCAGAGGGCATTCACAGTATTCCTCCATCGTATGCGATCTTGAGTTTTGCATATGACCTCACTACACAGCTTTCCGATTTTCTTCATCACATCTACGATAATGCGTCGCCAAGTTTGCTTTGGGCGGCCACGCTTACGGTTCCAATCCAGCGCCTATTAGGCGATATGATCGGAGCGTTTACATAAATATAGTCGATGCAGCTCCACTTGCGGCGTTGGATCTGGTGGTCGTTCGGACACTCGTGACAGTGATCCCACAGTTTTCCGTCGGAGATCCTCTCAGGCCAGTATACCTAAATGATTCGGCTAAGGCATTAATTAATAATAATAATTTCATTTATTCTAGTAATTGTGTTAGTGACAATTCATCTTACATCGACGTTAGGAAAATATATATTTTAAAAATTATGTAATTACGTTGCAGTTCCAGAAAAGCGTCTGCAGCACCGGTTTACAATCGCGCAGTCCAATCGACTGGAGATCAGTTTAAGGATGCTGTTGTATGGCCCCGCATTCTGCGTACCAAGGATGCGCATCTCTTACGCATTACACTATAAAAGCTCTCAACGCGGACTTCTGAAAAAATCCCTGAAGCACTACGGAAACGCGGACCCTAAATGAGTTGTTATACTGGACTGAAAGGGCGTTATATGTTTTTAACGTAAAATGAGCCCATGCGTAATCAAGTCACGTAAACAGTGTGCAAACCTCCTAGCCATCGTGTTGGCATGTACAGACAGTGCCCTTCGCTCCCGTTCAATGGCGTTATCGTCTAACAAAGACCTGGAGCCGATGTGAGATGACTGATACAACTTTCCACGTTTCGCATCTCTACAGTAGCACGGATTTGATGTTGATCCTGAGTATTATGATTATAAGCATCTAAGTGGTTAAATGGTGGGTAAGATGGCTAGGGTCTGGACGTACGTAAGGTGTTAGCCTCCTCAGTATACCCTAAGATCTCTGACGCGAAGCTTACGAGGCGTGAGATTATGTACCTAATTGGTTACTGGTATTAGAAAGTTAAAGAAAACGAAAATTATACAACAAATTATGTTGTAATGAAAACCTTCATGAGTAAATAATCGAACAAAAGGTATTTATGTATAATATATACGAACCTACTTTGGTGCATACATACCTTTTCTTTTTTTTTAACGGGGGGAAATCCTAATGGATATTCTCCGTCCTGGGGAGAGGGCGAAGGGGTCTGTCAGGCTTTTACTAACTAAAACCCCCCGGTGTTCCGTCTCTCACCTACGCCAGGGATCACGGGAACTTAAAAGGCATCCGCAATCCCCGACTGGTGCCGGCCCGCTGCTTCGGACCACATCTCGTCAGCGAGAGGAGTGAGGTATTTGACTCCCCTCGAGACTTCAAAGAAGGGCGCACAGAAACACTAAGCGCCGCCACCTCGGGTCCGGTTGGTTGGGGGCGACGAACATGGACGACCTGGACCCAGTTAGGGAGGCCGGTGGAGGTCAGCGTATGCCCTCCTCCGACGCCCGATGCGCCTTCTGCGGACTGAGAGAGAGGTCAGGATCTCCCTCTCCCTTTCCGCAGCCTCCTTCTGCGAGATGACGCTTTCGCAGAAGGACACCACCGCGTCCCAGGACTCCTCGCCGTCGACCATAGGACGAACTACGGCCGGCAGCGAGAGGTCACNGCCTTCTGCGGACTGAGAGAGAGGTCAGGATCTCCCTCTCCCTTTCCGCAGCCTCCTTCTGCGAGATGACGCTTTCGCAGAAGGACACCACCGCGTCCCAGGACTCCTCGCCGTCGACCATAGGACGAACTACGGCCGGCAGCGAGAGGTCACTGCCTGCCTACTACAGAGATGAGGGCACGGCGCGGCCCCTCCCAAGCGGCACACTCTGCCAGCGTATGCCAGTCAGTCGACGCAGTGGTGACACCGAGCGTCCGGCTCCCTGCCTATGCGACACAGGAACCTCCCGAAGCAGCCATACCCCGAGGTACATACATACCTATATCAAATATATTTCATCACTACATACTTAATTCGCGCAAAACTACATACACAATCACACACACATGCACACATACACAGATACACACCACACACACACATACCTCCTCTTAAGGTCTCAAAGTAGTTCATTGTATTTTATTTTTTTTATTTATATTTTTTGTTTCTCATTTAAACTTAAATTTTTTAAATATATTTTTGGTTTAGTTGATCATTGAGCTTTTTGGTGCGGTTGAAACAAGTCTATGAAACTCCATGTGAAATCGTCAGAGGGAGCCCTGGCACTCATAAGACAAGATCTTAGCTTGAGTGCCAGAGGAGACACCAAAAGTGAGATTTACAATACTATTACACAGAATGCGTTTGTAATATTTACGTAGTTATAAGCTAAAATTGTAAAAAAAAATCTAAAATGTTAATAAATTATTATTGTTATTATTTCAGTTTTAGACCGAATGTTTTACCTGTGATAGGTACTTTTGTTTTTCAAAGAATGCCCGTAGATAAAGATGAATATAGTTATGATTCTAACTAGAAGCTACACACTAAAATTTATTTCTAGGGGATCAGAAAGTAAATGAGCAGAGGAGTCACCAGTTGTTAACTACCTGATGGGCATCCAATTGCCACCTAATTCAAGAGTCATAAATATGTTGCCGCTCTTTCAGTCCTCCCTTCTACAAGCAGAGGTTTAGACTCGGTAACCTCGATCGGTAAAAAACAAAGAAATGGTTACACACCTTAAGATTTAATCGTAGACTATCGTAGGTAGACCTCCATAGCCTACTCAGTAATTATGAAAGTTTAAATCGATCTTATAATGTCGTTTATAACGACAAATAAGACTTGTACAGTTCAACTTTGAATCAAATTTCAAGAAGGCTTATATAGTAGACTGATGCGATTATACCAAACGGTTTAGGTTCCAATCGAGGCCAATAGTTTGGGATATCAGAGACAAGTTTGTATGAGTTTTCACTAATCGCTCATGCAGCGGCCAATTTCGACGTGAATGATCCGCCGCCAGGGGCTTTTGTGCCTTGTGCTCGATTCTAATTGAAACTATTTTGGACGCAGGACAATGCAGTATTGTCCGCGTGTCCGGCGGTGTTTGCCGCCTTTATTAATTCAGATGGGCGTGGTGGAGGATGGGCGGGCCGGCGGGCCGGAAGGCGGGGCGTACTCCGGTCCGCCTATTGCGCGATGTCGCCGCGCGCGCCGTGCCGACGCGCCACGCTCACCGGGTACACCGACAGTCGGTCTGTTGACGCCGCGTCTGGCGCTCATCTTGCGCGGACTTCGGTACAACTTTTGAACTTCGCTTACGTCGTCAGATGCTCCACTAAACTTGTTTACTGACTTTGAAAGCTATCACGTCTGTTGAGACTGCAGCGGTTGAGTATAGGGACTGATATAGCGGTGTGCTCAGTGTGTGCCGGTGCCGTGAGCACTACAGCGGCTTGACACGTGCTTTTGACATTTGCTGCACGGCCCCACACGCACGCCAAGTAAGTTATTCGATGAAAACTTAGTTAATTGTAGTTGAGGAGTATTTTTTCCAGTGTTAAAGCAATGCATTTTGAGAACTATCAAACGTACTCCATCAAGAAACAAAATACATTTTCATCCTGATTGAAAAAAAAATACTAGGTGCATCGAGAAAATCACAATTTGAACACCTAATATATCTTTGTTTGTTGTATCTATTCTGTGAGTCGGTTTTTACTGGCTAGTCATTTCGAACCATGTCCTCTTTTACTCAGTCCATCTACATTTGCGTTAATCGTTCTTAAATCTTTTATTCAACAATAACACAATAAAATGTGTCCTATGCATCTCTGAAAAATAAATGCAGAAAAATGTTAAGAAAACAGCTAGACTCTTAAGTACTAAGATTTATCAACAATTAGTCAGTAAATAGGTACTTGCAAGGAGTACTTAATTCAATAAATACCATAACACTTTCTTGTAAGCTTTAATTTTATTTAAAGTCGTAGAAAAACAAAGTGGGCTTCAATTAAATTTATAACTAATTAGCTTAGCTCGTGACTCCGTGTGCGTGTTGTCGCGGTCAAATATTGTGACCTGTGTCCTTCCTCAAGAATTATAGGATCGCAACTGGAAATTTCATCCAAATTGGATAAGGACTTTAGCTGTGAAAGCGTACAGGCAGACGAGAATTATTTCGAACTTATAATATAAGTATGGATAAACATTCTATTCCCGAAAATAGCGTCATATAGCGTTTTCAAAGTCATAATTATCTAACTACATATTTTTTTAAACTGAATTATACAGTCTCACATCATCAAAATAACCTACTAACCAATTTGAATGGCAACAAATCAGTCGTAGCTGACTACTTTCAAATAAAGTTTTTCCTGTCACTGTATAAAAATGTCCGCCCGCCCAAACCATGTTGTCTCCCTCCCCGCACACCCCACCCTCTCCAGGAATCATCGCGGCATTGCTGACAATGTCGAATCCGTTTTATTGCCAACGATCTTTTTATGGCAATTGGCGTGGATCGTTTTTCCATTTCGATTGGGGTGCTTTATCGTACTTAGGGTTTCTTAGCGTTTTTTATGAGGAAAATTCATTCTCTTTCAATGTTTGTTTCGCAAACGAGATGGCTTTTAGCCGAACGGTTGTCTTGTTTAAGCGTGATAATAAGCGATATGGAAATTTTATTTTTGTAGAAACTTATTTATAGTATTTAGTAACAACACTATTGTATTGCAGTTATAGTAATATATATTCGTCTATCGCTTCGGCATGCATGGGCCGATTGGAGCGGAGTGATACCACGGCCTCGTTGTAGTCGTTCGTTGTAGTCTGTTCTAATGTTAAGCCAAGATCTAAATTACAAACAGCTTCGAAGAGAGATATTGTATTGAGTGACTTACGTAAGCCTCGAATCAAACCCCTGAACGCTAGTTTAGAAGCGACTACTAAATATAAAACCAGATGAGGGAGAAGTATCGGTACATCCGCACGCAATTATGGTTATTGTTGTGAAATACGAATATATAAATCCATACAACGGCGTAAACTGACAAATCATACTGCAGGCGGGCCCTTTGATTTTGTGACGGCTTGTTGCACGTGGGACGGTAGTGTGATCAAGGTGACCGTATCTAAGCGAATGGACTATATCTACCCTAAGTTTTTTCTTATAAGAACACAAAACTCAACGCTTGAATATAATTAATCAGAAGTTTATAACACAAGAAGGAAAAACGACGGAAGAACGCTAAAGTAGATCACAAGTAACCTTTAGTATTCCAAATGTACGTGGAATAACTTTTTTAAATACACAATTTAGAAATAAGATAGTGGTAATGAGATTGATAATACAGAGATTTTTACGAGTTTATTACCTAACGATGTAGCTTTAATATACCTTTAAATAAATAAATAAAAAATAAATAAATATGTTCAGACATTTTAACACACAACGCCACCTAGTCCCAAACTAAGCAGAGCTTGTACTATAGGTACTAGATAACTGATATTAATACTTATATACTTTTTTTTGTAAATACATACATATTATGCATAGAAAACACCCAAACTCCGAAAAAAATATTTGGAGATCATACACACATTTGGTCCGACTCAGGAATCGGACCCGAGACCTCTTGCACAGCAGTAGCATTCGCTACCACTATACTTACTTATATACTTTAAAGCTATACATAGAAAGACTCAAGTTTCACAAGTAGTAATAAGTACACACTCATTATGGTAAGTACCTATCAAACGTTAAACTTCTTAAACGGTAATTAAAAACATTTTATAGTGCCCATGTCTTTAGTAAATGTAATAACTCGGCAATTGCAAATGACAATGTTTTTGTAACTGTACATTAACGCTCACTAGTGCTAAGGGGCCGTGCCCACGGGCGACAGAAACGCGGCGATATCATCGTCGTACCTCGTATTTCTAACACCCAGAAATTTCGTTACAAATCGAGGAGTAATCGCTCGCTTGTGGAGATTACCCGATGACAAAAGCGCGTATCCGTCGCATTTCTCTCGTTCGTGGAGACGGCCTCTAAGTTCAATTAGCACTATTTATATTGACTTCAAATAATTATCACTTACTGCGATCTGGATGCGTTTTAATAAACCGTATTCTTCATTGCTTCATTTTCTACCCGTAAGCGTGGCATATTTTCAAATAAAAATTCAAAAATATTTTTAAGGATGGAGTTTTTAAGTAGAGTAGATACAAAAAATACAACCAAAGTGTACATCCTCCTCTTTTTCAAATCTTTTAAAATTATTTGATTATTCTTGAGGTACTGTAAGTAAATATTTCATGCTTTCTAAGTTTGAAAACATGCAAATTTAAAACATAAGTATACTTTAAATTATATAAATGATAACGCAGAATGTCTACGAAATAAAAACACAAACGAAATAATTAAAAAAATAAGAAATCATTGTATGGACATTATCTTAAACATCAACAACATGATCTCAATAAAACAAGCTTCCGAACATGTGGATTCCGAAAATCCATACAGTGATATGCATGCATGCATAGAAAATAAATTAAGATAACTGTTGGGGGAAGGGATATCGCCCGCTGTAATGAGGCGACCACGAGGCGATAACGAGAGCTATTACGCGCTACACGGATTAGGGAGATGCGAATCCGATACATGAACTGTGGAACTAGTATTCGGACGACATTATACCGATCACAAAATTATAGAATACTAGCCACCCCGGCTTCGCTCGGGGAGACATTGGTGTTTACCCAAAAAGCCTATTCAATGCAAACAAACAATCAAATTTTTCCTCTTTATAATATTAGTATAGAAAATCTGATGCATCATAAGTGAAAATCTAACATTTTCGGTTGCAGAAAACATTAAGTAGTTTTGCCATTCGAGTAGCAAAAGAAAGGTTGGTTTTCCTTTCGATAGCACAATAACACTCCTAGCATTGCCTGTTTTCAATCACTACTAACCACTTAATCTCTTCGTATTGTCATTATTGTATTCTTTCTTGACATCTAGCAATTATCTGGAGAACCACACTATGTTACTTGCTTATTACCATTATTTATAACTGAGCGGGCAAATGAGTATTTTCAATATTTGAGTTTTGCCGAGGATTAACATAGTAACATGACATACTAATACGTCACAATAACTACAAATCAAGCATTGATGTATCATACCTACAATAGCTTCCTTTTTTAAGAGTGCTTTGTTCTTCTAATTTATTCAATGATAAGAAGGAAGAAAAATAAAATTGATATCATCGTTTTCTTTCTTTTCTAGAAGCCTGTTAATAGCTGCAGTAACGGATAATTAAATTTAAAAACCAAACAGAATCGAATATAAAAAAACAGTAACTAAATTAACACAAGATTAGGTGTTTAAAATATCTCAGCACTAAAAAGAATAGGAACAAATTTTAAGGCGTGCGTTGACTTGAATTATTGAATAATTTTCTATTCCAGTTGGTTTACCCAAAACTATAACAAACTGATAATTTCCTTTATGAGACTATATTATACACACGCGGTTATATTAATACGCTATAAAAGCAGATGTAAATTTAGATATCTTCATAATAATGTACGGTTTGATACAGTTTAATTTTATTACTCAATAAAAAATAATATTAGATTTTAATATGTCATAAATATGTCTTTTAATAAAGTGGTCTTCACAAAACAGGTAGTTTAAACATGCCACAATTTGGGAAATTTTATCGTAACACATTTCCTGTTATAAATATTATTTAAACATTTAAATTAATGTTGATTGATCTCAATCTTATTACATCTTATTATTCATCCGTAAAATTATTATTCATCTGCTTAATGAGAACTATATGTGGTAATAAGTTGTGTAGATAAAAGTCTAAATAGAAGTCCGGTTATGACACGGCTTGTCGGTATTAGGGTCGGGCCGCGATAAATATTTATGTGTTTACATGTTGTTACCAATAGCTTTAGCTGAATCGTTAGCTCGTTAATAGCTTCATAAATGATATTTCACTCGTTGGATTAACGTTATGTGTTAATCACTTCGTTTTAATTTAGTATTTAATTATAATCTTGAATGTTGGCTAGGTGTTTTGAATCTATTTTTTTTAATAAATCTCGAATGAGTAGACTGAACTTTAGGTAAGTGAGTACCGCTCATAGAAAACTTTGAAAACCAAATAGGATTTTTTTATATACAGTTGACGAAAGACTCTACTCAGCCTGATGGAAGGCAAGAGTAGAATTCGTGATTGGTGGCCACCAACCTAATTGAAGAAGTGAATAATTTAACATGGCGAGCCGCAGTATGGCGACCCGCTGTATGGCGACCCACATTATGGCAACCCGCAATATGGCGACCCGCAGTATGGCGACCCGCAGTATGCCGACTCGCAGTATGGCGACCCGCAGTATGGCGACTTTGTGAGATGCTTTTTCACGTCTCGCTTATATGACCCGGGATCATACAGGAAGGAAAACATATGCGCTGGTAGTGAGTTCCAGGCTTTAACTGCTCGGCACAGAAAGAAAGAGCTTAATCGTTTAATTCGAGAGAAATACAAGCAGTTGAAAGGTACGTAACGCATCCTTAGAAGTTAGAGGGTATCTCTAGGTGAAAGAATTGCGTAAAATTAAAATAAATTTAAAAAAAAATGGTGAAAGCAATTACCTAATAACTTGAATTGTTAGTTATTATCTCTACGAAATCATTATTAATATTTAAAATAAATATATTAAAATATAAATAATAATAATTGTAGCGTAACATTGTTTAGTAGAATGCTTAACGATACGTTTTATAGTGTGGTACCAATGCTCATAAAAATTTAATATCTCTTGCCACATAAAACTATGGATATATATTGTATGTATATATGCATAATGACATAACGGTAGAACAATTCCAACTACGGTTTGCCAGAAGTAAAAACTCATTTTATTTTACATCTTGTTAATTATTTATGCAATATTCTCTTATTCATGAAGCTATGAATGCAATGAAAACATAATGTCATCTTAGAAAACATGTAATTATAGGAATGACTATATTTTTTCTATGGAAATTGTTGTATACATCGCTATGTTGATCCAAAAGACTTTTGTAAAATAATACTTTATTCGAAAGCAAAGAATTTTCAATTAAAACTACAAGGCAAACTATTTATAATAATGAAACAATTTGTATCAACGCTCGTTCCAAACGACAACTGAATCAGATTTGCAGAAAGTTATTTAATATTAGAGAAAAATAACCGGGATTACGAACTATAGTTTCCGAGTAACAAGCGAACGCGAAAGGTTTCAGCGGTCGCATTAAAAACAAATGAGGTTTAAAAAGCAAAGCCCGTAAATGGTGCTAAATGATTGTCGCGAGTAAACGGACGACAAACGGCGACAAAACGTCGGATTGTACCGAACATCGAAAATCCCATTGAAATTATAAACCCAAAAGATTTGTTAGATTAGATGTAGAGATGTTTGCTTTGGAAAATTACGTGAAAATAACTGAACAAATGCAAATAAAAATTTGGTACTACATTGACTATAGTTTAGAATAGTACACGATACTATTACTTTTATGTACGATTAATGAAATATATGTTCGCGAATATGATGTAAACGGGACAATAAAATGACACTTAATTTTTAAATTTCGATCTTCTCATCAATTTCGTAAATGAAACTGTATGTAACTAAAAACTTTGTATGACTGACTTTCGGAAACATGTACTATTTTACCCGCATTAAAAGAATCAACTTCATTCTACTTTAATTTAATAGAGTTTATTTTCAAGATTAATATTTTGGAGACAAGCCCACAAACCAATCTTGTATTTAATTGTAATAAATTTATCTCCCGCTTATTATTATAACTAAGACTATTTTAAATAGTATCTTAGAAACGTATTCATTAAGCAATACAAAACAAACTCGTCTTCAATTGATCGCAAATTTATCATCAATAGCGTGAAAATTATGGTTGGATGTGCGATTTATCCAGCGTTTTAGTCGCCGGTGTGCATAGTCAACTCGGCCGATTGGTTTAGTTAGCAGTGAGCGTCGCGCCTCATTTGCTTGCCGCGCCGCGCCACACCGCACCGCGCCGCATCTCCGTCACCCACCCGACTTTGTTACCACTCTTTTCATTCCAACAACGTTCTAACTATCCGCTCAAGTGATAAATCGGTGCCATATAACTTTATGATGTTTCATGCACTTGATTTTGTGTTTTAACACCGATTACGTCTCATTTTGAAAGGTATTTTTATTACGAACTTATTAGGTTTATGAGAACGTTTAACATTTGCAACATATCATTTAACAGCGTAAGATAATGAGATCTTGAGTTTTATATTTCACAAGTAGATACAAAGTAAGTAGTGGTAAACTTTAAACAATAAATTCAGATCCAAGATACGTGTGGTTTATTGTTTTACAACCAAAGACATATGTGTAAAAATGAACGGTTACAAATTCTACAAATGCATCATTTCTGTAAATACGTATAAACACCAATAAAAACTTTAAAATCATGAAAATAATGTGGTCTCATTCTTTAAATTATATTATTTTGTTCAAAAGGTAATCGGAAAAATGCGTAATGTGATTTTATGACGAAAAAGGAGACCTGGCAAATGTATTAGTCCTATAACGCTACTTGATATCAGATGACATAAATCGACTTCCCAAAAATATATTTTTTTATAACAATAACTTGAGAAACCTTTGACGGAGACTGTATGGTAATGATACTGGTGATAAACATTCCCATTTTATTTAAGCCATAATAATATTACAAATTCGTAAGTAACTCTGTCTGTCTATATATTAAGCTTCACGCCGCTGCCCAATAATTCAACCGCTGCCGAGTTGAATGAAATTTGGTATCATGATACTTTGATTATTGAGGAAAGACATAAGCTCCTCTTTATCATGATAAAAGCTAGTTCAAAATGTATTTCGATTATGAACAAATTAATCACAGATCAAAATGAACATACACATCACAAAATTATTGGTCGGAAATCAAAACCCATAACCTCTGACTCAGGAAACAGGATCACTTATACTAGAACAACAAAAATACGAGAATTGTTTTGAAGCCTTTAAAAAAGGAAAGAAAAATATTGCTAAAATAAGTTTAATTATAAAGCAAGAATTAAAATATCTAAACCCTTTGGAATTGCGAGAATGGAGAAAAAGCAGAGAAAGGCCATCGGTTGAACGCCCAACAGGTTGACGGCGGACTTTTAATGATCCCTTTAATGATTGAGCCGCAGGCGACACGATGCGTTTCGCTCTGATAACCTACGTATAACCTATACCTAGAGCTGTATAGTCTGTGGTATAACAGATTATAGTATTTTGTACCGCACTGTTTAATTTTCAAAAGTTATTTCTAAATTTGTAACTTACACGGGTTTTTTTTCAGGTAAACAGTGAATAGTACTATATGGTAGGGAACTTGCTTTCTAGTTAAAAACTGTTAATGATGGTGATTGATGAAACTGTTAATAAATGTAAATTTTGAGTAAATTCTGTTTCTTAATCCAGTCAGCACCTGGATAACCGATTGCTCGGTTTTTGATGCGTAATAAATTTCATAAAAATTGTAAGAGCCGTTTCGAGATTCAGATTTTAATTAAGAAATTTTCATTTCAAGATATTAGATTTGTCTTATGCCCATGCCTAGTGAAGCGTCCAGCTTATAAAGATTGGAGAAACATAAATATGTTTTGAGGTTAAATGTAATCAGCCAAAATTTATTTAGCAACAGAAATCGTTATCTCAGAAACAATATATTAATTCAAATACGACTCACGACCGTTGTTTCGTTTATAGTAATGAGTAAAGTTAAGATCAGGAGAGGCATAGGCCTGGATATAGGTCCGGTAATGGACTAACAAAGGCTGTTGATGATGACAATGATGGATAATTATGATTGAATAGCTTAAAAGGCGGTAACATACTCGAGTTACAATATAAGGGCGACGGTAGCCGCTTACTATCAGGTAACCCGTTTCCTCGTTTGTCCCTATACCATAAAATAAAACTACGAGTGTTTGGAAATGGTACATACTTGAATGTTTTTTTATTTGCAAAATGATGCAAAAGCATCTAAATAGGCGGCCATAGTGTGGCAGCATGTTGCATTGTTACATTTTCTGCATTCCTAATGAGTATGGCGACCTCTTGAATTCTGCTTTCCATCAGGCTAAGTAGGCAGGCTCATATGTTTATAAAAATTTTTCTTATAGAATTGTTGGTATAAAAAAGCTTAGAACACAAAATGATGCTTAAATTCACTTCCGTTGCTATCCAATTTTACAAAAATAAACAACTTTAAATTAAGTCAAATATATAGCCAAGCATAATTTGCTGTCCGTACTAATGATTTCCGAATTCGTGTGGAACAACCGAATGCGGGTGTGTTGCGGGCCGTGTACTCAATCATTAAGAAATCATTAATAGCGCTTAACGACGGCCTGTCGTGTCACCCTCCGCTGTTTGCACAGCCCTTAACAAATGAATACGTTCTCCGATCATAATACGTCTTGGACTTTTTTATACTTTTTTGTTTATGTTCTAACACAAAATGTGTATAATACCGAGTTTTTAGAAGGTCTAATGATTCGATTTAACGACGACACTAATTTCAATTATTATTAGGTATTACCCTACATTAGGATTATGCTTCTAATCCAGGTATTTATATATGTAATTATTACAATTAAATAAAATTGGAGAGTCTGCATGAAATATTAAAATAACCGCTTTTTATTAAATGCATATGTTTGTATTTTAGGCGCTCATAGCCCAGTTGCACTCAGTGACAAGAAACCATCACCGAGGGTAAGCGACACGGTCAGTACCAGCATGGGTTACCGCTGGTGTCATGATAACATGGGCATCTCCGTGATTCGGGGGTCACGTTAATCAGTCGGTCCTGGTTGTTATCATAGGATAATAGTCGTGAAGCTTAGTTGGATGCCTTTGGGCGTCTTGAAAACACAACATTGTCCTGCCCGTCCTCAAACCGCATTGGGCCAGCGTGCGTAGCGAAAGGACGTTTGGCCTAGCCCTCTCTTGAGAGGAGATCCGAGCCCAGCAGTGGGACATTATGGGTTGTTGGTTTAATTTGATAAGTAAGTATACACGACACTTAAACCTTAAACTCAGTCGGTTTGTTCCGGCCAATCTCTAGAGTGGCTGGGCCGATTTTGACGGGACGTTCACTGGCAGTAAGCTGAAGATATAAGGAGTAACTTAGGCTACTTTTTTAGACTAGCTTTGCCCCGCGGCGTTACACACGGTTGTTGATGTACGCGGTAACACCGGGGGGCTCGGGCTTAAATAATTTCAGCGTTTACACCTAATTTGACTTTCTAGTGCCTAATGTGTTTGTTATACTTATTGATATATATGATTAAGACTTTTAAAATTAAATATAATGTATTTGCATGAAACATGGACATAGAACATACTAACCTATGGGTTAGTACCAGATATCGCATTGGTGGTTTTGGTTATACCATATTCTGCCTTGTTTTGGCATGCAAATATTTTTTGGCTAACATTAACGTAGTGGTGTATGCGACTGCAATGCTAGAGTTCTTGGATGCGATTCCCAGGCTAAACCAAATGTTGGTATGATATGCAAATATTTATTTCGGAGTTTGGGTGTTTTCTTTGTACAGTACGTACGTATTTACCAAAAGAAAGTATTAGTATCAGTTGTCTTCAGATAATTCTTTTGTCAACAGAAAACCACAATTTGTTAGTGTTATACATATTACTGTGGGAGAGCCACAATTCGGCTCGACCGAATTGAGACCACGACCTCACAGAAAACCGGTATGAAACAGCGCTTGCGCTGTGTTTCCCCGGGTGAGTGAGGATACCGGAGGCCCATACCCCAACCCCTCCCTCTATCCCCCTCTCCATCCCCTTAAAATATGTCCTATGTTACGGGGGACTTTACAAACACACATAAAACGAACTCAAAGAACACCGAGACTGAGAACAACAATCGCAGGTACATTACTCAAAGTGTTGTACCATCTGGAAATCGAACCCAAACACTCGACGAAGTAGGACGGCGAGATGACCGCGTAAACCGCCATCCGTGCAATTTTTATGTAATAATAATCTTTAATGCCAGTGTTTTATTGTGTAATACACCATCTATACAAATACATACATACATATACCTATATTATAAGTGCTAAGTATTTCGATAACTTCAATGTTTCTTTTGCTAACGAGCATGTCAATGATTGAGAGTGCTTCAAACAAACCTTGCGTAAAAACTACTTAATTATTATAAAGCTAAGCAGTTCGTGTGTTGGGGTGAACGGCATAACCTCAGGAATTACTGTCTTATGTAGCCTATGTGATCTTTGTAAGCTACTGATTGGAATTACAAAATTATTTTACTGTTGGATATCCTGTTTATAAGGATGGCTATAGGTTACATAACATCACGCTACGATTAATGGGAGACGAGTATCCTCGGGATAAAATGACAAAAACGAGCAAAAGTTATTCCTTCTGAGACAGATATTGCACTAGTATACTAGTAATATTGTATTTGGCCAATTATAGCGACAGTAAAAAGGACATAAATTTAGTAATTATATCGCATAATTGTTTCTTTTGATAAACGTTAACTTTTGTGCACTCAATCTTAAGGAAGGCAATGTAGAGCGAATATAAGAATCATAATCGTTGATTATGTAAATATATAAAATACGTATTTTGTGGCAAAAGTGACGTATCGTATGGCATACTATAATCCATAAACCAATGCTCATTTACAAAGTGCCTTCTGTTTTCAATTAAACTTTTTATCTTGTTTTAACACCATAACTTTAGTCTGTGACAAGTACAGTATATAGGTACCTACCATTGGATAACTTGGTGGGTGCGTGCCTATACCTTGCCAGCGGCGTCCCATTAAAAATAATCGATGCTTGCGAAAATATCGAGGGCTTTCCACTAATGACATCGCGCGGGAAAACAAAGGGTACCGGGTCACAGCTGAGCGGCGAGCACCGCTTCTAACTCCGTCCAGATTCAACCTCGGCTAAGGATGTGTGACGGAGCCTTAAGGGGTTCTTAACACTTTTACGCTCTAAGAGTACGACTCATTTATTATACAAGCGCATTTTACAACCTCCTCAAAAGTGCATAAATCAAAAGAGCACACCAATTCTACTTTCATTTCCTACTTCATACAACAAACTGTCAATAAATAAAATCTAATAAAATAATTTCAACGAATAAAGCATCTATGGACATAAAGCAGTGGAAATTCCAAAATTTTAACGACTTCTAAAGTATAATGCTATTTTACGAGTACGTATAACACTGTCGGTAACGGAAGTTTACTTCCCGAATTTGGTATTTAATAGGTTAATTCACGTGGAAGATGTTTGTGGAGCACCGAGCAATGAGCCCGCTCACCGCCTCACCGAGCGCCCGACTTGTTTTTCTTACAAATGAAATTATTGCGCGAATAAAATATTTTACTGTCTGTCAATTTGTCTGGTTCACTTCGTCGAAATGTTTCTGCGGATATTAAGCAGAGGTTAAAATTTTATTTGCACGGAGTTATTGCCCGAATGCCGGCGTCTGGGCGTGATGTTGTTGGATTCTCCGCGGCACATCGGCTCGTTCGTGGCCCATTATTGCTTGATGTAAGACAATACCTACAAATAAAATAAAATACTCGTCTCTTATTTATTGCTTCGTATAATATCGAGGGGACTTTGTTCGCTAGAAGTGTCGTGCTTCATGTAACGGATGGTCATCGTATGAAATAAGACAACAATACTGACCAATTTGTACTACATTTCTCTCTATCGGTTCTTTTATTTATTTAGTGTAGTTCAGTACGATTAAAGCGGATACCATTATTCACAAATTAAAACAAAAAAAGTAGATACAAACCAAGTCACTAAACAACACATACAAAACTAATATCAAACAAAAAAACATCACAATAAACTATCCCTTCTTTCTCACAAGTAACGTATTAAAACAAATCAATTAAATCAAATCAAATAAATGGAACAAAAGAAAGAAAACAAAAAGAATACAACATAATATTACAAGATTCAAATACAATCAATTCTGAATTCCAAATTACAGGACCTACTTACCTTTCGTAACAAAATTCTGTATTGACTACTGGTCCCCAGACCCCATATTTGGTACGTCTAAATGTAAAATTTATTATCGCGATTTAGTTATCTACTAGTTTTTAAAACATTACGTTATTTTATTCACTTTTATCTGTTCGTAATTTATTTATTTAAATTTATGCACAAAATGTACAATAGCGGATTAAATATATATGTGTATATAGATACATATATACCATATTAAATACAGTATCAAAGGAGAAAGGAAGATTCTGTAACCATAGGCAATATGTTTTGAACTATTACGAGATTTATACCGTTTATTAAGTGAATCAACCTAATTATTTTCATGTACTTATTATATTTTTAGAACTGTGCTTATAGAATTTTCATTCTGCTCATAAAATTGTTACAACTACATTTACAAAACACGTTCCTGTAAATAGGAAGCCAATTTAAGTTGAGACGAAAGGAGGAAATATATCTGCGAAGATTAAAAACGAATCGAATTCAGTTGTTCAGAAGTCGGTCATATTTCTTGAGATCTGCATTCAGGTAGCACACATCACCATAATAAATAATGAGCAGGACCAACGTCTGCACCAACATAGTTTTTATCTCAAGAGGCATAAAGTTCTTTAGTCGGTATAACGCGCGCAGGGATCCTGTAACTTTTTGACTGACACTCGTAACCTCGGTTTGCCAACTATGGTTCAAAAAACCGATCAACAACCCATAATGTCCCATTGCCACTGGGGACAGGGGGTTCGCTGTGTGTGGGACTCCTAACTGACTCGCCAGACTACCCACTAAACCACCACGGTGTGCCACTCTGCGCCTGAGACGGAAGAGATCCGGGAACCGCTTTCTTACGCCATCCGGACCCCTCCCAGCGCCTGCCCGCACTGAAGCGGGCTCCGTCGTCTGATGGTAAACTCTCAATTAAGGCGACGTACGGCACACGCGTAACGCCGCCCCCCTCGCGGGTGGTCTGTGAAGCGGATGGGGGGGAAAACCCATCCCGCCCATCCGCGGCCACTTATGCGATGTCTAACGACACCGCCAACACCACGCCGCCACAGCTCACCGCCTCCTCGGTCACGGCCCTCAGGCCGCCGGCCGTCGAACGCCCCTCTCGGAGCCCGAATTGGCCGTCCGACAGGTCGGGGCCCACCTCGCTGAGGTGGGACTGGCAAGACTATGTTGTGGCTACGAAATCTTGCCGTTGGATGTTTTTAAACCGCCCAAAGGCCTCCAACTAAGCTTCACGGCTGTTATCCTTTGATAACAACCGGGAGCGATAGCTAAACGTGACCTCCAAATCACGGAGACGCTCATCGTAACATGCCACCAGCGGTCAATCATCTAGGTACTGACCGCGTCGTCGTTGCTTGCCCTCGGTGATTGTTTCTAATCACCGAGTGCAACTGGGCTATGAGCGCCTCAACTAAAGTTGCTATTGATGATTTGGGCCTGCCAATTTCTTCACACTGGAACTTAGGGGGATAATTGAACCATTAAATAATATAAGTGGCAATTTGTCTACGTTATTATGCATACGTTGACTGCCCAAACTGATAATTTGGCACTTTGTAGGGTTCACAGTCAAACCGAACCTGTACGAATTGCTGATAGTACCCAGATCGCCGTGAATCATGGTAATGGCTTCTGTTGTGGTATCTACTGCAGCATGATAATAAAGTTGCAAGTCATCGGCGATATCCCAATAATATTGAAATAACCATTTGAAATAAATTATATTTCTACTAAATATAAAATAGAATTGAAACTATAGTTTTTTGATGTACCACTTATGACATTGCAGTTTTAAGATAGGAACTACTCGCATCGGATTGAATGAATCTGTGATACAAACAGAGCTAGTCGCAACTCGCAACAAAGCTGATGTAATTGGTGCATTGTAGGCGGCCGCGGGCAGGCATCGTTAGCCTTTCTTTCGTAGACTCGGTTTTGTCCGGGCCCCGCGCTTGCTAATTAACTATGAAATTAATTGACGCGGCAAAGTTTCCGAGCGAAACTTGAATTAATTGGCACGTCCGACTTCAGCCTAATTAGGAGCCTGAGGCTTTTCAGTATCGCGCTCGTTGATGCCGTGAAAAACACACAAAAGTTTTGTGTATAGTTTGGATATGCGCGAGATTTTCACACTAGAATCAAAATATGAAGCGAGTAACTGCGCGTGCTTTATACACGCTAGTGTTTTTGTTTTCGCAAGTCATTAGTGGTTTGATACATTATATATTATTCTATTGTTTCTTTTTGACTGACCTCATGTCAAGTCATTTAGATGGATTGACTAAGTGCGAGTGTCAGCAGGGTTAATGAACGTTGTCTTACTTGACGTCATCAGATTATTATCTTGATTAGCTGCTTGTAGTTAGTATTTAACAAAACACAACTGATTTTAAATTTCGATAACTGAGAAGCTAACTGATTACAACACACTTTTTTTTAACCTTCTGCTAACCCTCTATCGAGTTTATTGAGTTAGATGACATATTGATGAGTGGATTCATAGTCCGGGCAAAAATAGGCAATATATGGTACATCAGAAATTAAATTTTTGAAATTTTTGTCTGTCTGTTTGTCGATCTGTTCGTCTGTCTGTCTAATCTATTTAACAACTGGCTTGATTTTGAAGGGATTTTCATTTGCAGATAGCTGATGATATGAATTGCAGTTACGGCTACTTTTTATAGACTAGCTGTACTTACGGCGTCACCCACGATTTTTGTAGTAAAACTTACAACAACAATCGCGGGTAACACCGCAGGGCTCAGCTAGTACAAAATACAGAGTCAAAAATAATGTATTTATGTCATCCAAATATTTCGATTCAGGGTGCAAACTAAGACCAACCGTCTTCATATAAAATCTACACGTGCGTACAGTTTTATTTGTTTAGGATCCAAACGCGTTGTAAGAACTTGTACAACATATTCCTGACGCATGATTGTTTCCCCTAACTAACAAAAGCTATTATTTAAGTTTGCTTATTTAGAATTCCCACTGTTACCTATCATTATTTATTTGTAAGTTCACAATATAAACACAGTTCGCATAGAAGGGCCAGCGAGCGGGGAGGGCTGTCCCGAGGCGAAGTAACCTCCATAATTAACATACATTATGAATTATCGAAAATGACCGAGTCGATAGCCCTAATTACACGTTACCGCGCCATCGAGCTCAGTCTGTGTAATGAATAGCTTTGTATTTTATTAATACGTGTTGCCGACCTTCATTAGATATCTTTGTTGGGATGAATCATATATTATGAGCCCTATTACTTGTTAATTGGGTTTATGCCGCCATTTTGGTTTTTTGTTTCTAATTTATAAATTTAAATTAGGAACGTCCTTTCAAAATGAAAAGTTTGGATATTAATTTGTGAGGCTCTTATTCTAATTAATTATTTTATAATATCATTGTGTTTGTAGATGAAATTTTTAGATACGTTTTTAGTTTACTAGTAATTCTGTATAATTAATAACATTATTATTTTATTATTTATTTATAATCTGTCAAGTTTGTACAATGTCGTGCTATCAAAGTCAAAAGAATTCAATGAATACAAGAAAATGTTTCAGTGAATATTCGATCCTGTTACAGTTGCAAGTATTTTTCAATACAAGTTTATGTTTTCGTTTCGCTTTGCCGGTGTCGGTGTGTACAAGAAAGCGGAATAAGCCTGTTAGAGTTTCAGTATGAACGCACAAACTGAAAGAACGGAGGCGTTCCACGGTTCTCAACCACAACCAAATATGTGAGACTTGAAATATTTGTATATTTGTGAACGATAGAAATCAATCAAACGGTACAAAATAAATACGTTTAAATATTTATGTTTTATTTTTCTCGGTACTAAGCTGAAGTAAACTCATTTTTATTTACGAAACATTTTCCAAAAGTAACAATTAGATACATGGTTATCAAATAAAACTATTTGTCATTTAGTATTAGAAAAAAATTAAAGAAAATACAGTTTTGTGACGTTATTTACTTTAACATTGACATTAATGTGTGCTTAAATTTTTCAAAAATGACGATGACAAAACCAATTTAAATTTTATATATTTTATATACATACAACACCCAATTCCAGAGACTGTATTCAATTCATAGACAATAGTAATCTATGAACAGACCACAGTTTTTAATAGCTTAAAAAATATAATAATTTTGCAGCAGACTTGGTGTCGGTCATTACAACGAGTGGTGGCAAGGCGCTGTCCAAGTGACCGCTAATGACCGAGGCGTTGCGGAATCGCCTCGTTACCTGAGCCCATTGTGGGTTAAAGAGTTCTTGAGATGTTCGACGCGTTCCTAATTCAATTTTAAATTTAAAAAAAAATACATATTACCTTAAGTGATATTTTTACAGTTAAAAACCTCTTTGGCTTTTTATATAATTTAATAGTTTTATTTACTAGTTTTTGCTAGTGGCCCCGCCCGCGTGTATTTCGGTTATCACGGTAAGAGACATAGGCTTCTCTTTACCGGACCTCCTTCGTCAATCAAAGTATCTACTTACCAAATTTCATTAAAATCGATGTAGCGGTTTAGCCGTAAAAGCGTAGTAGTATTATAATCAATGCGCCTACTACCATTATTCTAATTACAATGAATAGTATTCTTAATTATTTAATTTTCTACTGTTAGGTACTTTTTTATATGAAATTGTGACTAAACGGGAGGTATACCTACAAAGTTTCAAATTGTATGGGAAATAGAAATTGAAAAGTGATAAGTTTACAGAATTAAATAAAAATCCTAACATATACTTTGCCTTTTCACAATTACATCATAATACCTTTTGAGTACAACGAAATCGGTTAAGAGTGCACGCGTCTTAAGATTACGTGACCGTGACGTTATCATTTATAACCAATTTTCCTTTGAATCGTTTATGGCGAGTGTGTAATCGAAATTTTAAAGCACGTCCTGTGCGCTTATTTGTTTTGTACATTTCGATTTGTAACGAGGAAGTTGTTAAATATACTGAACGACTTTACTTATGATCGAATATAATCGATACTTGGAATTTTATATTTTATTATTTAAAACACTCTTCAGAATATTCTACTTGGTGGAATTAAATTTGTACTACAAACAACGTGGTCCTAAGCGATACATAAATTAAATAGTCAGTAATTTCCTAAGTAATGAGTGACATTGATTTGACTGCACGAATGGCGTAGTGGCTTAAGCGGTCAATCACGAATTTTAACTGCATTAAGTGTTGTGGGTTCGATATACACATGGGACAACACTTTGTATGATCATTAAAAAAAATTCTGAGACTTTTTGTCCATCTCATGTGTTTTTGTAAAGTCACAAAATTAAACAGGTTTAATTCTAAAGCACGAGTTTTTTAAAAAAGGGTGGTTTGTACAATAATATGTTCAAGTGATTTTGTCGAATTTTTTTCATTTAATATCTATCACATGTTCCTTTCAATGAGGTGTCTTAATCCAGCAGTGGCCCAGTGAAGACTGTTGATGATATCTTCTGTCATGGTCAATTTACTGTTATTACTGTTTTTTTTTTGGAACACTGGGCAAAGGAGCCGAGGTTTCATCTAACGATAAGCAATTATCACCGCCCATGGACACCTGCGTTGCCGGCCTTTGGGGGACAGGGAGAAGGATGGGTTGGAGTATGGGTATCCTCACTCACTCGGTGAAAAACAGCGCAGGCGGCCGTGAGGCCGTGGTATTACTCCGGCCGGTCCGCCCTATGCATGCCGAAGCGTGGCTCTCTTACGGTAAGATAATGATTTACTCCAAAGTATGATTCTCAATTTAATTTTTTGTTAAAGATAACAATTTCGTTATCAAGAATTCAAATTCCATATAGATCCCACCATGGCGCACATAGCAGTTAAATGTATTCATTAATTATCAAAATATGTACAATGTTTGAACGCTCGCAACGCTCGCTCGCTCATTCACAAACTACACTAATTTATGCACTCGGTGATCGAGCTGCAAGTTGATTGCTTTTCTTTCCAACTTGTTAACTTCGCTTCATACTCAGTAATAGGGGACGGCTGGGAGTCTACACATGTGTAGTTTGTAGCTCTCTACAGAATGCTTTACTTTCGGTTTCGAAATTACACCATCTCTCAGATACACAACAGAAGTGAAAAGAAATACTTAGAGTATTCAAAAGTTAATAATTACTAATTAATAATTATTGATGTGTAGATCGATACGAAGTATGGAGGTTAATGAAATATTGCGAGGTAGTTAAATTATAATATGTCACAAACAGATGGTGTAACTACATTGTTAAAAAGTAACTTGAGAATACACACAACAACTAGATCCAATTCTCTCAAAACTTGCTTGACCTAATCTGAGATTGGACTACAAAGGTACTTACATGTAGCAAGTCTGGAACTTACGTGAGCGCGACTACCCTACTGAACTTGTTACCAGGCTGTGTTTTGAATATCAGCCTGGTATCAAAGACACTAACACTAAAGACGTCTTCTTTAGTTGTTTTCTTCTTCTTCTTTTGATGAGATGAACCAGCTAATCAGCTATTTCTGACGGATTTTTTCTTACGGTTTTACTATCACATTTTTTTCAGTTCGGTCGCGCAGCAAAATCCCTATCCCCTCCAAGCCTGCCGTAAGGAACTTCGTTCCAAAAATATGGATGAGATGAAGTAAAAAACGAACTCCTTAGTTATTTTCATCTAAATGTACCTTTCAAAAAATTAAAAAACTAATTGAAAGGTGACATATTATTTTTTAATATGGTAAAATATAAGTATGAGATATAAAATAAATTGTTAATTGATGAATCTGGTGGTTTTCAATAATATTTTATTTGCATTTTTCCATTGGCGACTGTAGCCACTTACTATCAAGACCTTTATGGCCGTTCGTTTACCTCTGCCATAAACAAAAATGAAACATACTCTCCACGTCCGTAGGTACATCAAGTCCGTACGTCACTACTTTCAAAAGTTCCAACGAAAAAATACTTTGAAAATAAAACCTCTTTTAGTTTAACTGTACATTACTGGATTTTAACTGATTCCGTAACACTAAAACTTTAAAAATATAATAAATAGACAAAATATATTACACAATGAATACACAAAGAAATAGAGAAATTCTTGGCTATCAAAAAATTATTAATCATTATTAACATAATCACATCTTCTCAATTGAAATCCAGTCTCAATTATCCAGCATTTTACTCATTTCAAAGTAAACATCGCTAAAAAATCTTGAACGAACAAGTTGGCGTCACACTTGACCGATTTCATTTATTTATTTATTCACTGTGCACAAATGAAGTATTACCTCGGCATGCATTTATTTGAATTTCTCCTCGTCTTTTAACATTTCATAAGTGTTGGACATTTCTCCGCATAAGTGCTCACTAAATAACGCTTAAACACATTGACAACACGGCAATTTGTTAGCCGTAACAACAATAACACAACAATCGTACAACAATAACCCATTAGACAAGTTGTGGAAATTTTCCGGTTATTTCCGATTCACACCGATTGTTACGGCCGACGCGGTCATTCGAAAGGCCATAACTTGGCCCGAGACCTGCTTCGAGTGGGGTCTATGGCCAACGACTAAGGAATCGTGTATTTATGGTATATTTGTGGTATATTTACGACCTATATTATGCCAAAGATTTATTGGGTGCGGTGTAATTAGCGCGCGTATAGATTTACAATCCGAATTCGTAGATTAGCCACTTGGGGTTTCTCATGCTAATAAGGCATTTTGACTCGAAATAATTGTTGAATCTTACGTGTTGACATTACTTGTAATTCACAAAATTGATGCTCAATATTTATGAAAACTAATGATTTTGTAATACTGACTCAATACTTTCAATATAAAAAATCTCAAGTGTACTAGAAATGTTTTCTAAGGAATTGAACAGCAAACAAATGGTTCGTTGCAGCTACTGGTCTTTAAACACTATAATTTTACGAAAAAATACTTAAATTCCATTATTACCTTGAATACATACAGCGTGTTTGATAAGAATATGACCGGAATATTTTAAATTTTGGAATGCAATTTTTAAAAATAAATCTTAGGCTGAATGTCTATTCTATATCTGTCCTAAATTATCGATCTATATCTGTCCTAAATTAGTATAAATAGCGATATGGTTGAGGTGAGTGCGCCGGCGCCGCGAGCGAACGTAAATCAGGCACAACCGCTTATTAAGTTGTTAGGGGCGGCCATGTCTGTTGCCCACGCGTACTCGCTCTCGACCAGTCTGTCCACGCCCTTATGTTTGCCTTATATCTCTGAAGTTTTTTCGTAAATCTGTTTATTCCTTGCAATGACTTGTTACTGTAAAAAAAACTCATGTATAAAAGACATATTAGTACTAGATGTAATATTTATGTTGTTAATTAAAATATGGTGAATAAATTTGTTAAATGACTTAAATAAAATAGGTATGCAACTTTATTATTCGGCCCGGACACAGACCTGGTATATGATTTATCTGGCTCAGATTAGTCGGATACCGGATACATGCTAAGTGGATATCCAAACTTACAAAGTGGATACTTATCTCTAATAAATACCTTGAAAACAAAGAGAAAAAAAACAATAAACTTAAGTGTTGCAAAGACATCTTAGGGCGATGCAGAACCAAAGAGGGTAGATGCACAAAAATTTAAAATGTCATTTAAAATATACAGTGTAAGAAACCCAAACAATGATTTATTAAAAAAAAGAATCACTTTAATCACAAGTGTGGGTATTTGCAGATAATATAAAAAAAATAATTATAAAGTAGCCAAGCAAGAGACCACAGGGTACGCGAGTGCACCAGCCAAATGAGACGGTGCGAGACCGACAGACTGCTTTTATAGCGGCGGCAGAGGAGTAGTGCGGGGGCGACGTTACTCTTCTAAGAACAGAACATCATATATAATATTAATAGTACTACACATAAGTGTAAAATGTATATAACAAACACTTATATAAATGTCACCGTAAAATTATAAAAACTCTTAGATCATAATCTACCTAGCGAGATTGTAAACTGTCGAAAGATTGGCAACTGTGATACACTGCTTACAATTTAACGTAATATTTTTCGTTAGATTATAATGTACTGAAGTTAAACAGTTAAATCATCTGTCACGCGTCAAATTGCCAAGTTTCCCTGATTGGATTGGCCGTTCTATAGCCATAATGTTGGTTAAGTTGCCGTAACAATTTTAATGTTACTTATTTTAAAGACGTGAGGTATTTTCAATATCAAGTCAATTTACAATCACAAAAATATTTTACATTCGCCCACAAACGAATTAACAAACAAACATGGCGGCGTGGGACATTTGCTGTTCAACCAACCAGAGCGCGATATGTGATCCGTCGCATTCCATATCACAATTTGACGGTTTCACTTTAATAGATTATAATCTAACTAATAATAATATTTTAAATTGGAAGCCGTATGTACTGGTTCACAATCTTACGACAGTTTACAATCCAGTAAGATCTATTACAATCTAACGGTTTTGACAATCTGACGAAATAATGAATACTTGAATATGCTTATTGTAAAGTTGAGAGTAGCTCTCAACTTTTATACGAGTATTCAGATGGATCAGAAAAAGTGTTTATTTAATGTTACGGCAATAGATATCAAAAACTTTGCCGAGTTTTCGCGATCCTAATCTCGAGAGTAAGAGCGTTCCGCAGCAGCACGGATTCAGCAAAATAGAATGTACAAAGTCAGACCGGTGTTTGGGATAGTGAAGAACTATATTGTTTACAGACCTAAGGTTTTTAAAGTGGTTTGTGCCTAAATACTGAAGGTGAGTAGTTAAGTATCAAGGAAAAGTTGGATATATAATAAAATTACTTCAAACAAATTACTTTACATAGAACAATTATTATTATTTCTGTGAGGCCGTGGTATCACTCCGGTCGAGCCGGCCCATTCATGCCGAAGCGTGGTTCTTCCACGGTAAATTGTCGTTTAAGTGTACACCAAACTTTTACAGGCAGTGTTAAAGGAGACAAAGACACTATTCTCTGAGAGCAAACAGTAGCCAACATTCACTCATCTTCAAAATTAAGGTCATCCATAGAAGACTTTGTAGTGTCGATAACTCCGAATGCTCTCACATCCCTTGCTCTTTATGCATTTGAGTTTGCGCTTAAGTGTCCTCACTATTGTGTAAGAGCAATATCTGTGAAAGTTGTGTGCCTTTGTAGACCCAGACAACAATGAGCCATTTCGAATTAGCCATCGATTTATCTACCAATGGTTTTCACGAGCAAGTTTTAGCACGCCCATCTTATACGCAATAACACTACAAAAATAATTGCGTTTCATTTCGATATCAATAACTTTTATAATTATTGTGTCAATTCTCGGAACTCTTAATAAAACTCTTAATAAATCTATTTACATTCTTCATTGTGTAGGGAGGTTACATGAAATCAATGCTAGATTGAAATCAAAATGTAGAATTAATATGTATTTTTGTTCAAGTATTAAGATGATTATATTATCAAGAGTGCTAGAATATTTTTAACAATGATTTCTAAAGATAAACCAATAGTTTAATTTGAATCTATAGGTTCTATGGGTTCTCTTTCTAATAGATAAATACCTACTGAGATGTAGAGAAGTACATCATCATCAACTGTCATTTTATATATGTATTAAGCATTGGCGCGCACAATAGACATTTTTTAACAAAATCAAAATCTTTAACATGGAATCTAATTTCGGTCGATTTCTCTCCAATACTCGAATCGTGGCGATAACTCATGGTTCCGCGTGCACAAGAGGAGATACTAATAAGTAACATTTCTCTTGACTAAAAAAACCTGAGTTTTAAGAATTAGATTCTTAAGTTTCGGCTCTATCAAAGGTACATTACCCATTCCAGTCACGTACAATTGGCCGGTTTTAAACAAGTTAATGATGTTCAGTGATTTATGGACTTCAATCGCCTCCATTACGAAATCTACCGATATCTCAACTATAGATCGTACTATAAATTAGAGTGCATCCACAATCGACTACATTTAATATAATATAGTCATATTAAATATTTTAACTGTAGCTTCAATTTAACGTTCATAAGTGTTTCACTTGGTGTCTTGATTGAATAAATGATTTTGAATTGGAATATTCGTAAAATGTCCGACTTTTCTTTAATATTTAGTTTGATCAATACCGGCAAAAAATTGAGAAAAATCTGGTTGAAAAGAAATTTCTAAATTAGAACTTGTAATTTGCTCCATTTCTAGGGAAAGTCTTAAAGTAGGTACTCATATCTCTGCATGCATAAAGTACCTAATTAAAACATTAAATAAAACTCTAAATTAATTCTGTTTTACTTGATATGAAACTATCTCAGTTGAACTAATGTAGAGCTCCGGTCCCAGTTATCCGTACTACAGATAATATATTATCAACTAATAAACGATAATGATGATACTTTTAATATCTGTGAGTGTATTAATCGAGCCTATTTATTGAGGAGGCTGAATTAATTGCTTCGTGAATGATAATCTCCTGAAGCTATTTCTGAGTTTATCTATTTGTTGATTAAGTAATGGTGATTGTGTGGCCTCACTTATGTTTATGACGGCTGTGTAACGACATAAAGCGGAGCGAAGTCGAGCGAAGAATGTATGAGAATAAGTGTTTAAATACTGCTAGGCTTAGCGATGAGATGTTGACATTTCTAAAGTTATTTAGGCCTGGTTATCTATATATATATAAAAGAAAGTCGTATTAGTTACACTATATATAACTCGAGAACGGCTGAACCGATTTAGCTGGAAATTGGATGGGAGGTAGCTTAGAACCAGGATCTATACGTAGGATACTTACTTTTGGCCTAGGATCTTTTTTTTTGGTTAGCGCTGCGGCTGCGGGTAAAACAACGGGGCTCACCGATGTTATAAATAAAGGCGGAGGAACGAAGGAGGAATTATAGGAAGGATGCCTTTTAAAGTTATATTTACGGTTACTGTGGCCTCAATAAGTTATTAGTGTAAGACTGACATAATAAGTATCACTAAATATGTGTTAGTGTGTGTGTGTTTTTAAATTGTTAATGACAAAACAGTCAGTGAAGTATTTTATCTCTTAAAATCCAAGATACAATTTAATGCGTCGGTGAAACAAGATCAAGGCAAATGTTGCTTGGAGTTTGGTCTTTTTGGTTTGATATTACTTTACTAGGAATTCAGTAGTGATTTTGATAATGCTGTTCATTAATTCCAATACCCATACCATTATGATGTTCGCCCTGCATCGCCCTAATAAAATTTCCTAAGCATGGAAATAAATATAAGTTAATATCTATAATGCTTCTTAAGAGGGCAAAGGTTTACTTATTTACATTTTCGAATTGCTCTGTAATCTCAAATATTTCGAATGTATTTTCTAACAACCGTGTAATCTTCTTGTTGATGCAAGTTCTTTCTTCAGGTCACAAGGTTATCCACCTGCATATTCAACACGTATGAGAATACGTTTTTTTCGAAATAAGGAAACGGTATCTAAATAATACGTGGACTGTGCTATCATTAATTTCGAAAATTAGTGGGTGCATAGTCTGATATCAAAGATACGGTACTCAAGCTGAAGATACACTGATAGAGATTGGTCAACATGATATCTTTGACTTAAGATTAAGATTTCAAATTACGGATGACTAAAAGAAAGCTGTTTTATATTTATTATATTAGTTCGGTTATTTTCGATGACGAAAATTAGAAAAGTAGGTTAATGATGAATAAGTCTTTAAATATATACTTATATACAGATATATGGTCTACAAAAACTGTTTGAAATGCCACATATATTCGTTTATTTATTTTATGAGTTATATTTTAAATGTACCTATTTAGAACTGAACTATATATATTAATTTAATGGTGACTCCACCGCAGCCCACTGGAATACTTACTATATTGTTTTTTTACGCTACTTAAATTTGTTTTACGTGTACAATTTACAAATTTTGGTTCATTATATTAAATATTTTCACGGGAATTAACGCGATCACTTATTTCAAGGTATTTCACAGGCTCACTCTGTGACCACGCCCAGTGCAACCTGATCGAAACGTCCGGCAAATTAGAGGTATGTAATACCTCCTACTCCTAATACCTTTTCACGGGAATTCCCGCGAAAATAATAATTATATCATGAAACGCGAAAGTTTAAGTTAGAGTTAGTTTTTGTTCACAATTTTTTTTGGAAATCTTTTGAATATTTATTTTATTCTTAGCCTATAAAAAGAAAACTTTCATTAGTGTCACAAAGGTTTGCTGTAGAATATAAATGCGTGTGAATATATTTTAACCTTCGTGAATATGATCAATCGTGTTACTAGTACAGGTCGAACGCTTTATAGGGCGGGTGCACACTGCGAGTTTGAGCGATACCGCCCGATAATACCGACTCGTTAGACGTTACCGACGACGCGTGAGAAGCGCCTCAGCATCATTTCTCAGGCCGAGATGAAAAAATATACATGTTTGGTGTAGTTGCGATCGTTTTGCTTGTATTATCGTAGATAAAAGATGTTCTTGGTGTTTCAAGCGATTTATTTTTTCACTATTTACTGATTACAGAGTCTGTTCATTTTGTTTTTCTATTACCTTACACGTTAGTTTATTTTTTTATATTAGTTTGTTTTCTTGTTACGCTTTCACGTAAAAACCATCATACCTATTTTAAAAATACTTACTAATAAAAACCTAAATTTTCCGCGCAACAAAGGTGCCATTTTTTACTGCGGTAACTTGCATACACGCGGATAGAGTCGCGGGAATAAGCTAGTATATGAACTAGTATAAGCAAGCTAGCAGTATGTGTCTATTAGGTGGGCAATTACCTTTAAAGTCATTTAAATATTCTATAATGTCGACCATTAGTGCTGATTGACAGGCTCATTGAATCTACTGAAGGCTTATTGAGTTAAGTGCTTTTCAGCCACTGTGTAATAAATTTAATGGCAGAAAATCAAAAGGTACCTAGAAAAGCATTGATATATTTTGCCATTGTATCTAAACTATAAACTAAATATGTCGATCCTACACATGTCTAAATAAAATAGGAAAGAATAAATTATGACTTGAAAGTGTTTTTTAACCCAGCTTTATCATTAGCAATGCAAAAATATAATCTATTAGCCAACCAGTGCTCACTTCGTTGGGCGTTAACTGACCGCTTTTCTTCGACCTGATTTACAAATACTATTGATTTTGGATGGTTTTTTTGTTCAATCATAATAAAATATGGTCTATATCACTGCTGAATAGTGTCGCTGCATGTTTGTGAAATAATTTTCAGGATCGGATAAGCCCTTTGAAGATTACCCCCCTACAACTATACTAAGTAATAAATTTTACCTCTTTATAAAATTATTTGTATAGTTGTATTTCCATCAGTTTTACACATATCTAAATAAAATAGGAAAGAAAAATTTTGATTTTATTTATTTTTACGTTTTCTAAACTATGATCTATTTATTACCATCAGTTGTACACATGTCTAAATAAAGTAGGCAAAAAAATCGTGATTTTAGCTCAGCTTAAAATAAATAAGAAACTTATAATGATAACGGTAACTGGTACTCTTGAAATGTATAGATAGATAATTGTTTGTAGATAATGGTACGTAACCCTCCCTGCGCGAGACCGACTAGCACTTGGCCGATTTCTCAATAATTTCTCCAATAAGACTGTTTCTTAGTTTTCAAAACAGAAATCCCTGTAATTCTACAACACATTGAGACTTTATTGTCATATAACACAAACAAGGTAACAAGGTTTAATTTTTTTTTTATATATATATATATCTTTATTGTATACATGCATTATATATCTTTATTGTATACATAAATATATGGTACCTGAAATATGTAAATACATTAAAACGGTAATTAAGACATTCTTCTTTACACGTATTTCAACTTAAACAGGCGTTCCTTTAAAGTACATGTATTATGACGTCACATTACACTAATAAGCGTCATTACTTGATGACAACACACGCCATTATTCGCACACAGTGTCAGCGAGATATCATTACCAGGATTTTTTGCAATTTCTACTGAAATATTAATTAAAATACTCCCTTGAGACTGTGGACCGGCTGCAGCCCTCACGGAGAACGTAATAATAACTCGCTTTATTTCTTAAGTGAGTAACACTTGTAATGTCTTCATTAACCAGAATAATTGCATAAATATCTATATAAATAAATAAAATTGAGGTGTCTGTTTGTAACTTCAAATTAAGAGCTTTTCTTCAAATGTTTATGAAAGTTTATACGGTAGGTACTTATATCAAAAAATTAATTTTATTTTTGTCTGTTTGTTCCGCTTAATATCTGGAACGGTCGTCTGATGTTGAACAGGTATACGAACAACCGATAGTAGAGCTACGGAGCTCAGCTATTATAATATAAAGTTTAAACGTTTTTACCAATTAAATATTTATAGTAATAGTTAATACCGATCAAGAATGTACTTTTTAATTTAAAAACATCATGAATATAATTCCCATTTACAATCTCGTCTGGGCAAGGCATCGCCGTAGAACAAAACATAGATCACGTAAAAATAATTCAACGTTGCTGAATTTTAATAAGGCAAAAAGTTTGTTTGTAGTAATATTTGTTTCTTAGCTCATTTCGGTGCTCACGTAGAGCGGCGCGGGGAGGGACAGTGTGCGATGTGCCGCCTGCTTTGCACGTCGTCATTTCCTCAAAAGTAATTCAAATGGAATCGTGTGCGCCGTTATTAAATATTTCATAACTTACCTCGCCCCCCACACCTCGACTGTGTCTCAACCCCCTCCGCCCCTGCGACCGCATATTAAAGTCATAAAAAAGGGTTGTTTGATCTATCCCCTAAAACAATTTACATATCTCGGTTCAGCCCGCCGCTAAATTATTTAATTAAGAGAGGCATAAGTTTTTATTATTTTAATATGTCGGGTATAAAATTGTGTTAATGGAACAATGCCGCCGTTGTGGACTGAATTTTAGCCCTCGAAAGCGGGGAGATTACGAGCATCGACGTAAATATACGAAATACTCGAAGTATTCTAATTTAGTTTATCAAATAAATTAATGGCTTGTGTAATTAAATAGATTTAATAATAATCTCCTTTGATCTCTTCTGTACTCTTTGAAGCTTAATTCCAAAGTAATTAACTTCGATTGTTTTAATTGTTTAAATTATACTTGGAAAAAATAATTTACGAATGCAAACACTTCAAAACATTTTCTAATATCTTGTGTTCAATATCTCCATACATCTTTGTATTGATTGAACGGCACAATTGTATTATATCAACGTGTAATCTATACTGTATTCTTTAATTTTAAAACTTCATATCTATTTGACGTATAGAGTTTACTAATCAGTCTTTTTTTTTATATATATTTAAGCTGCCAAAATGACTCTGCCCTGCCTGATGGAAAGCATGAGCAGAATCCAAGAGTGGTGGTCACCATCCTCAATGCGAAAAAGAACAATGCAGCATGGTGACCCACACTATGGCGGCCGGGGGGGAAAGGGGATGGTGAGGGGATAGGGGGCGTTGGATCGGGGTATGGGCCTCCGGTATCCTCACTCACTCGATGAAACACAGCGTAAGCGCTGTTTTACACCGGTTTTCTGTGAGGCCGTGGTATCACTCCGGTCGAGCCGGCCCATTCATGCCGAAGCGTGGCTCTCCAATCCGCGTCTAACCAATTACCTAATTAATAAGACTCGTTGTCGCTGTAATCTCTTCATATATATAAAATTCTCGTGTCGCGATGTTTGTAGTTAAACTCCTCCGAAACGGCTTGACCGATTCTCAGGAAATTTTGTGTGCATATAGGGTAGACAACATCTACCCATACCCATACCTAATATTTTTTCCTTTTGACAATTTATTTTATATGACAATACAACGCTCGCTGGGTCAGCTAGTTTTATTATAACATCTATTCCTGATTACACAGCAAGTATTGACTTACTCTTTATTGTAGGTACACATATAGACTGTGTATTAGAATAAGTAATGATTCCTTAACTCAGTTTGAAATTACTTTGTAAACCAAGGAAAAATGAAACTAATGAATTTTCTTCTTATTTAGAGTTTGCTTTAACACCTGGAAACAATATAAATGGTAAATCTTTAATTTAAATTTGAGGAATTAATTAGGAGGCATTACAAATATCAGCCCTTTACCGTTGTTTTGGCAGTAAGGAAAGTTGACTTCAAAACTCGATATGAGCAGTAGCAAGATTAACTAGAGATCACACACAGACAGATGGTCCACGTAACAGTTAGCACGTACGTGGACCATCAAAAAGTAACATTATTAACTGTCAAGTTATCTCCCCTGTGTTCACCGAGGATACCGGAGGCCCATACCCCAAAGGACTTCAACGCGAAATCCATCGCGTGGGGTTCCCCGGCGACGGACGCCAAGGGAGAGGCCGTAGTGGAGTGGGCGGCCTCGGTGGGCCTCTGTTTGTTAAACAGAGGCTCCACCAACACGTGCGTGCGACAGCAGGGGGGGTCGATAGTGGACCTTTCGTTCGCTACCCCTGCAGTCGCCGCACGAGTAAGGAACTGGTGTGTCCTGGATGAGGTCGAGACGCTCTCGGATCATTTGTACATCCGATTCGAGCTCTCCCGNAAAAGGCCCATACCCCAAACCCTTCCCATATCCCCTCCCCATCCCCCAATTGCCGGTAAAACGCACTTGTGACATCTCTAGTGTCGCGGGTGTCCAAGGGCGGCGGTAATCGTTTACCATCCGGCGATACATCTGCTCGTTAGTCATCTATTCCATAAAAAATCGAAATCATAGCCTGTTTTCTGCCATATTTATACAATTTAAAAAAAACTATCTCTAAAACAGTTGATGTTAATTAAACTTGCAGCAACGTAAACCGTTTAACCGTTACGACCTTACTTTGCCAGCACATCGCTAAGCGAAAGCATGTGAAATTAGTGTCGCATTACTTGACCGGTGAGTAATAAACACCAAAAAAAGAGTAAAAAGAATTGTCTATGGCATGCAGCGGTTTGTACACCCGGTATGTTAAACAGTGGTAATGAAAACTGCGCCAGATACACTATTACTCTCGTCCGCTGATCTTGTGGGGAATGTCTGCACCCTGTGTGTGAATGTACGTTCGGAGAATACATGTGCGACGATTTGTACATTGTGTTACTATCGGGACATTTAGTTTTTACTGCATCAGAGACCAATATTTCTTTAGTAACAATCTTTGACAGATTGCGGTGGTTTGTACACCCAGTATGTTAAACAATGGTAATGAAAACTGCGTCAGATATACTATTACTCTCGTCTTCTGATCTTGTGGGGAATGTTTGCACCCTGTGTGTGAATGTACGTTCGGATAATACATGTGCGACGATTTGTACATTTTGTTACTACCGGGTCATTTTGTTTTTACAACATCAGAGAACAATATTTCTTTAGTAACAATCTTTTACAGATTACAGAAGAAGACAGAAAGAAGAAGTGCAAATAATATTTATTTGATATTGATTAATTAGTCTCTTGTAGAATGTATTTATATGCACATCTACATAAAACAACTCGATTTAAAGGTCATTAGGGAGTAAGTTCATTATTTTGGTTAAGGGAGGTATTTTTATGACTGCGCGTAAAAATAGTGTAATTTAGGGGAAATAATCTTATATACACACGATTGTCAGTATACGAGTTTCCTGTTCCATCATAACTTTTAAAAGCAAGACAGTCTTAATATGATAGGTACCATTATTGAAAAAAAAACCGGCCAAGTGCGAGTGTAGGTAACTAAAAATATATGCTTTTCGCAATTTTTCCTTTATCTGTGCTATAGACGTTACTTCGAACCAAATTTCAAAATTATGAAGTTCACGGGAAGTCGAAAGTTTGCAGCATAAACGGCTGTATCTTTCGATTGCGTTGGCTTAGAAGTTTGATTTATTCACAGCTTCAAGGGACAGTATACCTGAGTATTTAACATGAATTTTATTTTGATACCTCTACGCGTTTCTAAGAAAAAGAGTCTTTACAGGCAGACGGACAATAAAGTGATGGGTTCCGTTTTTTCTTTTAGTGGTACGGAACCTGAAAAATACTGATACTACACTTAGGGAACAACACAAGACCATCTTTGTAGAAATCTCTATAAATCTCTTCCTCTTAGGTAATCGAACCACTTTCTTTTGTATATATTTATTTTAATAACAGTACACAATCCTTGTTACTATAATAAAAATATAATGATTACAAATCTGGACAGACAAAATGCTATGCTCAATCGTGCAGGGTTCGGAATACACATACATTTAACTAAATAGAAAATGTAATATTTAACAAAAAGAATCATAATAAGACATATACAAAATAACAATAGCATAGATATTTGCATACGCAACAATAACATGCTCGCACTCTATCTAGTCGTACAAGACAGTCATTGAAACAGACGGTCCGGTCCATAGGGTGGTTCTTCTCGTTGCTGACCACCCGAGGTTAATGAGCGCATTTTTATGTGCTCTCGCAATGAGGAATGCAAATTTGGTGGCGGTTTCTAGCGCGTTTACCCCATTGTTTTAACACCCGACGCTTTACACCCTCGGACTTTTATACCTTTAAATACGAAAACCCTCTAATAATGCGAGTTAACGTGACACTTTAGTACTAATCCTTTGTTTTTGTTGAACGGACGTAGTGTTATAAATATGTGGCTGTTAATGCTGGCACGCAAATGAGGTGTTGGTTATTGCGCATTTTGTTTGTTATGCAAATGGCTTTAAGGTATTTTACTAACAAAATTGACTTTAAAGTTTTAAGTACCCAAGCATTTTTGGGCGGTAAATAATTTTAATCTGTTTCAAAAAAGTTAAATTATTATTAATTGGGTTATATTTTTATGGAGGCAACTTACAAAAAAGAATGATATTTTTTTTATTTATTCGTCTTGATGTAAACGCATTGAAGTCTCTGATACTTTTTTCAAGTTAGATATTTAATTAGATCAAAATAGGAATCAAACACCTCAAGTAAATGAACCAATAAATAATAAACTTAAACAGAATGCAACTGTTATTGGAAAGTAAATGTGAAGCATTCAAAAGGTGACGAAGTTTAAACTTTCACGTAAATAATTTTATTGTAATCAATCAGTGCACGCGAGGTGTGAGGCGCGACACAAACCGACCAAATTGCGAAGTTACCGAATGAATGAATGAAACATGTTTTTATTTCATTTTTTCTCAACAACGCAAATTGTAAATGGGAACGTGTAATTTGTTTCATTCAATCGCGAGTGAATGCTTATGATGTGATTGTTCACTACATTTTATTCGATTTTCACGCTACAAATATTTGTTTTATTGGGAATCTGCAGAACTGTAAAATATTTTTCTTTAAATTTTACTTTTCATGTTTTTCACAACGAGCGCATTTTATTCTTAAATTGGAGACCCCTAACTTCTAAGTTATCATTGTCACATATTAGCCGGTTTCAACCAAAATATTGGTGAAAAGGAAACACTAGAGTTCTTATAGATAGATACCTTATACTCACAATATTTGATAGCTTAATTAAATGCAAAGACGTTTAATTGAGTAGACAGAGATGTAAGTCACATTCGTAAGCAAACGATTTCTTTTTTATCATAGATATAACACTTGAATATCCTAATAAAGATTTCCGTCAAACATGTTCGAAAATAGACAAACTTTTTCGATCAACAAACGAACTCTATAGCTTGGAACTGCCTAGAGGCAGGTTCAATTACGGGGCACAGTGCGCAGCCAATAATTGGCAGCAGGGCCCGTGACAAAGCGCCCACAATGGGTCCTGATTAATTTCCGAACTACAACCGAATTCTAACTAGCAAACACGCGACGAGAGCACCGTGAAACCAGCACTGGGAAATTATTTCGACGCTCTTTTGCCTCATGCACTACACCAGACTACTAGCATTGTCTCGACACTGTATCAAAGGTTTTTGTTACTCTGCCCTGACTGTTATTACCTGCACTGTTTCGTACCACGTGATCAGATAATATTTTAGAGCTATTATCAGAGGAATATTTTAATGAGAGATTCATCAATTGATGACGTTTACAATAATAAAACGACATCAAATAAGGACACATATCTATCTAATTTCATAAAAAAGGAGTGTGTATTTTATTGATGCTAAATGTACCGTACGTGCATGCATACCCAGCTATCTTTCAGTTTTATTTTTTGGCAAAAAGTTGTCAACGATCTACAAATAGGCTAGGTTAATTCATTAAATATGAATGTTTAATTTCGCTGTGAAGAAATTAACTCTCAAAAGAAATTTATATTGATCCACGTAAATTCGTCTGGGCCTTTCAAAAATAAATTTCCTCGGCTTTGTAATATTTTTCATTACTGTCTGCTCCTATCATTGTAATAACCTATATCGATTAATGGGCTTCCTATTACTAATTTTACTGCTATTTTTTTAATTCAAACTTGTAATTCCTTGTATTAGTACCAATGGCTAGTGTTCAACCGACTTCTCAGCTTACAACATTATAAATAGATATTTGATATAAGTCTGGATTCCGCGACTGCATCGCACTAATTGAATCGCCAACTATCAGATGATGTCAGGAATGGCCAGAGTAGAGGAAATTAAACGTCATTTGGTCATTTTCTTCAGTCGAACAATGCAATGGTAATACCAAACGATTCTTCTGACGTCTCATTTATTCTGTGCCGTTCTAGAAACATAACAGATAACTGTGTGGTTCGAATCTTTACATCTCTCTTCCAGAAAGTTAATTACTTAGTAGAAAACAAATGCCGCTTGTCTTAATAACTTTTAGTTAGATAAATTGGCATTAGCTGTTTTGCTTATGTTTAGACTCTGACATTTGACACTCTCGGCCGTGGACTGTCAACCTTAATCATACAGGAGTTTTTATAAAGGAATTCAGTGATGTCTGCTTTATTTTTAAAACGAAAATAGAACAGTCGTTAGTGTATTTAAATACATATATTATATCATATAAATGTATATAGCTTGTCTAAGTTACTAATATTACTAAGTAGGTAACTCTCTTTAGAAAATAAAGTACTGTTTGAAAGTAGGTCAGTAACTAGTCAAGCCAACTTACCATTTCATTTCTTTCACTAGCAAACCAATTCTCACTATTTCTACAATTGAATAATTCTCTTTATTGATGATTTACCGAAAGATTGATTAATTTTTGTAATGTTTGTCGAATAAACGGTAACGATATACTATACTGTCTCATTCCATATTTTATTGCTTTTATGCGCACTCAAAGCTAATCTCTAAATGTGCAAAATCTATTTAGATAGTTATTCTAGTGTTACCAAAAACATATAGATTGTGTATATCTGTGTACTTCTAGTTTTACTTTGAATGCAAGTCGTGAGTTTACGCTGCTATTGCATAATTATAATTTGAGTGATCTATAGCCAGCTGTCGTCATATTATTAACTGCAATATACTACCTAAACGTTTTAACGATTAAGGTTATTATGAGAGTATAGAATTACCTCTTTAAAACTTGTATAATCTGAATGAGGAAACAACTATATGTCACCGAAAATAGTTTTTTTTACTTGTAAGAAGTTATAATATTGGAAAAAACCGGCCAAAAGCGAGTCGGACTCTAGGACCGAGGATTCTGTGCAAACCTATATTTTCGCTATTTTTCCTTTATCTGTGCTATAAGATGTTGCTTTGTACCAAATTTCAAGATTCTGAGTTCACGGGAAATACCCTGTAGGTTTTGATTCCCTTGCGAGTGTCGAAAATTTCCAGCGTAAACGCTTGTATCTTTAGCTTCCATTGCCTTTTCACGGCGTCAAAGGACAGTAAACTTGAGTATTTGATATGAGTTTTAGCTTGACGCCTCCACGCGTTCCTGAGAAAAAGCGTCTTGACAGTCGATAGACGGACAACAAAGTGATCCTATAAGTGTTCTGTTTGTTCCTTTTGAGAATAGAAACCCTAAATAATAGAGTTTACCTAATGTCATTTTTTTTCTAGGGAACTTAAGGAAGTGTTTTGAGAAATTAGTATTATCGTGTTAGACGCACACATCAATAGCCTGTAAAGATCCAGTGCTGGACATTGGCTTTCCCTGAGCAAATAGGTAACTGAAATATGCCGTACGCATTTATGTCTAATAACTAAATGTATAACCTCATTTCCAAAAGTACAAAATCAGTATAGAGAGGTTATATGGAAACAAAATTACTTCTTCTTTTTCAACAAGTTGCCAGTTGACATCAGACGATTTTTATTTTTGTTATTAATGAGCCTGCCGAAGTGACTATTTTATCTGATGGAAAGCATAAGCAGAATCCAAGAGTACTAGTCACCATACTCACCCGTACCCGTAGTGGTAACCCGTACAATGGCAGCACATTGAGGTACTTCAGTATTATTGGTCCCCTGGCCTCCACTTACCAAAGAAACACCAATGGCAGGAATGCCGTCGCTTGACACACTCAGAATTTGTCTGCATAAAGCCATATCATTTTTCTGCTTGCTTGATGTTGTAATGTATGCATTTTTTTATGGTATGAGGGACAAACGAGCAGACGTATCGCCTGATGGTAAACGATTACCGCCGCCCATGGACACCCGTAACACCAGAGATGTCACAAGTGCGTTGCCGGCTTTTGGGGGATGGAGAGGGGGAAAGGGGGAGGGAGGGATTGGAATATGGGCCTCCGGTATCCTCACTCACTCGATTAAACACAGCGTAAGCGCTGTTTCACACCTGTTTTCTGTGAGGTCGTGGTATCACTCCGGTCGAGCCGGCCCATTCATGCCGAAGCGTGGCTCTCCCACGGTACAAAATTTCTTTTATAATATTTCTTTTCTAAGACCTACATACATAACTTCGATACATGTAGCTATTACATTACAACTTTATTTACTATACATATCTGTCAGACATATATATAAGTGGCTTAGGACTTTACACTTAAAAAAATAAGTTTTTCAGACACCCTTTAAAAATACGTTCAAATATCTTTTCGATCGAAACTGTTCGTGTTATTCCAATCATAATATAGGTTCGTTAGCTGACCTTTCCAAGAATATAAATTAGAACATACAGCGTGATTACGTTAAATTCAATAATTAGGTGCTCTACAAAATCATGACGCACGACTCTACTCGTTATATTAGAATATTATACTTGTTACCATAAATGAATATAATTGGGATATATTTTGATTTGGTACTTTATAGCTAATGACGTACTTGTAGACAAGTAGGTACTGATTATACAAAAACAGATTATTTGAGAGTGTGTTAAAATAAGAATGAATCGCAAAATGTGTTGCTAAGCGCAAAACTCGAGAAAAAACTTTTTTTTTGTTAAGACCAATGAAGTTATTTATTTTTTCTATGAATTCATCGCATCGTAATCTATACTAATATATAAAGTTAAAGGGTTTGTTTGCTTGAACGCTATAATCTCAGAAACTTCTTGTCCGGGTTGAAAAATTATTTCAGTGTTAGATAGCCCATTTATTTAGTAAGGCTGAAAGCTACATATTATCACACTAAGGTCTATTATCACATTAAGAACAGAGTTCTGTGGCGCAGTTGTACAAGGAGATCCGACACCAGCTATACTAGGAAGAGGGGTGGACAAAGAAGAAGAAGAAGAAAGAAGACTAATAGGAGCGAAGCACCTTTGAAGAATATTACAGAAACGGGGGAAAACGCTTATTACGCTACGGATATTAGAGGATGTAAACGACGTTGCGTAGATCAGCTATTTACTATTTAAACGTGAAAAAGCGTCTTCCTAAGCTACCATAGGGTGGTTCACTATGCTGCATTGCCTGCAATAATGACGGACAAGTACACGTTATTCTACTCACTCTTTCCATCGGCTGATTAGAGTCAATTTTACACCAGGTTATAGTATTTTACATACCAGGAAATCTTATCTTGGTTCGGTGAGTTTGATTGAATCACAAGGGTGAATCGAAAACCCACTCACATACTTATTCACCGAGAATGTGAGTTCAACCGGTTGTATAATAGATTTCTTGATCTATATGATTAGCAGGTTCGATTCGACGAGGCGAGAATATCACAACACGAGTATTCAAATGTTAAAAGAATCACGAAGGTTTAAATTGAAGACCCTTAATCTAAGACGCGTGCATACGGATTCAGGCGTAAACCTTGACGGATGAACGCGCCGAACTGATCGACGGCTGAGCGCTCTGCCGCCAGACTTTTTCAACCTACCCTCATAAATACCGATAATTTAAATTGTTATTATTTTATTTAAATTAATTTATTTATTAGTTAAGGTATAACCTATCCTTGAAAAATTCTTGTGTCGCAGGGGACTTTACAAACATACATGAAAGAAAGGGATAAACAGCACCCACACTCAGATCAAGAATTTGTTAATCACAAAAAGTGTTGTCATACGGTGTTTGAACCCAAAACAACCAATCAGCTTAGTAGAAAGCCGTGAAGTCAACGCTTAAGCCACTACGACATCCGTGCAGTGGTATGTTGTAGATACATTTCAAAACAGTAAGCAAGATTTTTATTCACTATTGTCTTGACCGATTCGTACAACGGTTTTATAAAAAAGGTACTATCTCACAGTACAACCACTTTAAGTGTCATCATTCGTGCTGTCGTGTTTGTTGGTAAATGCGAGACTGGACGCCCAATGATGCTGTAGCATCTAAATAAGCCACCATAGTGTGGGTCTGCATAGTTCCATTGCCTGCAATTGCAATGAGTATAATGACTAATACTCTTGGATTCTGCTCATTTCACTTTAGCAAGCTCACATTTATAAAAAAAATGTATCACGTGATACAGCTTTCTTTAATAATTGTGTATTTTCGTACCAATTACATAAGTTCAAAGTACGTGTAAAATATTTTAAAGGAAATCAAATCCTATACTACAAATATCATAAACATGAATTTCTTTTAGTGTGTGGTGTTTGTTACACTTTTACGCCAAAACGTAAAACGGATCTGGATTAAATAAGGCACAAAGATAGATCACAATCTGGAATTCCAATAGGCTACATTTTATCCTAAAAATGTAGAGCTCCCGTGTAAGTAAGGGACAGCAGCAACCGCGGGTAACACCGCGGAGCTCAGTAAGAAAAGACAGTAACCCAATCACAAGAAACATATTTTTCCTCAGCATATATAATAAATTAATAATAGCACTGTATATAGAAACTAATCTAAACCCTGCAGGACACACGCAGCGAATCTGTGCCCAGGAAATTAAACGACGACACACTGAGCGCAAGCTGTCTATGGCTTCTCAATTACCTTGCTTACTCGATGTAGAATTACTCGACTTAGTTGTACTGCCTCTGCTAATAACTGCCTTTGAAACCTGCGGATATATTGATTTTAATTACATTTGCTGAGCATTCTTAAGTAAATTGCACAGAAGTACATTAATGCATACATATTATGTAAGCCTAAATGTATCAGGGTAAAACAACTAATGCGGTAATGCTTTGCAAATTATGCATTACTTGTTCTTGCTTGCGGCTCTGCCCGCGTGAAGGTCGGTTATCGCAGTAATTATTCAAACTGACATAACTTTTTATTTATGAATTGATTGAAATAAGACATATACTAAATGTTAAGAGAAGCAACCCGCACCGCGTTAGTGAAAATCGCATTCAAATCGGTTAAGCCGTTTCTGAGATAAGCATGCACCAAGATACAGGCAAAAATAAAAAAAAAATCATTGTTTTGGATTCTATTGCGTTTAAAAAGTTGACAAAGTATAATAGTTTTTCTTATATATCCTTAATGTACAGACAGAGACCAGTTACGATTTTATTACATGTACTTATTTAATTTCTTGTTGTTGATTTTGTAAAAGAATTTATCCCATCAATTTGCTGAAAGCTTAAACAATCTGTGGTAGTGTTAATAACTAAAATATATTAATTACTTTTAGGTAGACTATATATGCGTAAGTATGTCTGTCAAGCTTTACATAACTCCAAATACTTCACCGATCTCCATACAAATTTGAAATTTCGAGTATTGTTGATGCCTGTATCAGTCGAATTGATTGAACAAATACTTTTTACATCATCGTAAACAGAGCATTAGGTCATAACTAGTAAACGAACTCAACACTTTGTAAAATCAACGTATTTATAATGTTCTTCTAAAATCTTAATTATCAAGTCCTGAATAGCCAATCAAACCTTAGACTTGAATACAAAGAAGCGGTTATATTCTACCAGTCATTAAAGTTTGCTGGATATAGTTAAGAGATAATAAAGTGTGCTTGGGAAGAGTTAAATGTGCTTAAATGTTTATATCCAGTAGTTTAATATCTTTTATATATTTGTTATTACTTGTATGTATATATTATATTCATTTTTTGCTATTGAAACAACTTAAAAGTAATCTTAATTATGATCTACACTTGGAACATTGGTTTCAAAATACAAATAGGTGATGTTATTTGTTAACATCACCTATTTAACTATCTAAAGAAACAAAAGTTTTTTTTACGATTATAATAAAAAGGTGTTTTTCTAAAAGAACGATTGTAGATACATATCATTAATAGTTAAACGTACACTGAGGAAACAATGGCCAAACTAAAAACATTATAAATGGAAGTATTGTCCTGTTGAATTCCTATCGTACTGTGAGACGTTAATGCGCCAGCACACAGCCATTAACAGAGTTCCGTTCCTCTGCCGGGAAAACCAGACCAGCCATTAACAGTCTGGTGAACAACACTCTCCTTCGAAAATAAGTTTTGGTCTACCAAGCTGGCCAGGCGAGTTGGTTTGTTTGTTTCAAGGTTTTTCTTCTCTTTGTAATGATTTTAGTTAGCTAGTAGTGAGGACGACACATGGGACTAATATGTGTGGTGACACTCCATATGCTTTATCCGTTCATTAAATCATAACCGTCATTGCCATTTTCGTCACTGAAAAAAGTCTTAAAAGTGAAGTACTTGTCAAGTAGGCTTCTTTCCTTTAAAACTATCTATTACTTAGACCAGAAAATCAAACTCAAAAATACATTCTATAGTAGTTCTTCTCAACAACGGACCGACTTATACAATCAGTTGGCGGCGTCAGCAGGAAATTAAACGGTTGGACGAGGCAGCCTGCGACGCAACCCGTCGTCACGTCATTCAAAATACGATGCTTCTATTTAGAGGCGGATTTTGAGTGAGTACCTCTGTTCTCTGTTTCAATCCTATTGAGGTAAAACGAGCCTTAATTACGGAATAATTAAGAGTAACAATTGAATTCACTATCCGTTATGGGCATCGGTCTGAAGCAGCAGTGCAAAAGATCATTTTTGGCTTACTAGACAATAAAGAATTGTTGAAATATCTTCTAACCTAAACCTAAATCTAAATATGTTAAAAAGATATAATGATTACCTTTTTATTCTTCCCTGTTTCTTCTACTATTTTTACATCAAGTATCGATAAAATAAATATAAAATCTCTTACTGTTCTACTCATTACAACAACCTCGTTGATGTTTGTGATGTTGTATGTAAAGATGGAATGTACATAAAATTTAATTTGATAATTTCAGAGAAGATACTTATTATAACTATTGCTGGTAACAAACACGGTGTAGATATATAGGTATACACACATATACACGTGTAACTTTATCAAGTCATACTTTATGATTGCTTGTAAAACTGTTTATAGTAGGTAATGTGCACTTAAATGAACGTAAATAATTTCAAGTTCGTTAAAATTCTAGCACTAGTTATATCAAACCAATTAAATCGTAACAGAACGGATGTAAGCTTTGTGGAAATAGGCAATTAAGTATCCGAAAATAGTGCAGTTGGCGTGCGTGGTATCAGTACATCTAGCGCGTGCTGGAGCGGCCCGAGGCTAGCGAGACTCGGGCGTGCATCGCGCGACGTGCCGGCGTGCCCGCTAGCCAATTAGACGCTCGTCGCACCACCGGCTAATGGGCCATTAACACTCGCTTTACACCGCGCGACCATCGCTCACCTCCATCTATTCGCAACTACCAATCTACCGCGAACTACCCCGCCCCCCACACAAGTATCTGTGTAGGACGACACGGGGGTAGCAATTTAATTGACAGTAGTTCGTTGTCATAAATAAACGGTCAAATGTTCTACTTTATAGGCACTAGTTAATGTAAACTGGTTAATGTGCAATGGATGTTCCACTGCACAATTATAGACCAAATATCTGTAACTTTTGGTGATGGCAGTTCGTTTTCTATTCAGCATCTGGTATCACAATTGCCTGTACTCATGCTCAGACAATCTATTAAATAAGACAAACAATTATTACGTCACTGCTCGAGTATAATTCATTGTTTTTGAGATTACTGAATCCGGTCGGTTATGAGTATTTTCAGTAATTAGCCAAGGATTTCTGGCAAAACCTTTATTGTGTATCTGACACATGAGTACACAAGGCAAAAATTATTATAGTCTATAAACACCAAAGTATTAAGTCCTATCTAAGAATACTTTAGTTGTTAAATTATGTACGTCCTTCTCACATAGTTTGCTAAAATCATGACGCCCCAAATCCGGTAAAATATCCATATTTTTTTATTCTTACCCAAATGTTCTACACTCGGAAGGCTTGAATCTTGAAAACTTCATAAAAACTGACCGCATTAGAAATCACTTACCATGACATAAATACACATGTTCAATTCTCCCTCAGTGCAGATATAAATGCATAAATATGTTAATTCGTATTAGTGTGATAAATTATGCTCAGTTAAGGTCAACACGATCTTGAACATCAGACGGTGCCCGCTACAGTGCGGGCAGGCGCTGGAAGGTGTCCGGATGGCGTAACAAAGCGGTTCCCGGATCCCTCCCGTTTCAGGCGCAGAGTGGCAAACCGTGTGGTTTTAGTCGGTTCGATTCTAACACACCGCCCCGCCGCAAACCCCGGTGGGGTGAAGGCCCGTGGGGTCTTCACACGTAAAAGGTCAACACGATCTATATGATAAGGTATAAAATGTCCTAGGTTGTTAATAGTTTTCACTTAAATTAACAAAAATTTTAACAACTTAAATCTGAGATGTAATCACAAGCAAGTAAAAACATAGGAATGTCTACACCACGTTAAGACATCTATGATCAAGATGTTGGACTAGTTGAACGCTGTTCTAGATGTCGTTAATGACGAGTGTAACCAGAGCTCGTGATTAACGAGTAACAGAAACACGGTAGCGTTAGGTCGGGTGTTAATCACGCGAGGTGCGATGCCCGAGGTGATCAGGCGAACGTTTCGCGTTAATTAATTGGGTATTTTCACACGTCACCGGCTAGATCTCTCCAAATAGATCGGCGCACGCGGCCCTTAATTAGCTATATCTGCGCGACCGATCGGCTGCGCCCGCGCACTCCGCCACGCCAATTTGGCGCTAGACTCTGCTTCGGAATAGTCCAAGATAAGGCAACTAGAATGCTCAGTAATAACCTCATTATGAAATACACAACCTTATGTTGTTTGTTAGATATCGCTAGGACTCTGTGTATCTTGCCATTTCGCGACGCTGATGTTATTTATGACTGTACGCTGTACCACTCATTATCAAAGTTCGCGACGATTCACAATAATTTAATCTTAATTAAGTATACGCTTGTTCTTTACATTTATTTATTACCTCAGATAAAGTAAGGTTATGTTTAAGTTTTATGTTTTCCGCAACTCCACTTCAAAGCAAATATTTGGCGTTGATGGAAGTAAAAGTTATTCAAGCCCCTTATTTCGAAATAATCCCAATAGTTAATAGTTAACAACGATCTCGGAGAATAACCTCGATGACTCAAGCTGCTTATGGTGTGACAACATGCTTAAAAAGTACTTCTATCACCGGGAACAGTTTTTGTTGAGACATCTGAACCCTTCTTGCACTCCCCAAAACAGTCTGCGGTTAACATCTGGACCGCTGTTTCCTCTACCTCTGTTGTATGGTGCTGCACCCAGAAACTTGTTTGTTAAATAATGTAGTGGTGGTGGAGTACCGACTGTAGCGAGTTATTCCATTGACGCTCTTCATGGCTCATCAATACTCTTCTTTTGGTTCCTTCGTACATTCCTAAATTAAAGTTGCCAAAAAACGGTAAAGGTTAATTCATTGAATTGAAAAAGGTAAACATCACCAACCAATTCTTCTGTAAATTGAAAAAGGTATCACAGTAAAATCGTAACTAATCCGACCTCTCCTAAATCATACATCCAGACGTGATTAAAAATAATTAATTTATATACCATTCGCGAAGATTTCTATTTGAATATTTTTACAACCACTTATAAGGTTTGTATTCTAGTCCTTCTAGGTAATTAGATGGCATGTATCTACGGTCATAGAGCCTTGGGCCTGATTCAGGTCGTTGTCAATGTTTTATTTTATTTTTCTGAATGTCCATAACCAACGGGAAGTCTTGAAATGCATGAGGTCTAAAGCCATGAAATTTTTAATTATAACGCAGGCCATAGAAATCTATGATTTAAAAAAGAAAAGTTTATAATGTACCTTCGTCTGTTCAATCAACATTACCTATAACACGGATAGCCGAGCTTTTCTCGATACTTTTTTTGTAAATTTTCTAAATAGAATCGTAGCTAGATAAATTTATCACCCCCGAAACCCTTTGCATACTAATTTTCATGAAAATCGTTGTAACTGTTTCCGAGATTCAGATTACATACATATCAGTCATCTTCCTAGCCTTTATTATACCCAACGTCAGCTACTAGTTCAACCGGTTTTACCTGAATATCAGTTTTCCACGGAGCGACTGGCATCGGACCTCCACAACCCTGAGGGTGAACTAAATTCGAGGGCACTTACTTCCCAATAATGATCGCCAACGACGGCTTAGCGTGCTCTCCAAGGCAGGGGTGGGATACACCATCATATTCCATGTACATATCAATATATACAAGAATTGGTCGTTTAAAGGCATAATTAACATAACCTAATGAATCCTCTCCAAATATAATGAACACCTTTTAAAAGTCTTATGCTGGATATAGAATTCTAATGTACCACGTTAGACAGACGGGGGTAGAAGGCGTAGGGCTTATCTCAAGTACCAAATGTTCTATCATATATGCCGAGCTCTTATCCTAATTGTTTGTTCAATAAGTCGGTTCTTATGACACCCACATGATATTATAATAAGACAACAAAACACTTTAAATTTTCAAAATCTTAATTCTAATGATTACGTATATCAAATATAACTTGCCTAGCTGTTCAGATCCTATCATTCAGTCCGGTTGACATTTATTTTGACTGTCTTGGATTCGATTATGACATACATATTTTTAAAGTAATAGAAAATTGTGCATTCGTCATATTTACATTAAGCGAAAAATATGTACCTATTTAAAGTTGTAGATATAGAAAAGATCGAATTTGAGTCTTACCAAGTTCGAGTAAGTAATATATAACTGATACAGTGACAACCATAAATTAATAGCTAAACCTATTGTTAGTCTAGACAGTAAATATATTTCTAGAATCAAACCCACTTGTACTTATTCAATTACTTTAATTAAATTTACACCTGACCGGCTTCACCTTATGGCATTTTCAAAGGTTAATGGTTATATAAAATATTTACATCTAAAACCTAACAACTGTGGGTATATGGAAATAACAGTGTGTCAGATTAAGAAATTCTCCTCGAAAATAGGGAAATTACATAAGTAAACATATTATTCACATATTATTAACTCCAACCATTACACATCGTAGATTATTTACGTTACTAATACTTCGTGCTATATCTACCTAAAAGATGACTTCGAAACACTGTTATAAAGGTGTATGGTAGTATTGAAATATTTACCTTTGATCACGCCGTCATTAAATAGACAGTCTTAGCAAGTATTTAATTGTTCCTCTGTTACAACAGACAGAGCGCACGTGTCCGCCTCACGCTGTTGTAAAGCTCTGTGAACAAGAGCCACAGACCAGATTGACAGACGTCAGAAAACAATTAAGTTTTTGTCGGCCATCGATACACCGCTAATTACAATAAGTGATCATTGATTTTTTTAATTACGCCGCCCGTTGTGTTGCCCATCATCGCGGGTAATAGTTGCCAGTCAGTGCATTTAATAACGCCCGCCACCAGCACGGAATGTTTGTAGTTTCGCTCTCGCAGAATTTCTGTTAAGCTCCTCTCTATTTGATTTATTTTTCAAATTAAGGTGTCCAACACAAATTGCTTGATAAGCGATTGATTCAATAATATTTCCTGGCTACAATTTAACACGTAACAGCGATTAGGGCGTTCGCAAAAAGTTTATAATGTTAAGAATGAATTTTAATTTGCAAAGGAAACCTTAATAGGGGCGAACGTATAACCTGTTTTATCCGTATAATAAGTGTACATACTGCATTCCTCTCATAAACGCGAGAGTTGCTCGCTACGAGGGTGGCGTGGAGCTGGCCCGCTCCGGTACCGCACGGCGCCCGGAGCCCCGCCGCGTCGCGTCGTGCCGTTACTCCGCCCGCCTCGCGACGCGCATACATCGCCCGCCCCGTGAGAAACGATGTTCCGACCTCTAATTACGTTTTATGCGATATCGCCATTTAATTAGCAACATGTTTCCCATTCCGAAACATTAATTAATATTTTCACCAGAGTTCTCCGCATTTAACTGTGCTTTTATTACTCTTTCGAGATTTTAATAAAGATTCTCGACCGCCTTCGTTCGAGTGATATTGTTTTAAAAAATCTTATTATGGAATTTTATGCTCCTGTCAACGAGGGTCATCATTTATTTCGTTGTCAATGTATTTTTGATCGAATGCTTTAAATGAGTTCCTTTGAGTAAAACACTAGATTGGCGAAAAAGCGTTTTGTACGTTTTTGAACGGTGACAATTGGTTGACATTATAACAACGTAAAATCGATGCGAACTCTTTTTGCAATAATAAAAATATCACCACGAACATTTGTTGACAGCTACCCAAGAACTTAATACAGCAGCAAGTTGATATTCGCAAGTTTATTCGTCAGACAAGGACCACAATGCATTCAATGGTTGAAGTGTAACTGTAGCATCAGATTAATAACCGTTTTACGTACCAGGCGACAAATTGCAGCGGTTAAAGATGGCCGCACGCTCTGCGACACACGAGTGTTGTAGGCGACATCTCTCTTAAGACCGGTGACTCGTTACAAAAACGACACATCATTAATCCGAGGTGTTCAACTGGCAGGATAATTAACAGTATTAACTTATTTGCATAATTGTAATCGATGAAATTCCTACAATTTCACATTGTTGAAGGTACGAGAGCTTGAGAACAGCCCTCGGTGGCAACTAATTACACTGAATGCGGCTTGGGTCTTCAGTTAATTAGAGACGGAGTGGTTCTACCCTCTTCATTAATACTTGTGCCTAGAAGGCCCTCATGCTTACCTCGACTGTTTTGTTTGAATTGTTAATTCGTGATAAAACATCACTGGGTATTGTGTTAACATTATAATTAAATGTTAAAAAAGCATTATCTGGTACTTTCCTCCGCACCCTTATTATTTACAAAGTAAATAATAACAGTTCAGTTCAACATATTTTGTATATATTTTTTTCTTTATTGGCTAACCAAGCATTGCTTACACTGAGTTAATATCAAAATACAGTTTAAAAAGTATTTTAGTCTTTTGAAGGTCAATAACTAACGGATGAGCACCGCATGCGCCTTTATCTTAACATGTTTAAAGCAAATATAGTGGTTGCGTATGCGACTGCTGTGCTTGAACTTAGATGCATTTGTCTTGAGCAAAATTATTTTTTTTAGCTATGCTGTGCTTTAGGTCTCGAGCTCGATTCCCGAGTCGGATCATATGTTTTTATGATCTGCAAATATTTGTTTCGGAGTTTGAGTTTTTTTTATCGATAAATTTTATGTGTATTTACAAAAAACTGCCTCGTTGATCTAGCTATTGAAGTATGCGACTGCTAATCGAGAGGTCTCGGGTTCAAATCCCGTGTCGGGGCAAAAGTGTTATTGAATTTTTCTGATTATATAAATACTTTTAACAGCTCGAAGTTTGGAAGTTGGGGTCTGAAGCCCCGTGCCTTGGAGAGCACGTAAAATGCGGTTCTGCGCCTGATCGGAACCGTCCCATCGGATTATGAGAGTGAGGGAACAGAGAGTGCACCTGTGTTTGCGCACATACTAGTGCACTATAATATCTCCTGCGTAGTTGGCTGGTCTCCGTTGAAACTGGCCGCCGTGGCCGTAATCGGCTAGGAGGAGAACATTTACAAAAAAAATACAAGTATTAATATCATTTGTCTAGTACCCATAACACAAACTCTGCTTAGCTTAGGACTAGATACTTTAGATAGCGTTGTGTGTTAGATGCCGAAATATTTATTTATACATACAAAACTTTTCTTTACAGAACACCAAAAAAACTATTACGTTAATTATTAATTAATCTAACAAATATTTTTTCTACAATATTACCCATAATGTTATAAAGTATATTCCTATACGTAGTCAATAGCACAAGGTAGAACATTGATAACAAAGACTATCGACAAATACGTAAATTAAAATTCTAGTACAGAAAAAAATATTATATGAATTATAATTAACGACAGGGTGCAAACGAGCAGAAGGCTCGTGTGTTTGTAAGTAACTAACACCAGTAATGGATACTTGGAACTTAAGAATAAGTGTGATGCCAACCTTCTAGCCTCTTACTCTACAGAATTAGGAGCGGATGATTTGGGGCCCGATAGCCTCACTTACTTGGTAAAAATGCCGGTTTTCTATGAGGTAGGTGGAGGGTACGAATCTAGACAAGCCTGGATCATTTGTGCCAAAACATTTCTATCCCGAGTATAAGCCTATCACCACATTAGTAGTCCACCTTTGGACATAGGTTTTCCCTTCAAAATGAGGTATTGGCCTACTATATCGCGGCCAGATGGTTTTAAACTAAGATTTCCTGCTAATAACAGTGCTGTAATCGTGCTTAGTTGTCCTCCCTAAGTCACTCTTACGACTTCCGAAAAAAGGAATATATATAATTATAAAAACAATTTACAAGTAAAATGTAAACCTCGGTGTGGTGACGGATTAAGAATCCAGTATCATCACCCTTCTTGATCCCGTAGGTGTCGAAAAAGGTGTGGCCGCGGATGGTCGGGTTGGGTTTACCTCTCCATTCGCTTCAGAGGCCAGCCGCGAGGAGGCGACGTACGCGTGTGTCGTACGTCGCCTCCTCATAAAGAGTTTAACACTAAGAGACGGTGCCCACCTCAGTGAGGGCAGGCGCTAAGAAGGGCCTGGATGTCGTAAGAAAGCGGTTCCCGGATCCCTTCCGTCTCAGGCGCAGAGTGGGACACCGTGTGGTTTTATTCGCTTCGATTCCGACACACCGGCCCATCGCAATCGCAATCCATCCATCAATGATTGGACTATAGGTAAATATTCCTCATTTCTTGTGCCTCAACTATTGTTAGTTTTTGTAACGGAATATTTACCATTGCCTCAGGCGCTCATAGCCCAGTTACATTCGGTGATTAGAAACAATCACCGAGGGTAAGGAACGACGGCGCGGTCAATACCTGGATGGATGACCGCTGGTGGCATGTTATCATGAGCGTCTCCGTGATTTGGAGGTCACGTTAGGCAATTGGTCCCGGTTGTTATCGTACGATAACAGTCGTAAAGCTTAAATGGAGGCCTTCGGGCAGCTTAAAAACAACCAACGGCAAGATATGTAGCCACAACGTATTCTTTCCAGTCCCCAACCCGCACTTGGCCCGAGCCCAGCAGTGGGACATTATGAGTTGTTGATGATTTACCATAACTAATGCATGCTTATAGGAATGTTTTGTCGATAACATTGTATATGTTCCTATTAAAGTGAATGTACAAATTCTTATGAGAATAAAGATTTCTGAAACCAACACCTGTCTGCGTAGGTGCTCGCGTAGGTGAGATCATGATATTGGTACCACAACGCGATATTTTTGTTACAGAATACTTTATTTATGTTATTGCTTTATTGCTATAAATTAAGTTATACTTTAATATTTATTATTTTATATTTACCATGTAGTAAGTCATAAGTTTCAAAAAGAATTGTTTTTAGTTCAATTAGAAACATCAATTAATTCTGGTGACTCCGTTTACTTGGACCTGTTTCACGAAAATCGTTGCAGCCGTTGCCGAAATTCATGTTATATATTATATATACAAGAATCGCTCGTTTTATTTTATGATATAGGAGGCAAAGCAGACGTATCGCCTGATGGTAAGCAATTACCGCCGCCCATGGACACCCGCAACACCGGAGGCGTCACAAGTGCGTTGCTGGCCTTTTAAGAAGGACTACGCTCTTTTCTTGAAGGTTTGAAGGGCGTTTTGGTCCGGGAATACCGCAGGTGACAGTTCATTCCACTGTTTTGTTATGCGAGGCAGAAAGTTCCTTGAAAAAGTGCACAGTTGTGGACTGCCAACCATCTAGATGATGGGGATGAAATTTCTTTCGCGAAGGACGAAGTCGGAAAGAGGTGGCAGGCATGAGCCCGAACAATTCCTCGGAGAATTCCCCATGGTAAATGCGGTAGAAGATGCACAGTGAAGCCACATCTCAACACATCTCTGCTACTTGAGAATCGACGATTCGAGTCGTTCTCCGTTGAATGCGGTCGAAAGGGAGGAGCTTTAAGGCTGACTTTAGTTCCTAGTAGACAAATTAATCCTTAATGGTCTTACACTATTAGGTATTATTCGGAAATTACTATACTTTAAAGTTTCAATGGCTTTGTAACCCAAAAATGTTTAAAAATCAATTTCAATATAATATTTGCAATATTTCCAAACATTACTAGTGAAATGCCATATTAGTAGTGATATAAAAGTGTACAATTCCTAGTATGCTCCAGTCGTATTTCTTTATAATGTTGAAAATAGTTTTTTGTTTTTATGGTTACGGCAATTAATCGCCAATGGACACCTTTAGCTATTGGCAGTCGGAATTCCGCGCAAGCAATTCTTATTCGCTCAGAAAAATGCATTATAATGAATATTGCATTACGCGACTAATTTATAGAATATATAGGCTAGTAATGAATAAAAAATATTCAATATGGTTAAGTTTTAAAATTCCATCACATGTTATTGAAATAATGTTTGCCCACGGCGTTAGTGTCAATTTCGTCAAACATTGTTTCTAAGTCATGTGGTGGTAACGGAATAAGGTAACAATTGCAAAGTTAAGCAATCTTAGTCAGGTCAGTATCTGGATGGGTGACTATTTCTTGACCTATTCAACAGCTTGATGTGTCGAGAGTACGTCAAACTGTTGTTCCTGGTTGCCACACGAACTTCAATATCGCCTAGTACTTGGGTTGTGATGGTATTTTAGCAGTTGCTCCACACACAAAATCGAAATTCAATTACAACCTGGTCAAAAAATAATAATAGCATATTATAATTATACGGCAATTCAGAACCAATATAGTAACAAACATGAATCCAAAGTTTTGCATCTCAAACAGATCTATAATCTGCTATAAAAAATGCATTCTTATTTATTGCATTAATATATTTTCTTTATGTTTTTCCTCAACGTCCGCAGGAAAATACTTTAATTAAGATCTAGATCATAGATATAGATAGAATCAACTATGAAACTTGGAGCATAGGAAAATATTGAATTAAAGGAGACTTGGCAAAATAGCCCTACACAATCCTACCCACCTATTAACCGACTTCAAAGAAGGAGGTTATCAATTCGACCGCATTTATTTTCTGTTTGCCACCTCATAACTTTGGACTGGTTGAGCCGTTTTTGATGATTCTTTTTTTATTTGGAAGCTAGTGCTGCTGTACCCGTGTGGTCCCATTTCAAATTGGTCCAGTTTTTGAAGTCGGTTTTTTTTGTTAAAATTTTGTTACATTAACCTGAACTTGAGCTCCATACTTACGCGGTTTTTAATACTTTAGCAATTACTTAATCGGGATTAAGAAAGTTTCAGACAGATTTTGTTACATTTTTAAATGAGCTTTGTGGGATTAAGATTAGATTCTGAAGAAACAAAAGCCGTGACTTTTTAGCTAATTAAGTCTAGATATTTAAAGAATTAAATAAAACAATTTGTTTATCACAATCCTAAAACAATAAACATCAACTACATCTACATGGAACTAATCTTTAAATAATACCACGTAACCTTTTTAATACATTAAAATGATCCTCAAAATGAAACCGAAAAATAACTATTAATCTATTTACTGTTCCTTATTATTAAATCTATATCACTATTATGAAGCTGTGAAGTTTGTTTGGTTGAACGCATTTATCTCATGAAGTAATGTTTCGAATTGAAAAACTATTTCTTTATCTTAAATAGTTTTTTTTATAGGAGGCTATATACTATATAACGACATGCCACAAAGATTAGAATAGAAATATTAAGGAAAACTGTAGCAATAAGTAGAAATTCGGTCTTTTTAAGAGATCCAGGCAAAGTTGCGTGTGTCAGTTAGTAGTATATTATAGAAAACCGACAATTATAGAAAAGGTTTAGAGTCTATTACATTAGAGAATATATTTCTGTTTTATAGTGTTCCAATTTGTTTCCAATCACCTCACGTGCAAATAAGGCCGCAATAGGAACTATATAAAGTCAATTTACAACATGTCAGTGTAAAGTCGTAAATGTGAAATTGTTCTTGACTGTGGATAATGGTGTATTTAATGTATTTGAGTGTGGATGTTCCGTATTACCTAACCGTTGTATCGTATGTATAGTATAAGTACGTCGACGACACGGCTCTTCGATTAACATAAAATCGAAGCGAACACTTGCGACCCGGCGTGGGCGAAGCCATCCTCTTGCGCATCGACCGTGCTTTATGTAGGGATCTCGCTCCCTCTAAATCTCGAGCTCTTAATACAAAACAAACACACACACGACACAGTAAACAAACTCCTATTACCCCACCTTGGTAATCACAGATATATTTCGTGACTCCTAAACCGCATTTAGTCAGTTAGTCATCATAAACCAGCTGATGTCGCAACGACGTTGGTCGAAAAATAATTAGCAGTTAGTCGACCTCGTAGCCACGGCCCAACTGCGAAGGAAAACCGCATATGCTGACATTGACCCGCGGAGCCCCACTCTGTCTACACTCTGCTGAGTACAACGAGTAGGTACTCTTTGTGCCGATATATATATAGTCTTTTTATGTCTTTTGTACAATATTTTATAACACAAAAGGGGACAACAATAACGGGACATTTATCCGGTCACTACACAAACCAATCATTACCACTTACGGAATCAATAACTCATATCCAATTAACTGATTACCGCAGGATACTCATGTCACTGTAACATATTCATAATACGTTGTGCGACATATGATTGAGGTTACAATTAAATTACTTTCTCGTATAAATAGTGAACAGTTTACAATGTAGTACGATACTGTCTGACATGTTTGATACTGAGCCGATGCGACGCACTGATAACATTCCGGTACAAGTATCGAACACGAAATTCTTGGCGCGGTCAAAGCCGAGCCATGTTTGAGGTACACAACGATTCCATCTAGACATATGTTTGAATGCGAGGAATTTACAGACAATTGAGTGGAGTGCGCGATCCATCGCTTTCTATGTGCATATCTAGTCTTTAAGGCGGGCAGCACCACGCAATGTTCTGCATACCGTCCGATGAGAGGTCTCGTCATCGGCCGATAGGATCGTGACAGAGAATTCGCCGGTCGACTGCCAGTGGAATGCGATCGATAATTGATTTGTCCTGTGTAATCGAAGGCGAACGGGATTGACAGGAATATCGAGATGTGACGTTAGCAGCCGCCCCGATTTATAAAATACTACGGCAACTCGCTACCTCTATTGACTTGTACATAAAGTGCATTTGTGGATATTGCCGTGACTAGTCATGTTTTCACGGCAATTATTTTAATGACGACGTAACATTGATTTATGGCTGAATGTCTTTCTATGATACTTCAAAATGGTTGAGATAATTGGGAAAAATTGCAAACGTATGGTTTAACTTTCACTGCATTTTTTCATCATTGTACCGACTCCGTAATTGTGATGTATAAATATATAGTACTGGAAACGGTGACGGCCAATTGGTCGCACGCGATCTCAAACAGTCCCCTACAGTAAGAGCCCGAAGCCAAATAAAATTAATATTCATAGCCGTTGTATTTATTGGCTTTCAATTAGTATAATCTTAATGGAGCATTAACATACGCGCGGGCGACGCGTCCGAGCATTACCATAGCAGTCTGGAGTTGCCAACGTCTTATGATGCCTTGAAATTTTGGACATTTTGTAGTTCTACACTAAAGCTATGCCCCGAAATATAAAGAAAAAAAAAGTTTGGTTGCCGATCAAAATTGTATAAATAATTGTACTTATCATATATCTAATACTACTCTTAAATACTACACAAGTCATTACTTTAAATGCATCCTGTTAACTGCCATGGCGAGACTAATAGTGATCTTAAAAAGGCAACAAATGTTACGGGTTGTCCCAGTTAACCTTAGTCGTTTCGTAAAACTACATTTATGGGCAATCGAGGCAGTCTAAGCTGGCAACACCGGTCGCGGAAGGCTCGCTGCCGATGACCTCCGGGGACCGGTTCCCGCGGCTCCCTCCCCTTCGCCCGTCTTTCCTCGCCGCCTGCCCCCCTCGCGAGAGACGTTTCATTACGTTATTATTATATTAAATGCTTATATTACACATTGTAGGCATTAGTCCGCCGAGACGTAGTCCTAAGAAAGGGTAATGTATGGCCCACGTAGCCGGTCCATTCGGTTTTATTTGAAACGCTCAGGGATTAGCGCGCTGATCTTTATGGCCGTTTTGAATGGCGAATTGTTCTATAGCGAGAATTTTTTAACCATTACGTTTGCCTTCGTAGTATTTTGGTCTTGAAGAAAGTATAGTGTCGTGTGTATCACGTTTTCTAAGTACAAGTTAATGGTTGAAAATCCTTTTGATTTTCTTTTTAATTATTGAAGGACATGAGGTAAAGATTAAATAAACTCATGGTTCAGTTAAAATGTTTAGGAAAAACACAACGCGAAGGGGAAAACCACTAAAGTGAAAACAAACGAGTATTTCACCAGCCATACTTTTAGTTGTTAGTTTTAATAAATAGGCTATTACTGATTATCAAAGTCGTTTGCAAAATAAGTGTTGCTACTGAGAGTTTAATTTACAACTCTCAAAAAGTTCTCACTGACTTTCTTAAAACTATAATGTAAGTTTTGTTAATCCTTGCATATTGTAAGCTAACTGAGCCCTGCGGTGTTACCCGCGTTTGTTGTTGTAACCGCAGGCAACGCCTAAGTTATTCCTTATATCATCAGCTATCTGCCAGTGAAAGTCCCGTCGAAATCGGTCCAGCCGCTGCAGAGATTACTCGAAATCAACTGAAAAATATCAAAAAATATATTTTGGTATATGTACCGTGTATACAGACATATGCATTTAGTAAAAAGCGGTTACTTTAATAATACAAACAGACACTCCAATTATATTTATTTGTAAAGATATAGAAAATGTGAATTTAAGTTTATTTGTTACGCTTTCAGGCGAATACTACTTAACCGATCATCATGAAACTTTATACACAAATTCTTAGAGGTATTGAAAGTAACATAGGAAACTTTTTGTTAAATGCGAGCGAAGCCGTGGGTAAAAGCTAGTATAAAATAAAGTCAGTAAGAATATCACTTTTTCTCGCTCTATCCTACAAATATTTATTTCAGATTTTGTGTTTTCTATGAACAATATGTGCGTATTTAAAAAAAGTATATTACTTTTCTATCAGTCAATTCTCACTGTAATTCAGTCAATTCTCAATCTAATTTTCACTGTAAAAGCTCTACTTAGTTTAAAGCTAGATAGCGATGTGCGCCAGATATCAAAATATTTATTTATTTAGTAATTACTGATCTGCAACATACCTCTAAAATACATATGCAATACATTCTAATATAATATAGAACAAATATATGAACCCATTTAATTCCGTCACTGTTTCGATTCCCTAACGGGACAAAAGTTTTTCTCATCTATTCGAGTCAATGTTTAAGTAAGGCACACAAGAGAACAATAACCGTTTTTAAATATAAAAAAATATATTTATGTACCCATAAAAAATAGTAAATATTAACAGAATTTATGCTTCCTTTCTCCGAATTGCTGTTGAATGAAAGTGAGTCCAATTTTAAATTATCCACTCAGACCACACCTGTGTATACATTCAAGGTCAAACTAGTGTATAGCATCATACACTAGATATACAACAGTGGTGATAAAATTATTTCAGTGTTAACACACCTCTATAGTTGTTCTCGGTTCATCGTCAGGTCATAATTCGATTTGACATTAAACCCATTCTTATCTTTTGTACCATGTATCGATTTGGGACAATTAGCCTGAATTTTAAATACTTCATAAGAATTAAATGGAACGTCTTGTATCATAGTTTGAGGCTAGAATTATGTGTAATACTTTGTAAAATGATGTACCTATGTTAAAATAAATTGTAGATAGTTTCGAAAACATTTGAGTAGATCAGCTTTAAAATTAGTAACTTTTAGATTTGTTTACTCTAAGTTTAATATGTTTTATGCAAAATGTAAAGTTGAAAAGACAAATTTCATTCCATTGCTAATTTTTGTAGTAAAAAACTCTTTAAAAATCGTAATATTAGTAACTTTGGGGATTTCGATAGTAGATCTACAAAGTTGGCCTGGAAAGTTATTTCATTATCTAAAAAAAAGTGTTGTTTATTTAGTGAAAATTGAAAACAATCAAAATTAAACTTTAAAATCATACTGTCGTTTCTCTAGTCGTGAGAATTTATCTGCTATCTAAATTTATCTCATTATAAAAATACAAATTATTTCTCCGCAGTGTCACTGACGACCAATCTAATAATAGACCTGGCCAGTTCGGTGCGCGAGCAAAGGAGCCAAATCAGGGTTCTGGGCAAGTGGACACCTTACGTCGGAATAAAGCACGCCACAAAGTATCGTGTTACATCTCGCGGTGTACTTGATCATGCCGTTGTCCGCACTCTTTTATTTGTGTGCTTTACGCTCCTTTATTTTTGGTTGAGCCACTTTGAACAGTGACCGCGCCGACCGCACCGCTTAGCTCACCACAAAACCCCACCCGACCGAATTAGTCCTACTAAAATATGTTATGTTTCGTAAAACCACATATAAAATCAGTATTCACTAACTATAAACGGTGATGGTGGGACTTCAAAACGATTTTAGTACTCCCCAGACCAACGTTATATGTTGAAACCGCATAACTTTCATTACGTCTACTAAATCTCATTCGTTATTAAGCATCCTTTTAAGCCACGTCTAAGTCGATGTTTGAAACTTATTAGAGCAGTCGTTAAAGTGAGTACAGCAGAGGAGCATAAATCGAGTTGGCACGTCAAAATATCAGTGGTAATAGAGCAAGTGGAGTGCGTGAGCGAGGCGTGCCCCGGCCGACCAATTTATTCGGCGGGACGTCAGATTTCAAGGGCCTCGTTACGACTAAGCCTCCAATTAGACTTATCCCTAATTAAGAGATGCCAATAAATTACCCTCCATCACGGGCTAACGAAGACGCGCCGCACTAATAACGCTAATTGATTTTGAGTAATGAGCTCGAGTTTTGATGGAGCTGATTGGGGGACGCGTGGGGGCGTCATCGATCGTGGCTATGCTGCCAATATGCGAATGCCTTCGCTGCGTTTTGTTCTTCATAGTTTTATAGTGCTCTGCAACACGGTTGTATTCATTTAATTTGGTAATTGAATTTGGAGGTTTTAGATTCACCTGTGTAAGTAAGCACTGGAGAATTTTAATTAATTTAACGTAGCAAAATGGTAAAGTAATTTATAATATATATGGTATTCAGCAGAAGCTTTTGTTCTGTTTCAGTGCTCGTTATCAACGAACAAATAAAGTGCATTTTAGTTTTAATTGAATTCCATTACCGTAGTGAAAGCTCATGCTTAATTATCGACTGAGACCAAACAAGACCATGTTCTGATAAATTGCGTTTGAAACGTAAATACTCGCATTGTTTTTGTTCTGCATTGGACTGGCTCCGTTCATTTATTACGTCACACCTGTTACATGCGGTGGAGACAATGTTTGTAAATGATTTATGAATCGTTATTTTTAGCTTGAATTTACAAAATGATAATACACTTCATAACTAAAATACTTCTTAGTAAAGTCCATTTCAAATTCAATCAGACTTTTCATTACTTGTCACTCACCATTGCCAGATTTAATTAGTTTTACGGCTAATTTATTTTAATGTTTTGTTTTCATCTGCACCGAAAAAGGTCACCAAACATAAGTGGTTACTATGTGATTTTTGGCTCTATGTAGTATATGCATTAATTATCCTTTCCCCTCATAGATAACCCTTTATTTTTCATGGTATCGTCGAGACCTTTCCATCATATATGAAGCAAATCGTATACTTTAAGTCGCTTTATTTCAAATCAGTATGCATGTGGGTGTCAGATAGAAAAAATAAGGAAATTTGTTATTCGAATTCTGGTCTGTTCCTTTAATTAGATACTTTCAGTACACTTAAAAAAAAACAAAAGGTATTTTCTTAATATCAGCTGTAATGATTCGGTTATTTCTTTTTTTTTCATCACAAAACATAATTGCGTAGAACAAACAAATATGACGTGTACGGTACTCAATGCTTTTTTAATTATATCTACGTTTTTATAAAATTTCACATGTTTTTCTCTTTTCAGGACTCTTTAACAAACTAAAACATCTAATATACATTTATTTATTTGTATTTAATTAAGTTCATATATATATTTAGCCGTTGTGGTCATAAAATATGTAATGTTTTAATTTAGAAACGTTTTATGACCGGAATTAGTTCTAATTTTAATTCTGTAAAGATAATTTGATACAGAAAAACACATTGACTAACGTAATTTATATTGAGCCGTTATTATTGTGACAAATAATATTAATTAACGTTTACTGGACTTATAAAGGAAATGTATCATTAGCGTCTGCTCATAAAGAATTTACTTTCTCGAGCTAATTTACGAATGTGTAAATTTACAATTAATCAGAAACCGGTTTAATCGTGAGCGACACAGGAACACTTAAACTCAAAGTTATGACGATTAAGCAAATTGTACTCCAGAGTTGCTTTTAAATAGATTCATTTTAAAGTTTATTAGTTAGTATACATTAATGACGTAGGTTATAAGAGTTTTTACACAGGATACGGAAATAATATTCATATTCTTGAAAGATTAATTAAAGTTAGAGTTGAACTTGCCATAATTTTTATTTCAGAGTCCTTTTCTTTTTGCCTTTTTTGTTGGGGAGCGAGTTCAATTGCAAGCATCCATGGGTTATACCATCGAACCGCCACAATGCTTGTTTGCTATTGTCTCGCTAACATAGTTTGAAAAGAAAAGTGCAAAGAAACCATATAAATAGTCATGTGTAATAGTAAAATATGGTAACAAATATAAAAAGAAATCTAAAATCTAAAATTATATATACTTACATAATTAACCACGTAACATATTCTGTCTATAAAGTCAATGCATTATCGGTTAGCAGTATATGTTTTGGAAATTAGCCAGAATTAGCTGTTATTTTAATAATTGGGTATAAACTAACAATATTATTTGACGGGCCTGTTGATCTAAGGAAGGAAATTGTGGATTCTATTTCCACCCAGGACAATGAGTTAAGTGATGAGCACGCTCATTTGTCCTGTGTCCGGCTGTAACTAAAACTGTGTTTATCAGCACTCTAGTTATCATACTAAGTTAAAATACGCTTAAACAGCAACAGTTAACAATACAATAAGCTAAAGGAAAATGCCACAAAACGGTTTAATTATAACTGTCGAACATTAATTGTTTCGGTCTTTACCTTATACAGTTTGGTTAAATGAAGTTGTAGAACGTGCGCGGGCGCAGCGTGACTTGCGCTTACGACTATCTGTAGATCCTATCCGCTGATACATCGCCGCTATCACAATCTCATTATTCCATACAATCCGTTTAGTCGCGTCTTTTCATGTAATTTCGTTTAATAATAGCATTCAGTGACTTTGAATACCAAATCGTTTAAGGAGTGAGTAGGTACTGATTTTAGAATGAATTACAATTGTGTTTAGTTATCTTTGATATCTTTTCAGTGTTACGTTATTAGCTGAGTTGAAAAATATTATATTTAAATTATATAACTGAAGAGTTGGTTTGTTTGTTCTGAATGAAAAATTACTTAGGTGTTCGATAGCCTAAATATCGAGGAACGCTCTATATAACACCACGCTCAAAGAGGCGATCTTCAATAAAAAATGTTGCTTAAACAGAATAAATTTAGTTCCTTGCAAGATGCGTGGATCAATTGGTTAGAACATAAAAAACAGTTAATCTAGAAGCTAAATATTAAAACTTGCCGGCTTGTTCGGCTCTCTACATCTCAGCAAAAACCTCGGTCGGCATCTCCAGCTAGTTCTGATCATAATCAAACTATTTTACTAATATATAAATATATTATATGCATTCTATTATTCTTAACAGAATATCTTAATTAAAGCCCTTTATACCCGTACTTTATCTGATACAAAAATTCCATTTAAATGAATTTGTAGGTGAATTTAATGAAACGCTTTTAATTCGTTAGTAACTTTAACTGTTATAATAGTAAAACAAACGATACAAGCAATGTGTATGCTGCATACTTACGTAGCACATACCTACTTGAACATAACTATTCGAAACATGCATATTTTTATTGCCGTTAAAACAAACATTGTGAATCAAATATAAACTCTAATCTGTAAAAAATAAAATTCAAGCTCCAACAAATAGTCGTCTCCAAATGTCTCCGAATGATGAGCGAGCGAAGCTCCAATATTTGATGTTAAATAATGAAGTTTTACTGTGGCCACTTACAACACCATTACTTGTTATAATGAGCTGTGTTAGATAAGAGTAATGCGTTTAATTGGGACTGGTTGAGGCGGCTCAGATGCGGATATATCCCGCTTCCTCGGCGAGGTTGAGGCTTCATTTTATTACTTTGAACTGAAGATTTACGGACACTGCACAATTTGACATGTAGTATCTATATTTTGTTACAAGTAGTGCTTATATTTTATTATACTACAAGCATAACTATCGATGTCTTTATTTTCAATTTAAAAGGTTTTCGTAATATATTTTACGGTAGATAAATTTATATATATCTTTATAAATTTAATTAATGCTATATGGAAAGGGTAACTAATTTAATATTTAACAAAACGTTGTCCCTTACTTCAGACTTTATCTTAGAATCGATAAGGGTGTAAATTAAGTGTACAACTATTATCTCCACTATTACTGTTTTGGAGATATTTTTCTACTTCTCAGACAAAACTTATAGTCCACATTTAAACTTAAAAAAACAATTTTTTTAGTGCAAGTTACGTTTTATTTTTAACTTTAGTTGGTCACCTTAAATAAATTTAAGGTTATATTACGGCTTTGTAATTCTCATTGTCTCTAACGAGTTACATAATAAAGCCTTACTGAACTGAGAGCAAATATAACACAGAAACTATTTTCCCTAGAAAGTTTACTAGTAGGTATCGTTGCCATATCCTTTCTCAAATGATTCAAATGTAACCTCCTTGAATCTTTCAAGCTATCCTGCATAGTGAGAATAAGTACGAAAGTAATCCAGAAACTGCATGTGAACATAGTTTACCAATATCAAGATATCATCAGAGTGAATGTGTAAACATAGTTAAAGCCTATACACCTACATTCATTAAAAACAAAACACTCAACATCTCAGTAGCAGACAACAGCAGACAGCATCTATTAATAAAATATAATATAATTAGGAGGGTAAACAAGAGCATGGAATAAAGTGAAGTTTGGCGTTACAAGGTGAACTCTCGTGATTAATTAGCAAGGTGGCTAATTAGCGAGCACAAGTCAACTCATTACTAACCGTAATTGAAACAAGCAAGCCTCGGATTTTTCCGAGAAAAATCTCCGCTTAATTTTGTCTATAAGTTACATCAGCATGTTTTGAGTTCTTAAAGGGACATATTCTATACCCATTTTTTTCACACAATGCAAGTAAGCAGAGCTTGTACTATGAAAGCTAGAATGACGAATGGCTGATAGAATATTTATATACTTATTCTTTGTAAATATATTCATATCATATAAAGAAAACAAACTCATAAACAAATATTTGCAAACTCAAGCACAGCAGTCGCATACGCTCCTATTGAGGCATTCAATTGGATATTTAGTTTGTATTTCTTTTTTTATTTTACACATCTATTACATTATCATATATTGAAAGAAAAGTATTACATCATTACCCATCCCTAAAACCTTCCGGTGGAAAGGTGCCCATTATACTTACTACACTATACTAGCATAGCCGCGTTAAACGTCACTGGACAACCTTTGCAAACGGAACGAACCGGAAATCACCCTTAAGCTCCGCAAGTCTACGGCGCAGTTCCCCCACAAACTTCAGAGTATCGGCAGCGCAGCTTTCCATGGTCTCCACTGCCATTGAAACAAAATAATAGTGCTGCTCCAAAGCCGCAAATTTTCGTCTCTTCCTATAGGCTCCTCCGCGGCGGCCGACGGGGAGTGGATGGTACGACTCAGACGGCTGGCTGCAATAAAGTTGACACAAGTAGCGTCCCAGACTAGGTACTTCCCGTTCTTCCAGGGAAAGATATTCAGCCCATCCTGCCTTTTACCGTCGGATCTGCTCAGACTCGGAGGCTCAAGCAGACATGCAATGTTTCTCAGATCTCAGAGCATGGTGGCCGTCGGCCTCCACCACAGAACCGCAGGTACACACATGGTGTTCGCTAACCTTGCATCCCAGGCGAAGCGCAATAGCGATGCGCAAAGAAGCGTTATCCAGCAAAGTTTGTATTTTAAAATATATATTTTAGTAATAATTGTACACCGTAATTGTGTAACAAGGTTTGTTTAAAAACTTTTATTACATTGAATAAATGTTATTGTATATACAGATGAATAGGCCTTTACGGTACATAAATGAGAGAGCGGACTGTATTGAAACATATATAAATATGTATTTGTCGAAACTTATTACGTTTTATTCATAGAAGAGCCCGAAGCGTAACGCGTCCGAGGGCCTCCGGCCGAGTAGTTGGAGGATGGAGGCGCGCGCGCAGACAATCCGTGCTCCCCGCACTCCGCACCTTCTCTTCCGTGAATGGCTCCCCGTTGTGGTGCGTAGACACATACATATATGTAATAGAAGGCTATTATGTCAATATTATATTGTATATTTTTGTTTTCAACAAGTGACACCAGTCGGACTACTACGAGTTGCTTTTCTCCTAAATAACATACATAATTTAATTTTATATATTTAGATTTAATATAAATCTAATCCAAATTCATTTAGCAAAATGGTTTATGTTGTAAAGAAACGATTGAAAAATACGATATTGAATATAAGTCCACACCTGTGACATCATATGAGAGAAGTACTTTACACTAAACCTAATCGACTTGGAAAGCGAAGGAAAAAGGGGCAACAATTGCCCGGCTATGCAGCTTTTTCTTGGGGTTAATTTATTAATTATATTTTTAAATAAGCTCGTTTCGAGCTGATAATGTAATTATTATAAGTTATCCAATCTGAATAATTTTTCATTTTTTACTATCACTTATTATATACTGTTATCTGAAGAACACTGGAAAAAACAGTAATCATTCTTTAAAAGGCTAAATAATCATCTCAATAAAGAACTAAAGATACGCTTTATGCTCTTCTTATGGCATTTGTGTTACAAAAACGTAGTAACTACAAAAAGTAAATGAATTTCGAACAATACAGTCTTACAAAAAACAAAACTTGTGGAAACACTATCTGTACCTTAACTATTCAGTATCCAATTTAATAAAGCTTTATTTTTGCACACTTTTTACTTCAATTCCCATTCTATTCACTGTATTTAATTATAACTGTAATAAAATTCTTAGTACCCTGTGTTAAATATGTGGAATGGAAAGTAGTGAATTTGAAAGAAAGAAAGAAAGAAATTTGATGTACTATCTTTTCTATTTAATTTTTCACTCGTAATTGTAAAACTAGGTTTAAACACCAAGGACACGAACGACTTAGATCCCACTACTATAATAAAAATATTCCATTACCATATACCATGCCATTACCATATTCACACAACGCCATCTATTCTCAATCTTGTACTGTGGGTAATTGGGTACCTACTACACAACTGTTATAAAAACATATAAATTTACTTTTTTTTCAAATACAACACATTATAAATAGAAAACACCCAAAGTACGTAATAAATATTTGCAGATAATATTAGTTCCTACATATATAGGCAGCGTATGCAGCTGCTGTGTTTGAGGTGTCGGGTTCGATTCCCGGGTTGGACCAAATGTTTGTATGATCTGATTTTTTTGTCGTAGTTTGTGTGTTTTTTTTTATATATATTTAAGCTGCCAAAATGACTCTGCCTTACCTGATGGAAAGCATGAGCAGAATCCAAGAGTGGTGGTCACCATCCTCAATGCGAAAATGAACAATGCAGCATGGTGACCCACACTATGGCGGCCTGGGGGGAAAGGGTATGGTGAGGGGGATAGGGAGCGTTGGATTGGGGTATGGGCCTCCGGTATCCTCACTCACTCGATGAAACACAGCGTAAGCGCTGTTTCACACCGGTTTTCTGTGAGGCCGTGCTATCACTCCGGTCGAGCCGGCCCATTCATGCCGAAGCGTGGCTCTCCCACGGTAACGGTAAACGGTGTTTTCAACAACAAAAATATATTTATGTCAGTTGTCATAATATAAGCTTGGCTGAGTTTGGGACTAGATGGCGTTGTGTGTTAAATATCCAAAAAAGTATGCTTTAGACTGTACAACTGAAGTAAAACTTCCTTACATATTATTATTAGCTATGAGAGAAAGAGAGAAAGAAAATGTGTGCTCGTACTTCTTCCTTTTGCCCTTACAGTAATATACGAAACGTAACTATCTCTTTTTCTATCTTCATTAACTTATATCTCCCTCTCAACTTCCGTTCGCCTTTTCAACCTCCGAACCCACTTTTCGTAATGCGCTCGCGTCACGTATTCTCCAGCTTACTCCCCAAGTCGTAAGTCGCGTGCGTAAAGAAATTTTACTGCAATAATTATTTAATTTATATTCTTACCATAAACTAAAAAAAAATAAAAAATGAACCGTCAATGCTTCATCTCTCCAATTTATTCCAGTTGATACCACACCACTGAAAGAAGAAATTTCGAGTGTGTACAAAAAATCTGAGATATTCAAAAATTTTAAGTAAGGCCTAAAATTATTACCGTGGGAGAGCCACACTCCAGCATGCATGGGCCAGCTCGACCGGAGTGATACCACGGCCTCACAGAAAAACGGTGTAAAATAGCGCCTGCGCTTTGTTTCACTCAGTGAGTGAGGATCCCGGAGGCCCATAATCTAACCCTCCCCCTAATCCCCCTTCCCGTCCCCCAACGCACTTGTGACACCCCTGGTGTGGCGGGTGTCCATGGGCGGAGGTAATCGTTTACCATCAGGCGATACGTCTGCTCGTTTGCCCCCTATAACATAAAAAACATGTGATCACAAATTGCGTTTGATTTTTATCCTGTATTTCCTTTTTAAATATATAACTATACGCTGTACAAACTCGTTAATGGCCTGCATACCATATTTAAATTTTCAATGACAGGTATTCAGACAGGTTTAAAAAAGTCAATTTTGAAAATACTATTATTTTTCAGGAGGATTACGTGTCCTATGTAAATCTAAAATCCGTGTTAAATTTCAGATATTGAAATGATTCTTTATATTTCAGTCATTGGTAATAATTTAAAGTAATTGTGTGATTCCGTGAGGGGGGGCCAGGAATCCATAGCACAGGATTTTATCCTAGTTTGGGTTCCTGACTTCCACAAAAATTGTAAATCATAGTTATAGTATATCAGTGTAACACTAATTTTGTGGGAGAAAAATAAATATTATTTACTATTATTAATTTATTACTCGCCTTACTCACTTCTTCTTGTATCCCGCTCAAGAAACGTAATCCTATGTCCCTTAGACTTTAGAAACATACATGAAACGGATATAAAGAACATTTTTTTTTAAAACTCAAAACATTTTTTTGGATCAAACACGGTATACCCGTGTGGGGATCAAATCCACAATATTCAACGCAACAGGAAGCGGCGAGTTGACCGTTTAACCGCTATGCCATACGCGCAGTGCTACTCAGAATCACATGCAACTAAACCAGCTTTCAACTAATCTAACCTTCAACTTTGTTGAACAGTGTTGAGAAGAACTGTAATAGTGTAATCAATGAGTAATTTCACATTAAATTTTAAGCTATTCAATACTGCTACTTTTGTACAATAGATGAACAATAATATAAGAACTATGATTACGTAAGCTGCCTAAGGTACTTCCGATCTCGTGGCGTATTGTATTATCAACGTGATATATAAATCGTTAAAATGTTATGCTATCTTACCATAGAGAGGGATCCTCTATAAAAAAAAATTAAACTTATATGAGTGGGAAATGTCACCTAAATCTTCGAGTGAAAACAATGTTTTTAAGAAAAAGAAATATCTACGTTAGCATCAGTAGAAAGAGAAAACGCAAAATAATATTTAAACACCAAAACAACGAAAAAGTATATTCACAATATATCAAAATAATCAAGTTATGGTTTTAAATCATATTACTAGTTGTGCCGTGAACTCAATTTGAAAGATTGGCTAGAGTACCGAAGTGCAATGGGGTGATGGTATAAAGGCGAGATTGCATACCTGTATTTCTAGGGTTGGCAATCGAATCGTATCGATATTTTGCAAATTATTTTATTAAGTTAGACAATATTCGCTCTAAAGTTAAGTACTGTGTTGGTAATAATTTTTACGCTACGTTTTTAACCGGGCACAATTATTATCAATCAAATCAACAACCCATAATGTCCTACTGCTGGACTCGGGTCTCCTCTCAGGAGAGGGTTAAGGCCATACGCTGGCCAAATGCGGGTTGGGAACTGGCAAGACTACGTTGTGGCTACGTATAATTTTGCTGTTGGTTGTTTTTTTGTTTTTTTAAGCCGCCCAAAGGCCTCCAACTAAGCTTCACGACTGTTATCCTACGATAACAACCGGGACCGACTGCTTAACGTGACTTCCGAATCACGGAGACGCTTATGGTAACAGTCACCCATCTAGGTACTGACCGCGCCGTCATTACTTACCCTCGGTGATTGCTTCTTATCACCGAGTGCAACTAGGCTATGAGCTAGGCTATATAATTATTATGTTACTCGAATACTATGCAAATATGAAGATAAGTCGATATGTAATTTTTGGCATTACAGCTCTAAACGTCATATGTTATGTCATGTGCGACAGATTTTAATTAAACTGATACCTTCCATATAACATTGCAAGCGGAAATATTTTGGCGAGCGGAACAATATGCGGCAGAAATGTAAATGGCTAAATAATCTTAAAACTGATTCGGTTCAGAATCAATTTAGCGTAGCGTTTGCCCACTTATCGAGCATTGTTGGACTGAGATACTCGCTTTGTGACGTTCCCATCCCTACAGGCGCCCAGCGGGGGGTGTTCGATGATTGATGGCTGGTCGGCTGCACGCCGCGAGGGAAAAGGTTAGTAATATCGGCCAGTTGTCGGATCTCTCTCTCAGATGCACAGCGGGCTGGCCTCGTAATTGAATGGCAATTACCTGGGCAGTAAATATGACACAAGCGCGTAATTGTAGGAGTGGAACGCGTGAGGCCCGAGACCGCAGTGTGAAGCTTTTGAGATGAAATATTAAAATCACGTGGCACGTCTCCCCATGCTGCAGTGCACTCAGCTACTGAATCTTTAATCAAAATATGACTCTTTTAATCTCATTTAACTTTTTAAGCTGTATATTTGCCCCTTTGTTCTAAAAGAAAATATTATGCTCAACCTATTGTTGATATATGCGTAGGAGTTTGGAAACAGCTGACGTTGTAATAGACACTTGACTCTGGTTCACGGTTGAAGCCCCTCAAAAACTGTTAATATATCGTGACACAGATATATTTGTTCAAGCAACTTTTTTTACTTTTAACTTAATATTTAATTTTTCGAGTCTTATATTAGTTCTTCAAGTCCTTACTTGCAACTTTTGTAGTGTTAATTTTTTGTGCTATAATATACTGCTTAAGCATATTCCTATTTATTCAGTAGTAGTAGTTTGCAAATATCTGCATTAAATAATTAACGAATTCTTCGTAATATTCTGCTAATTAAGTTCATCAATATTTTTTAAGTTATGTGTTCATTTCTCAATTAACAGCACCAATATTTGAGTAACTTAATAGATGAGCTGTCAATCATCATTAAATACAAACTTGATTTGTAGTCTATCATATTTTAAGCTAACGAACTATTATTTATCCTTAAAATGATCAAGAAGGCACAGTAGAACCGCTTGTAAAGCTGCTGTGTAATGACAACATTGCTTTGTAATTATTAGCAGAGAAGTCAGGTCACAGAATTTATGATCTAGTCGTAAGGCCGATTAAAGAAGTCATTTTCCGTGTGGTGACGGTTTAGATTACCGAGTGTCACCACCTCTTACTTATTCCATGTTTGATGTAAGAGGCAATTACAAGACAAACTACGCTGGGCAACTTCACTGCAAAGAAGCAGCAAACTTTAAATAAACTCTATGCCAACCCGTCACAGCCCTACCTGGCTGGCCTGTCGGGTTGTTATAATTCGGCGAGATGGCGTTTGTTTTGGGCAAAAAATCCTGGCCACAAAGAGATCCATATCCAGCAGTGGGCTATTAAAGACTGATGATGAAGGTCATGCTTCGTTCGTGGCAAATAACTATGATCTGTACCTTGAATTACATCATCAAATTAAGTAACAAATCCAAGCCTCGGGCGTCGCGAAGTGAAAGTCTAAGCAATAATATAACATGCATACCTACGTAATTAAATACAAGTTCTTAGCAATACGGAACAACTAATGTTTAGTCATTAAAATATAGAAAGTTATTTATTCTTAGTTGATAATTAAGTTTTTAATTTACATACTAATAGTGGGCACATGTCGGCGATGGCGGGCAACTGTTACACCGTTTCGCCCGAGGTAACCTCACCACCTGTCCTGTGCAATGGGGTGATTACTCCCTTATCTATTTGCACAGCATACGGTGTACTTGCACCTATGCTATACCGTACGTATTCCAAGCTATTTAGGACCCTTAATAACGATCATTAAATTTCTAAACATCGTTCTATGTTTACACAACGCGATCGCCATAAGCAATTAAAAATATTTCTATAACATTGATTTAGTTAAAATTCAGAACAGAGCTAAATCTAACACGTGCCGTAGCCCGTACATGACAAAGCGCCAGGAGTCAGGTTTTAATTGGCGTGGTGTCGAGTTCGTACCAGAGGAGTATGAGAGGCGAAGTGCGCGGGGGAATTGCCTCCCGCCCGATACTCAGTTTTTCTCTCACCCCATGCAAAGCAACAGGTGGTTCGGTAAACTGCTGAAAATTTCGAAAACAAGAATGTATTCTACCATAAAGAAATATGACGAGGTGGATACCTAATTCATTGTTTCTGAATAACATCACCCGAATGGTATTAATCAGGGCCACTTTAACATCAATCGCTTATTAAACCGAGGCTCCTGCACAATCGTTCATTTAGAGCGTTCTCACGCCTCATTAAAGTCTTTTTCGTGATTCGGCGACCGCGTCTACCGTTTCCCGGAGCACAATGAGCGAGTGATTCGGCGGCGAATAACGAGGGCATTTTGTCGGTCGTCTCTCACGTCCGACGCCTTCCGACGCTCAATGAAAGTTTACCTGCAGCCATAACGAGCGATTTGTCCCCTGGCCCCGGGCCCCGCGCTCCGGGCCCAAATCAAAGCCCATTCACATCTGCATGCCGACACAATGCTGGCAATTAGGCCGTGCCAGGCCCTACAATCGAACGTAATGCGCTCGTTCGATGACATCACGCGACTCGTCCTTGGTCTTACGGCACCAAAACCGTCTTAGTTGGGTTTTGTTCTGGCAACCAATCAAAGCACCTTGATTCGCTTTCATACCATTATTTGTTCTAATAATTAAATGTATCTGACAAAATGTCCTGATTACATATCTTATAATTAAAAACACACAGTAAAATTTTATGCTACACAGCTATTTTTATTTATCAATTTGGTGAAATCGATCGAAAGTTATTCGCGTACAAACTCATCGGCGATTCATTTTCATTTATATAATAGTAATTCATTTATATAGATTATAATAATAACTTACATTTTATCCATAGCGCATCCTATTTTTATGAAATATTCATATCATTATGTATTTCATTTTAAAATTATTCACTTTGATTTACTATCTATCAAACGTTCACGGTCGAAACATAACGAACAATGTCCTCTAGTTTCTAATTGCTAACAACTTCCGTCAGAATTGAAATCGACATTTTCCGTTTATACAGTTTTTTGTTGAAACATAGTTTTAATTACGGAGCGGAAACCAAAAACTAATATGTTATGTCTAATCTGCACAGAACTAATTACAAGCGGCACACATCGAATTCGGCACAGGGGAAGATAATTAAGCACTATTTCATAAAACCGTCTGCGACCAAGGTTGAGGTCAAACTTATGTTGTACCCGTCAACGCTTCTTTTGTTGAGGCAATTCGCTTGCCAGAGGTCCGGGTCAACTGTACACCGTAAATCTTTACACCTGCCTGTGCATTACCAACTTTCTACGTATTCAAAAGGGGTCTTTCTTTCAAAATACGCATAAAGGATTGTCAACAAAGTAATGTTTGTTATTTCTGAGTAGCATAAAGTAACACATAGTTATTGGGAATTTGGCTTTGGGCAAAACTTGAATGCGAATGTACTAAAGTGCATTGGCCAAAGGAATTTATGAGACAACTTATTGAAATAATAGTTAGGTACTTGTCTATTTGTACTCAGTTGTATTGGGTAATTCTTCAGATGGGCCGGCTGAAAAATAATATATTATAACTACAGTTCACTGCCTCGGTGGCCCAGCGGTAGCGTATGCGACTGCTGTTCCTGAGGTCTCGGGCTCTATTCCCGGGTCGGATCAAATGTTTGTATGATCTGCAAATATTTGTTTCGGAGTTTGGGTGTTTTCTATATATGATATGTATGTATTTACAAAAAAAAAAGTATATAAGTATTATATCAGTTGTCTAGTACCCATAATACAAGCTCTGCTTAGTTTGGGACTAGATGGCGTTGTGTGTTAGATGTCGGAAATATTTATTTATTTATTTATTTATTAACTACTTCGGCAACAATAGTAAAAGTAACCTGTGTGCACGGAAATATGATTACTCTTCTGAAAATAGATTCTATATACAGTTACAGACTTCAAACTGAAATGTCTGTGAAAAAAACCTGTCACGAATAAGTAAACAAATGCAACAACATTTTTTAAAACAGTATGTTTCATATTAGCACATAAAAAAATTATCTATACATACAAATAAATAAAATTGGAGTGTTTGTTTGTAATATTTAAATAACCGCTATTACTAAATGTATATGTTTGTATACACGGTACATATTCCAACATATTTTTTACAGTTTTGGTCTGTCTGTCTGTTTGTTCCGGGTAATTTCTGGAAAGGCTGGACGGTTTTCGACGGGACTTTCACTGGTAGATAGCTGATGATATAAGGAGTAACTAAGGCTACTTTTTTAGACTAGCTTCGCCCCGCGGCTTTGCCCACAGTTACAACAACAAACACAACTAACAGCGTGGGGCTCAGCTAGTAAAATATATAGGAGAATAGGGATTAATTTTGTCTTTAAATCTTAGATATCTTGTCTTGAAAATGTTTTAGTGTGTGTAATAGAACTAAAACATTCCCTTCATTGACATCTTAGCTTAACCTCTTTTCGAAGGAAGGACCAGCAGTGCACTGTTAAAGGCTGTTCATATTGAAGCAATTTATTTGAATGGAAATAGCTTCAGGTATATACTTTATACTAATTGAGAGTAGAACCATTAAACCTTTTTAAGGGAGTTTACGTTATTTTTATCGTGTTTTAATTCTTCATTTATGGTCAACTATTCATAGAGCGATTGTTTCGCCACCGGTGTTGCTGACTGCAAGCCACGTTTTAAGACGACTAAGTTTGGCTCCTAAAGCACTCAAAATTTGTAAACTACACACGGCATAGTACGTACTACTAGTTTTCAATCAGACACGTATTTGAGTAGATATCCGATGTGCCCTACTTCAGATCAATAACTCCTCTACATTGCACAACTCACTTTTACTTAAACAAAATTCTCCAACAGTTTTGATTTCGACCGTAACTTGGACTTATTTACAGTTCTCCAGACTCAAGCCCATAAGAAACCACGATTAACAGCAGCTATAAAATCTTAAAAAGCACAGTTTCTTACTAATAGTAGCTTTAATAAAGTAGCATCTCCATATAACTGGCAGTCTTCACTATACGGCATTTAGTACTTTCGTAATGTATTACATCCACGGGTTCTCTCACTCGCTTTTAAACAATAGCACTTATTTACAATTGTATTTCCGTAGTACTTAATGGTTTTGTACATCACAAATTTTTAAACGACTTTTAATGAACACCATAGTTGATTTGAAGTACTTTTCTTAAGCCCTTATGCCAACAATGGAGTATTATATCAGTTAATATAATAAATCGCTTTATTGTACAACAGATAACTTAGTATATAACTTAAAGCTAGGTCAGTACAACTGACGGTCTTATTACTCAACGGCAATTTCTTCCAGACAACCGTGGGATGGAAACAAATAGCATTATTGGGCAGACGTATGGTGCAGTGTCTGGTGCACTAGAGAGTGGTTAAAAAAAGAAAGTGTTATAAATATATATATATTAATAACTATATTATATGAAATACTGGTTACACAAATATATGGCTACCCCATTGATTATAATTATAGTTGATTATAGATTATTATTGTTTACTAGGTGATGTTCCTTAACCAATCTCTTAATTGGTAGTTTAAGTTCCTGCTCATCTAATTGTGACTGGCAGGGCATTCCACAATCGTACCGCTTAGACAGAAAAAGACTGGTCGAGGAATTTCCAGGCATTTTCAATTTTAGGTTTTCTGACGATCTCAATAATATGGGATGTGAGACATGTAGAAAGGTAAACCGCAATTTAAGGTAACGTGAATTAAAGCGGTTGAACGTAATGTATAGAAGATAAAGAATATGAGCATTCTGACGAAGGGGGATGGTTAAACACTTTAGCTGTTTACGATAGTCGGAGAAGTGATCATATTTGCGTAAGCCACACATGAATATTATAGATAGGTTTTGGAGTATTTCAAGCTTATTGAGTTGGTCTTCAGTGAGTTCTTAATAGGTGAATCTATATTAATATAAACAAATACAATTTAAGTGTTTCTTTGTAATTTCTAGTTAACAGCTTTTCAGTAAATGCTTATATAGTAGTATATACGGTACCTACATCAAAAATGCTGTTTATATGTTTTTTGTCTATCTGTCTGTTTGTTTCAGTTAAACTATAGAATGGCTAAACCGATTTTGACCCGAACTTCTACTGACAGACAGCTGATGATATAAAGAGTAAGTTAGGCTACTTTCTTTAGACTAGCTATGCCCCGTAGCTTAACCGTTACGTTGTGGGATGAGTCCCACAACAATTTAATGGCTGGTGCTTAGTTATTTACCCGAACTCAGTAAACCAGGAACTAGTCTCTAGGAGTAATCTCGCTATCTTTCAAGACAGCGTCACTAAAACTCTTTTTATGGTAAACCAATTTATTCTCACTGTATAACATTACACGATACAGTCACAAGTAAGTTATTGTAAAATTCAGCAAAAACATCGCTGTTTTTATAAGACGGTGTAAGATATTTATTTAATTGATCCACGCAATTATTCCGTAATGATCGTGTCGGTGTTCATGACGAATGTTTCAAGTGCGGACACGTACACGATATGTGAATACTGCACGATGTATTTTGAGCCCACAACGGTGAAATCTGTTGATTTATGTGCACGCACAAGTCACATTCTTGTACATAAATGTTGACAGCGTGTGTAGTGTCGGTATAGCACTTGAGGACAGTTTGTGTAACTGTTACTTTGACCAGAACGTGCTCATGCGCACGTTAACGTCATAATACTTACTTACCATGTCACGGTGACAGGTGTGCAACGTTACGAGAATGTGTTTTTTTATGTGTAAAGGTTTTTGGAATAGCGTTTACTTCCTTATTACTTTTCATAACTAAATATATGATATACTAGTTTTTGCCCGCAGCTCCGCCCGCGTATATGTCGGTTATCGCGGCAAATTTTAGCCTATGTGTTTTTCCGATGAATAATCTAATTTTTTGTAAAGTTTCATTAAAATCTGTTTAGTAGTTTTACGTGAAATAGTAACAACGAACATCCATACACACTTACAAACTTTCGCGTTAATAATATTAGTAGGATTTATAACTTTACATCAGTTTGAAAAGATAAAACCAATTCCAACGCATAAAAAAAACTGCAGACAGATGAAATTTGGTTATCTCAGCAAGAAATCACACGTGAAATCTCTCCCGCGATAAAATATCATTGATTCAGATCCAAAATACCGTTGATCTATTTAACATTTGTCAGGAAGGTAGATGTTTTCTAAATTCTCTAGTAAAAAACTTTACGAGTATAGGTAAGTAAAAATTCCAGCAAGTACATAAGCTTCAAATTTGAAAATATTCCTAACTTTTCTTTGGCCCTGTACTTAATTATATTTGATTCATGAAACCCTCATTTCGTTTCTTGGACAGATGCTATTTTAAAATTATCTATAGACTGAGCCCTTGCTGTTTCTTTGTCGCTATTAGTCGTCCCTACTTTGTACTCTTTCAAATTCATGTAAGCGAGCAAAAAAAGTTTTAAAGCCTTACCTGTATCTTCAAAGCAGAATGCGCTCGGTCGCGTTCATTATTGGACACATCTCGACAATGATACAATAATTAACAGGCGACAATCGTGCAAATGTCGTGTGGGTGACGACCACCACACGGGGGCGCTGGCATGCCTGCGTCATTAAGGAGCATTCACTCCGGCCGACAATATTCTTCATTTGCGTACCGGCCGTCATTTGGCGCATTGTGACGCTCGCCCTCCGCTGCAACTGTGCAGTGTGCCTTCGCCTTAATTGTACCCTTGTCTCGTTGTTACTAGTTTTAGATGTGAATATGTTAAACTAATCTTGAAGTGAGACACAACTAGTCTTGTTATGATTAATATATTTTACAAAGGGTCTGTTTTCCGTTCTTCACGATAGTGACAATGGCTGAAGTTAATACGGACCTGACCAATACCGATGCATTTTTGCTTTGAAACAGATGCTATTAAAGAAGCAGAACAAAAAACCAGTTTTTGAAATTATTTGGTGAAACTAATCGTACAAGCGGCTTAACCGATTTGAATGTGGTTTTTAGTAATGATTTTTTTTTATTTTAAACATTTAACAAATAAAAAATATCAGTTTAAAGAATGCGAAGCGTCAAATAAGTGACTGTCGTTAATAACTTGAATATTTGGTTTTTAACCGCCGAAAAAAAACGGTGGAGGTTCTCAAGTCGACGTGTATATATTTCTTGTATGTATGACCACGCATAACTTTTACAAAGTAGCCTGATTTTAATAATTCTTTTTTTATTGGAAAGTGTGTATATCATCTATTGAAGCCATAGATCGAACTAAGTTGCGTGAAATTGGAGAGGCCTATGTCCAGCAGTGGACTGCGCTAATGATGATGATGATGAGTGTGTATATCTCGGAATCGGTGCCATCTAGATTTGGAAAAGAAATCTACAGTAAAGGTGGGAAAAAAGGGTGATTTATTGTTTAGATTTTAATAACTTTTGTTTTCAGGTTTTTTCGGTGGTTATTTTTTTTGTTAGTAACTTTTATATTCAATTTATCTCCTTACCTAGAAACATGCTCAAATTAACTGCGATGATTTGCGCAAGACGGCTGGCAGGAGCTGGATGCGAGAAGCCATAGATCGAACTAAGTGGCGTGAAATTGGAGAGGCCACGTCCAGCGGTGGACTGCGATAGGCTGATGATGATGATGATGATGATGATGAACTGCAGTAAAAGCCAAAAATATTATTTTTACAAAATAAAGTTTTACAAAATATGGCGATGCCTCTTTACTTTTAAATACATAATATACTTTTTTAATTTTCTGTAAATAAAAAGTGCATAATAAAAATTCTAAATATGCATAAAATGTTCAGAAGAAATCAATTGCTGCAATAAATGCCCAAAATTGAACATCTGATCTTTGTTAAAGAACACTTGTTTAAGTCCGCCATAAAACATTTGTCCGTAGTAATAAAAGAATTTCGTAGGAATAAGTTGGGAATGATGACGTCAGAAAAATTCAAATTATTTATGTCAGGGATTTTGTCTGCAAGAGGTGAAACTGGCCATTAGAAGTTTACTCCTCTCCACACCCTTGCTAGCCTCTCACATTCTACGAGTTATTAGCGATCCTGACCGCCAAGTCAGTTGTTGTAGTTTGATTTCCATTTATGACAAACAATTGTATGAAGAGAACTATCTTTTGTTCTGTGTCAAGGTTTTTTTTTATGGAATCGCCGACAAACGAGCAAACGTATCGCCAGATGGTAAGCGATTACCGCCGCCCATGGACATCTACAACACCAGAGGCGCAAAACCTTTGCGCTTGCGCTTTGCGCTGTGTTTTCTGTGAGGCCGTGGAATCACTCCGGTCGAGACAACCCATTCATGCCGAAGCGTGACTCTCCCACGGTGTAAATTATCAATACATACATTTACTAAAATCGTAACTAATCGCTGTCTGTACATGGAAAATACAAAGCAAAACAATTCTTTTTAACTGTACGTAGCAGTTATTACTCTTACAGTGTGTTAGTTTAATACATTAATATAAAATAATAAAAAATATATGAACCTTATTTAAAGTGGTTTCCATTGGCTGAAATGCAGTCCTTTAAACGTTGAGGCCAGTTATCCATAGCAACATGCACTCTTTGTATGGAAAAATTCTTCACTGCCAATCGTATACATTGTTTTAGGGACTCCAAATAATCATGGGGTTTAGAGCAAGCCTTACTCTCTAAAAATGGATTAAGATTAGGACTAGATGACAGCCAGTTTTTAGCTCTGATGAAGTCCGGAACGTTCGTTTCTAACCTAGATTGGGTGGATTGAGCTTTATGACCCGGCGCCGAGTCTTTCTGAAATCCGATTCTTGATTATTAAACATGGTGTTGTTAAGGGGCTTAACTACCTTCTTAAGAGTGGTGTCTTGAAATACTTGTGCCATAGTTTTGATATCTTTTTCACAAAAATATGGCTCAGCAAACCTTCATAGCTAACACCCCACCACACCACCACTAAAGTCGGATAATGCCCACGTTGTACTCTGTTGACTAATTGAGAAGTTTCTCTAGAGCTTTCAGCATTAATACGGTAATTTTGTTTGTTAAAATATTTCTCGGTTGTAAAAGAAATACCATAAATAAATGAAATTTTACTGTGATCTCACTTTGAGTAACGTTTAAGTACCTAGTAGTTTTGATTCTACCATCCTATTATTTTTTTAATTATCAGACAGATAAGAAATGACAAGTGCGTCTCTTATAGGCTTCAAGTCCTAAGTCATCTTTTAGAATACGCGACATTGTCCTAGGTGCTATCTTCACCTACCAAAATAAAATCTTTTGTTTTCGGACAGGATGTCTTCGAATTCTTTACATGCTACTTTGATGTTGTTTTTGGTACGAACATTACAAGGACGACCAGATCTTATTCTGTCACAAACAGAGGAGGTTTCATTGTACCTCTTAAATTTTTAAAGAAATGTTTTAATAACAGCGGTTCCATTCCGATACACCGCCCCGACGCATACCCCGTGGGGTAACGGACGTGGGGCGCACGTTAAAAAAACAGGTACTTCATATATAGTAGGTAATCACTTGCGAACATAACTGTGTAAAAAATACATATATGTAATTAATATTAATTTCCTTTCGACAAACATTTCCTTCGCCTTCTACTGATGGCCATTCATAATAACACAATCTAAATAGACAATCTGGAATATTATACAGGAAATTAACTTAAAACATAATTTATTTATTTGCAATTTAAAACATATTTACACTAACGCTCTAATGGAAGCAGCTGTCCACAGCGACCACACAAAGCCGACTACAATATCGTATTAAGCCTAACAGAACAGTGTGAATAATTAAATTATAAAACTATTAGAGCTATTATAATAAAACTGGCCAGGTATAATACGCATTTTATTATTCCCGTAGATCTGTGTTCTCGCCTCTATTAATTAAGAAGTATAATATTGGTAACACATTCACCTGCCCCTTGTGCGTCCATTGTTTATCTTAATATAGACCTTATATCTTATACACAAAGTTTAAAGTCCTCATCATTTTAAATTCGGGTAGAGTAACAAGAACGTTATGTAACGGTGCATTTGTTTTAGTTATAAAAAAACTCGATGTATTCGAACTGAGTCACTGATTACTACATTATATTCATCTAGACATAATGCCCATGATTAATAAGGGCCATTAAATTTAAACAAAGATTAATTTGAAAGCGGAGCAGTTCTTAAAAGATTTCTCTGTACCACGAAAACTATGGACGACGTTTTATGAGCTGTATGGTAAATAATTTATCGGATCTTAAACGTTTTCACAGAAAATTTTGAAGTGTTCATTGCGAAAACTCTTGTTATATTTTTATATTTTCGATACGTTAATGACCAAGGCTACACTGTTTTCTTATTAAAGTAGTAGTACATAAATGTTATAATATAAATAATTGTAATAAAATATTGTACAATAAATATATAATCAAATACACAATACAAATAGTCAAACATTTTTGATGAAGCATGTTAAAAGGATTAACACGTGATTAGTTGTCGAAGTGTACACAATATTGGCAGTCTAAAGTCTAACAAAAATGCTATTTAGATTACTTTGCAATAATATTCCTGCCGAACACACAGAACTAAATATGTTTACCTGAGTATAATTACTAAAAAAACCAATTAATTTTCGGTAAAAAGCGAGTATCGAATTCACAGTGGTATCATAATACGGGTTCGTGGTGTGGTGTAATGTTGTGCGCCCACCTGCGCCTGCGCCGTTGATCGATCGAGCTATACCGAATTAGTCCGATAATGCTCCATCCATGAAATTATTGAATTAACCACAAATTGAGAACGATCTCTTTCTTGTGACCCGACAAGGAATGTGTTTAAATTGCCTGTAGGTTTATTAAAGTAAAGAAAAAAAGTCTTGGCAGTTGGTCACTGTATAAAACTACATAAGTAAGTCAGAAAAACCATTGGTGTGTTATTTTAAGTATATTTTGGAAGCAAAACGGTCATTCCAGGAGCATTTTAACCTTAAATGGTTCAATCTGTGTAGAGAACTGAGACTGAAAAGGTATAGAAAAGTTTATTAAAGGAGTGGGTAATAGAGATAAAGAAATAAAAGCTAAATATATTAATTAACCTAGAATAGAAACAATACATATTCCTAAACATATATTTGAAACTAATGGCTGTCCAAAACCTACTTGTAATCTTCTTCTACATATCTAATCATTTAAGTTCATTAGAAGACTAAGAAAAAAGCATGTACAATGTATCAGTAACTTTACATCTAAAGTTAAAAAAATATGAAATTCAAATTACCCAACTTTATGAGCTGAAATGATCGCAACACCATTTCCTTTAAATCAATTTTGCTACCTCGACCCGTGGGAAAGCGACAAATGAACTTCAAGGATTTGGTTCAGTAGCCATCACCGCCTAATCGTCTGCAATTAAACTGCTCTAGTCTTATAATTATTTGAAGTTTTGATCCCCTACAGAGTGTAGTCTTTACTAAAAATTACCAAGTATAATAAATATTTCACATCAATTTCTTAATTTATAACAAAAGTTATTCCACTCTCTTTTTGATAGTCCTTACCCATACCCAGTTTCTCGTTTTCATTTATAAATTTCTTTTTCATATCCTGACAATATGTCCCGGGACTTACCTTAAAAATAAATTAATAATCCAATCTTTGACAATCTCCTAGTAAGTTTACATGATTATGATCTTCATCCAGGGTGGTATTTATAAGATTAATTACCGTTTACTTTAAGTATGTACAAAATTCATGATGTCTGAGCCCAGAATGCTTTTTAGAGACTATCATTATTTAAATATTTATCATCAATATAATAGTAGATTATATACATTATTTCTATCAGTCTATCTATTGTTTCTATCTAGTACTTAGTCTCATATTAATTACATAATATTGTTACATCACCAACAGTTACATCACTGTCAAAAAAGGAATGGTAGCGTGCAAGGTTCAACATTTTTGTGCAAACTATTGTTTATGCCGTTCCTAATAATTTGTCTATTATTCCAACTTTAGTTTTTATAGGCAACATTCATCTCTTTTGAACGTAAATTTCTGTCAATAAACATCCCACGTGATTAATATTCACCAAAACGTATAAAGCATCGTTGACAAGCAGACACAAGTGAGTCAATCTATGGAGATGGCAATGTTCCACGTACCTATGTACCACCCATCAGCCGTTTGCAACCGTCTGACATCGTCAAATAACTCACTCACAGTTTATTTTACATCTGTATGCAAATGCACCAATTAGCGGTTCTTACGTTTCTTGGTAGGTAAAACTCATTATTTCAAGTTGGGATTTTTTCCTGCGAGCAGCGAGCGTACCGCAGCCGCAACCGCTGTAATTAACCATGAACGGGACCCGTCCTTCAGCATTTGCTTATTAACGTCTAATCTTTGTTGGCGGCCGTCGATCTTAATTAATTCAATTAAAGTATTAGGGAGTAGGTGAAGGTTGCGGTCCTCTCACTGAAATTTAAAAACTTAACGTCGTCGTCGACTTGCCGGCCGTCGTCGTAACGACTCACAGAGTATAGAAGGGGGAGGCGAATTAATCAAATAATACCGCGGAGGTGAGGGGCCGGCGCCTCTAGCTCCGCACCCCCTGTCTCGTCCCGCGCGCGACCGCGTGGCTCAGTCGTGACCGAAACGTCGTGCGGGGAAGTGTCGCCGATCCCCTCAAACATTACTACTTTTTTCGAAGTTCTCCATACAGTTTTGTTTTAAAGTTTTACAAGGAAGTTTTGTGTGACCGTTCTTTTATCCAGTCGAACTTAAAGGTTACGAGACAACGCTTGACCGTGTTGTTTCTTAAGTTAATACGTTTATTGTGTTTTTTTTGTTATTGTTAAGTTTTTTTTTGTTTGGTGCATCGTGCCGGTCCGCAGACCGGCGGTCCCTTCTGCATCAAGCCTGGACGCGTAGCTTACAGAACTTTAAGGACAAAGCCTTTAGGTAACTATTGAAAAGTAGTTTAGTAATATTGTAACGATCAATCGCTCTGAGCAGGGAACTGCAATGCAGCATGTTTGTAAACAGATTGCAACAATTAATAAACTTTAACATACTGTATGCATTATAACAAGCAGCAATACTATAGACTAATATTTAAGAAGTTTTAGTTAATAGCCACTTATTTTGGGACGACTCCGTTCAGTGACCACGTGTTAGATATTTGTACTTATTGAGTGCTTTGCTAAAGTTTAACGTGAAGAATATCAGTGACATATCTATGAATTCATTTCTATTCCATCGGAAAAGGATAGGTAGTAGCAATAAAAATGTGCGAACGGACTTTTTATACAAAAATAATGTCCGTATAATTTTACTGACTGCAAACCGTTATATAAGTTATGCATAATTATTTAAAACCAGTGTATTTTATGTATGCTTTTAACGAATTTTTATAATGCAATTAATTTCAAGGTAACAAGTAATAAAGCAAAGTAATAAATAAAAAATTTAATACAAAAAATCTCTTGTCTCAATGCTCATATAAATATCTAAAGTTGTTCGATGTGATCTATCACCTGCCATTAATTTCAAAAGAATTAGTAATAGGTAGGTATATCCCTTTCAACAAAACGAGTATCTCCAAAATCAGTAAGTAATTAATAAGCATCTTGTGAGCACAACACTAATTATTTCACCGTCAGGTGAAACTCAATTACTAAGAGATAATTAAACCATCAAGAATTTATTTACTTTGAACATCAATTTTCTTTAAAATAAACCTAGTTTTAATTAAAGCTTAACGAAAAACAAATAGAGGAGCGCGGCAATCCTTGCTCGTCACTGATTCGCTTCGGCGTACACTCCATATTATTATTGTTGAGGACTTAGGCCTATTTGGATACGGACACCGAGTGGCGGCCATATATTGAATATACTTTTTATTGTTTAATTAACATCCTACTTGTTCAAAACAAGACACATAAGCTAAATTATTGTAGGTGTAGTAATTGTGTGGACTGCTGCTGAGTGAGCACAAATTACATCATCAAATCATTTGTAATAAGACGGGTTAAAATTAATTTTAAACATGTCTAAGCAATATTATACGGACCACTTCATTTCATCGCCGGTTTAATTAAAAACGAGTGCCCGCTCCCCCTTCGTTTTCGGGTTGGAGTACCCCCTCGCCCGCGTGGGCGTCTCGCTCCGCTTATATTTAGATAATTGTACAATCATCTAAATTAATGAGTCCTCCCGTCCGGCCCTGGCCTCTATTGTATTATGTTTGCGCTGCCCGCAGAGCGGATACACGGTGACAATTTTAATTTAAAAAATTCTAATTAATCCATTATTCATATCGTGCTTGACTCCAAATTCAAAATATTTCTCCATAAATTTCAAATTCTTTTAAAGATTAACTTTAAATTAAATAAAAAAATTATTAACATTTCTATGATACCTATTATTGTTTAATAGGACCACATGGATAAAAGTTACTTGTTGGTATGACGGCGTTGCCTTGGCCTGGTGTGATCTGGGATGGAAGGTATTATCTCAGTGGGTGTATAACTTTCGAGTTCACGACAGTGATAGAGCTCAATGCAATTAAAAGTTTCACAACGTGCGTGGAAGAGGCGCCTCGCGAATCCACCTTTAAATTTATGCTAACGATAAATCCAAGTTATGAGTGCCAATTAATTACTTATTTTTGCTAAGATTTTCATTCGGATACTATTTATATTTACGAATCCCTTCGACTAACTTCTAGCTGCCTCGGTCTAGGCGCAGTGGTAGCGTACGCGACGGCTGTCCATGGGTTCGAGTCCTGGCTCAGAACAAGTATTTGTATGATCCTAAAAAATAATTGTTTCGGACTTTCAGTGAGTATGTATGTATTTACAAAATAAAAGTATTTATGTATTCATATCAGTTGTCTAGTACCCGTAATACAAGCTCTGCTTAGTTTGGGGCTAGATGGCGTTGTGTGTTTAGTTGTCCGAAATAGTTATTATTATTTATTATAACTCTTAAATCAGTATGGAATTAAACAAATACCTTTAGGAAACAATGGCAAATTGATATATAGTCCATCGATGGTTTATAAGCGACATCTACGCTGATGGACAAATGCAATTAGTGACGCATCGATCATCGAGTACCCTCGCTAAATTAAATGCATCAAAATTCTGTTACTTGGATGTGGCATGGTATGGGCCGGGCAGCAGACACCCGGAAGGCCCGCGGCTATCAGCCTAATGAACCCGTACCACCCTGCACCCTGATTTATTAACGAATTAAATGCATTCTGCTGCACCCTTGTATAAAACCCTTTTTAGACAACGCATGACGGACTAACTTAATTTGGTTAAAGCAATTGTCTTCAAATCATATAACTTATATATTCATAGAGACCTTCAAACAACATAGTAATGAAGTGAATAGCATTTCAAAAGTACCTAGTTCCGTTTTGCGACACAAATCGTTGTTTGGACTCTGACAACATCAAGTATGGTTAACGTGTAAGGATAATGGCGGTATTAAAAGGAATTGTCTACTGATATTCATTCATTTAAGCAATAAATCAAGTAGACAATTTTAAATGCCTACCCCCAAACACCCGATCTAAAAGCTAGGCTAGCTCAAAAAATCTGAATAAATTCACGATGGTAGTCCAACTTTGAAGGAAAATTATAACGGCTTATATACAATATGTTAGTTTAGAAGTCATAGAGGCCTAACTTTTAAAATGCGCTTACTTGAAAAACTTTTAAATAGTAGGTAATTCCTTAAATTTGTCGATATATATTAAAAACTAAGCAAGTTTATCAAATAAATAACAACAGTGAGTTAATTACAATACATATATATAATAAACTTACCAAAAAACGAATGAAATAATCATTCGAATTACCGAAAGTTAGCACCAGATGTTTTTGCGCCAAAATTAGCTGTCACTTAAATTAGTTTTACATTGACAGCCAGTGAATGGAATCATGAGAATGCTTAATTTTTAATCCACTACTAAATGGTAGAAAAAAGTAAAAGTTGCGTTCGCGTTTTACTACTAAAATATTTTAAATGCATTTTAATATTCTCACATAACTTTTTTAAAATTACCCCCTTGTTTTCCAAATAGTCTTATATTACGGTACTATTTAATTTAGACGATACAATAAGTGGTAATAAACCGCTACCTAAGGGTTTGTATTGAATTTACAATCTATGACTTAATACCACATGTCATTAAAATAACTAAAAATGAGAAAGTTTCGTTACAGAAAGAGTTATGATAATTTGACTTCCTAGCAAATCATTATCGAATGGTACATACATAGTTCTATTTGCCTAACGCGTTACTTGCACACTGCCTAGCGTTGAAAGACCAATCACCTTAGGTTAGGTGAATGGAATTTTGCGTCCACTACATCAAGTCTGAACATTGAAACATAGTATTTGTATAAAATTCTATGTAACGAATCATATCTTTTTGCAATAATTAATAGCCCAATCCACTTTGATGGGTTGAAGACTTCCTAGTTTAATTCCAATAAACATGATAGTTAGAATTTTTTGTGAACTTCAAAATTCATCCGTCTGTTAAAGAATATTGCATTCAAAATTCGATGACATCTTCGAGTGCGCATATTTAAGTTTACGTTCCGAGAGAATCTTAAAAATTATATTTTCAAATAAAGAAGAAATCGTGTAATTTATTTTGAAACTGGAATTTATTCTGTGATACATTTCAAATGAATAATAATATGTTTAATACTCTAGACAGACGGTGTTCTAAATGCGGGGTGCGACAGGTGTACATTCCCATGTCGGTCTTCTAAAAGCCTTTTATTCAGAATAGGATATTTTGATGCCACAAATGAGAGCTGATTGTTGAACTAAGAAGCTTATCATAAGTCTCAATGACTTCAACGTTTACTTATTATATTTATACAAACCTTATTCTTTAAGATCTATTGTGACTATAAGACTTACACTTAGTATATAATATTAAAGAAATTTCAAACCACTTAAACAGCTGTAAAACTATTATTTTATCTATATGAATGTTTATGGCAAAATTTATAATATAAGCCTCAAATAGACTGTACAACTCAAAACAGTTAGCAAAAATCAGTAACAGACGAAAGTCCTAAAAATCATTTGATGTCATCGACCTTCTATCGCAAAGTTTTTTTAACGTCGATCATTATTGAATCCGCCTCCTTAGTTGGTGAGTTGAACGATTTGATAACGATGCGTGGTATGAAGAGACATTCGTATCAAATTTGGCCAATTTCGAAGTATTCTGTCAAGTCTGAACTCTCAACGTATTCATATGTGTAGGTATATGCTTCATTCTATTTCTTTAATGAGTACAAAATGATTTTAATTGGATTTTTCATTTATTTATTCGTTAAATACCAATTTACAAGTAATTTTAGCGCACCCACGTTTTGGCGCCACACCGATCATGATAATTGTGCTGAAAGTGCATAGCGTAAAAAATACTTCAGTAAAACTCGAAATTCAAATATTCTTTACTTTTTAGGGGATCAGACAATATGGAATTTCGTATTGAATAAATTGAGACCAGTACTCGCAGACATATTATTGTTGCATGTATTATTCAAAGGACAGGCCGGTGAGGGACGGCGCGCCTTCAGACCTTAAATTATTAAACACACGTTAGATACCACCCTTAACTCATCGTCGAATGGCTATAAGGCTTGATGGTAGTATCATTGGGAGAGAAACAGCTTGGGTGGTATTTTATCAGCCTTAACTAAAACTATTTTTAAACATAAACTAGAATATAAACTAGAACTACTTAGCATATTTAGTTTGCCACTATAATATTTGTCAGTAGGAAAGAGTAAATGATATGACAAAGATATTTTAAATTCATTCTAGAAAGAATATTACTATTCGTTCAGGATTGTCTCTTTGAACTTATAGTTATTTTTTAAAATATCTAGTAAGTGCAACGTGCAACCAGCTAATAATGTAATTGGTTTTTTTTTTTATATTTAAGCTGCCAATATGACTCTGCCTCGCCTGTTGGAAAGCATGAGCAGAATCCAAGAGTGGTGGCCACCATCCTCAATGCGAAAAAGAACAATGCAGCATGGTGACCCACACTATGGCGGCCTGGGGGGAAGGGGGATGGTGAGGGGATAGGGGGCGTTGGATTGGGGTATGGGCCTCCGGTATCCTCACTCACTCGATGAAACACAGTGTAAGCGCTGTTTCACACCGGTTTCCTGTGAGGCCGTGGTATCACTCCGGTCGAGCCGGCCCATTCATGCCGAAGCGTGGCTCTCCCACGGTCAAAATTCCTTTACATTCCCCTATCTAAATATGTTATACCTACGTGTGTTTGTTTGTATGTGAGCGATTACTAAATCGATACTTGTCCAGCACAAATACCACTTTTTGTTCTTATTACTACTTATTTATTACGATCCAGCCCCCAGTCAACATTGCAATTGACGATCCAGAATTTCAAAATTAGAATTCCAAACAAATTGTCCTTCTTTATTTATACTTTTTACAAGAAATAGTTCGTACAAATAGGCATGATGACTAATTTTGAAAAACCGTTTTATGATGTTCGGAAGTATCTCCTATTGTCAAAAACAGTTTAATTTCTACAAAAATTGTTTTAGTAGGAATCAATTGCAATTTAAATTTTAGGTTTAAAATTCATGCCAAAACGATCGATGGTGTCATGGCGTCTGTTTGTGACGTCTAGTCGTAGACGCGTCACCATTTGTCAACCAGTGTCAATTATACCTCTTAACAGTAAAGTGATCGTCGATTATATTCGAACAAAGTGACTTTTATACATAAGTGACGTAGCTCGCTCTGATTGGTGTTCAACTTAACATGGTGCATTGCAATATTTTGTAGATTTTTTTTTATTAATTATTAATCGCGCGCTAAAATTGAAAATAAATACGTTTTTTATACTTTATGAACCCCATTTCATCAGATAAATACAGAATTTTAGTGGTTCTTGGCTACTGTCATCATGCCCATTGTAATTCTTTCAGTTCTACATTGATAAAATACCTCTTAAAATCTATATAAGGAAAAAATAATTACTGAAATGTTTGTAGGCGCATATATTCCGTTCGCCTGCACCAAATTGGATATTTTTTTATCTATTTGCTATTGTCAGGACAAGTTTTGTGTGAAAAAAAGTTACAACTGAACGACCTGTAGGAAGCTGTAGCGGGTATAAATGATTCAAACAAGCTTATCAGAAATTTAGAACAAAAAACACAAAAAAAAATGGCGGTACAAAGTCTGTCGTCTCTGTGTCTGTCTGTCTGAACAACCTAATTAAAAGCACAAATTAGGGTAAATATCTACAACAATTGTAATAATATAACATTTAACGATTCGTATTTTATATAAAATAACCAAAGTCTGATTTCATGCAACATTTATATCGAGTTGTATGTAAACTGCTAAGTAAATCTCAGAGCAACTATTTAAGGCACGAATCGGAATTCTCATTGAGACAGTAAGTAGGCTCTGTGGAACACCTGCTTTGATATCGCATGCCCTCTCCCCAGTCCGTAAGTCCACATTGACGAAACCGGTTCCGATTTCAGGTTCTATAACTACCAACTTATCCGTTTGGCGGAAACGAACCTCTCATATATAGCTAGTGCATATTCGTATTACAATGTACATCTATATGTACATATTTTTTGTTTGTAAACTATTAAGTAAGCACTTAAGTAATACCTGCTGGCTGTTTTACGTCGTCTCGTTCAGAGGTTATAATTGCCTCCTAACATGCAATGTTAACAAATGTATAAGAGGTTTAAGTATAGATTATTTCAGAGGTCTTATTCGTATTGAAGTTGTCGATTGGTTTATCTGTCTAATCAGGAAGATAGAGATGTTATCATATTATTTATAAAGTGTTGAGTTTTGATTTATAATCATAGTGTTTTTTTTTGGAAAATAACCTTTGTTTTTATGCTAGGCTAGTTTCACGTTGAACACTTATTAGAAATTAAAGTTATTATGTTTAGAAATATGATCTATTTCGCTCCGAATGTGTTTAAAAAATCGATGACATTCGTTTACGAGAAACAAAATAAATGGCATGTGCTCAAAAACTGAAAAAAGTACACCTTGATTTCTACTTGACCATAGACAAACTTATACGTTATTAGTATTTACAGAACAATTACCAATATTGCCCACGTACTGGGAAGAAGCGGTTCAAGTCCCATACTAAAATAAACATAGTCAGCCACAGTTTATTTGTTCTGTAGGTAAGAGGGTCTCGGCGCATGAAATAATGATGTTTGAAGAATTTAGGAACCACCGTTTAACTTCTAACATAATAATGAGACAAGGATTCTTTGAATCAAACAATTTTGACATATAGGCCAGACTATTGCAAAGAAAAACAACTTTAAATGGTTCCGTCGACGCTTTCATAAGCCTCCCTAATTCAATCTTAAGCTCTGCCTCCGTGTCTGTCTATTTGTCGGTGCACTAATAGCTCCAAGATCATTGATGCGGTTTATATGATTCTTCTTTAGTTTATGGTTTTATTTTCGAAATAGGTTCTTATACAGAGTTTGTATCGTGAGTGGGCGCAGCCAGCAAATGTACAATATTCGTGGGTTCTTGGGTATTTTTAAATTAACAACTGTTTTATTAAATACTAACCAAATTTAATATAAGTAGTAGCTACTTGGACTCTACACATAAATAAATAAATATTTTCGGTCATTTTAACACACAACGCCATCTAGTCCCAAACTAAGCAGAGCTTGTACTATGGGTACTAGACAGCTTTTTTTTGTAAATAATAGTACATATTATACATAGAAAACACTCAAACTCCGAAACCAATATTTGCAGATTATACAAACATTGAGTCCGACTCAGAAATCGAACCCGAGACATCTAGCAAAGCAGCCGCATACGCTACCACTGTGCCACCGAGGCAGTCAACACATAATATAATATAAAAGACACGGGCTAATGTTTATTTTCTATTTAAATATCTTATTAAAATAATAAGATAAATAAATTTTGCAAACGTTAGATAATTGTTGAAAAGTATACATAAGTTTTAAAATTTAAAATACGTGTTCCATTGAAAATTGAAACTATTTGTTACGTAGATCTAAATTAGAGTTGGATTTTTTGCTATTCTCACTCTACAGTAAATTGACATCAACATAATTATATCGTTCGGTAACAGTTTGTTATATCTGTAACACAAGTCTAGTTAAAAAGGAATGGTGCAAGTGCGCCAATATCAACTTTTAAAATCCGAACGTTCAAACATGTGACAGCTGTTATACAGCCTCTATCCAAAGAGAACGATGATCCCCTTAATTTCTCTCTGCGTGCGGCCACTTGAGATATGCCAGTCATTCTATTTGATTGTGGAGGGAATTCTTATCGTAATTGCTACTAATTATTGTTTTGAGGGCACTCGGAAATATGAACTGCTGTTAAACTTATGTGGGGTTAATCGCCATAGATTACTTTTGTTGATTATTTATGATCGATTTTTAATAATATCTATTAAAGCTTTCATTACATAAAAATACCTGTAAAGTGGGCAGTCAAATATTTTACCTTTATGGTGACTTCAGTAGCAAGATTTCAATTCGATTGTTTTTTTTAATGTAATAGCGGATAAACGAGCATACGTATCGCCTGATGGTAAGCGATTACCGCCGCTAATGGACACCCGCAACACCAGAGGCATAACTAGTGCGTTGCCGGCCTTTGGGGTAGGAAGATGGGGGAGGGGTTGAGTTCCTCACTCACGCGGTAAAACACTTTCTGTGAGACCGTGGTATCACACCGGTCGAGTCGGCCTATGCGTGCCGAATGTGCCACGGTAATAGTTTTTTTTTTTAGTTTTTTTTAAGAGAATATACTAGGAGTGAGGAGAGCTACTTAAAATTAAGGAATAAAATTTTTAATGGCATTATTTGCTTTTTTTTCTAAAACTCGATTGATATAGGATAAAAATTAATATTAGTTTAATTAATAATAGGTACAAATCATCAATGCTTTTTTGATGAAATCTAACTTTATACGTACGAACGGTCTTAAAATCGGTCAAGTTTTACCTCCACCTAACCCCTTGTTTTTAACTTACATTTCTCATTTTTACTTTATACCTTGCCTACATGTAAAAGGCCAACTAAAACAGCGCGACAAATAACAGAAACAGGTTTAATAAGACCAAGGCTTTTTATTGCTTAGGGCCAACACTCCTTTAATAATATATTTTATTCAAGAAAGTTGTAACAAAACTTAGTATATCAGACAAATTGCAATCTCTGGAAAAGCGATGTTTATTTTCCGTTTCAAGTTTAAACAAGTTTTTCTTTTCATTTCTTTTCAGACATATGAGAACGGGGATTTTACCTATCATATTAATTAGTTGCAAAGAAATTCACCAGAATGTACATATGCATAAAGTACCAACAATACTTTATTATACAATATGGTTATTTAATTTTATTTATTTAAGATTAAATGTAACTAACAAAAAGGAATATAAACTTATATTGATAACAGTGGCAAGCATAGCGAGACGAGACCCATATTTAACCCGTTGTCATGGCAACGGGCACGCCAAACATCACCGCGAGACGAGATAGATATAAGCGTTATTCAATAAGGACCCGGAGTTACTTGGACTTTTGTCCACATTTGTAATAAACTATTCTTATTTGTATAATAAATAAAATTGAAGAGTCATTTTTGGATTTTAAATTAACAGCTTTACATTAAATGTATTTGAAAATTTATACAGTACACATAAAAAAACATTTTTAAGTTTTGCTATCTATCTTTCTGTTTGTTTCGGCTAATCCCTAAATCGGCTGGACCGATTTCGCGTGTAAATAGCCGATGTCATAACTTGGGCCTAAGTACTTTCGTTTTGGGAAAAATAGAGTTATGCAAAAAATACATTAAAGTCAATGCAATTTCCGTTTTAAAAGCATAAAAAATAGCGAGTAATACCGCGGGGAGCAAATGTACCAATTTAACAGTGTTAACACAAGGTCAATTCAGGTCAAGATCAAAGATTGACTTGTCAGTTTAGTAGTTGATGATCCTGACTGCTGATAAGTCATTGTGTGATGTTTAAATGTTCTATATCTAGGTATCAGTAATCTATAATACGTATTTTTTTAAACAAATGGGTGTTTCTCTGCTATTTAGAAATTCCTCCACCCAAAACTGTCTTAAACTAACTAAATTAAATGTTGAGTATTTTTGTTAATAAAATGAAGGGAAATAGTAAATTAAATAGTATCTTACAAAAATCCCACTCATTTTCCTCTTGATTTTTGAGTTTGGAAACGATTTTCTACTAAAAAAATGACAAGGAAATGTTTTTAAAGACACAAACAAGTGTTCTTGTTCATAAAAGTATTCAAGGTCTTTCTTTGTTTTTGTTCTCAAAATATATAATTATTTAACTACTATATCAACAGCTCTAAAACTAATTTAATTTCTTAAAGCGACTTTTTAAATCATAAAGTTGCTTAACTAAAATTTAAAGAATGTAAACGATGAAGGTCTGGTAACTAAAAAACTCACTAAATATTGTATAAATTGTATTTCTTCTTTCTTTTTATATTGTTTTTAACTTGTTTTGTGGTCAGAAACGACCGTTTTTATAAGTAAATCGCATTATATATGTCTTGATGTTGTGAAGATATGAGTTCTAAACAAGTTCATTTTGTTGGTGTTTAGATTTTGGATTTCTTCTAAATTTTTAATATTATTAATTTTTAATAATAATTTGAGGATAATATTCAGACATAGTTATTTTGATTAAAATTTTCTTATAGCAATATAATTATAATGGTAATATATATGCTCACTATTCTTTTTATATATTTTAATATTTTTTATGTCTATCAGCAGTCTGGATTCTGGATTGGACTGTACAGCTTGGGGTCAGTTCTTCTTCTTCTCTAGTTATTATAAGGTGACGGATTAAGAATACGGACCTACTCATATGGGTGTCGAAAGAGAGGACTAAGGGAGCAAACTACGGAAGACATCATCACTGCACATATTTATTTATTTTTTTTACATGTGGGAACCCCCTCGGGCCTTCACCACTGAGGGTTTGCGGCGGGCGGTGTGTCGGAATCGAACCGACTAAAACCACACGGTGTGCCACTCTGCGCCTGAGACGGGAGGAATCCGGGAATCGCTTTCTTACGACCCTCCCAGAAACTTGAAACAATTCCTTCACGAACTCATCTGGCCAACGGGATATAGTAGGTCAAAAATTCCTTTCTAAATAGGAGCCTACGTTTATTAGTAGAGTGTTTAAAGCAGTTGGTGAAATATCATGATAGAGTAACCAACAGCAAATGAGACACAATAGATCTCTATAAGTCAAAATTATAAACATATCCATTGTTATCAAAATCATAAGTCGCCTGGAACAATTTGTTGCTTCATTATCGACGCGTCCCGAGCTCTAACAGCAACTAAGTAGATAACAATCAGCTGAAGGCTTGTTCGAGACACGAAATTAATTAAAACAAGTTTGTTCGCGGATCCTATGCAGGGCGAACAAAGCCGTGCTGAGTCACTAGCTAATTACACCACGGCAGACGCCAGCGAGGCGCCTTAATTCTAACATTATCTATAGTCTCACTAACCCACGAAATATTATCAAAACCCCATCATAATCAATCTATCATTCCCTGAAGATAACAGATAAACTAATTGGCTTATCATATGCAAGTCATATTAAAAAATCTGTTAAGACGCATGACTCGACCCAGAAGGGGTTTCAAAATTTATTTCCATTGACACTTTGAACTTGCCAATATTTCTGGATATTTTCTGTGGTGATCTCGCCTTGTCATCGGGAATTTTAATTATATTCCATGATTAATTACGTGTAAAGAGTTAGATGAGAGACGGTGCTGTGGTGTGGTGTGATAGCTGATTGATGAGATCTAAGAAGTTCTCAGTTTAGATCTCCTTCCCGTGGCATTGTTTCGTCTTTATTGTTTCTTTAAACGCTATATTTTGTTTCATTGTTCGTACAGCGGCCGATGTAATTTGATTTATTCGGTACTGAGTCACTCTTGTTATTAATTTTATAATATTGAAGACAATGGTGGCATTTGCGTTCAGCTGATTCATCGTAAAAAGCTAATGTTTTTGTATTAATAATGCGCATTTAGGATTGGTTTCCTATTCTCAAATATTTTATTGTTGCAATGATTTTTATAATTATTATTATGACTGTAACTTGAGACATATTTATACTTATTTACCGTCAGTTTTATAAGTATATTTGTTAATTAAACAACTTCTAAAATGCACAGATTTGATTTAATCTCTCCTGCATTTGCCGGAAACCGCAAATAACATTTCATGTAAATAGGCAAACAACATAAGTCATGAGAAATAATTGAGTGTTGCCATTACTCAAAAGGGAAGACATGGCTTATCTCCGCCTTTTAACACAACGAGGCATCTGTTCGCTGGCGACGACTGACGGTATCCATGACCTATTGACAGCCATACCCTCGCTATTATCTACACGTTTTTATAATTATATTTGTTGAGTTTTAAATAAATCATAGAACAAATAATTTTTAACTATTATGATAAACAACTACTGTGATATAATCTATAATGTATATGTAAACTGCGGTAAATCTTATAATTTACCCGTAAAACTTTAAGTTTTACCAACTCTTATTGGAAAAATTCAATCTATTGTTTATTCCGTATTTTTGTCTATTTTATGTTGATATAAACAAGACAAGACAAGAACATTGTTATTTAATCATATACGTCCATGAGTAGCATAAAATATAACTATTTTAACAATTGAACATCGTCACGAATATAGTAAAATATCTGAAATATTTGAGACTTGCCCGCACCCATAGGGCGTGCATACCTATATTTGTACATATATATATTTCCTCATACTAAGTCTATCGCAAATTCCTTAGATTAAAAATGATTGAACACCATAACTATTGTTTGACGTTTACGTAAAACCGCATAATATTGTTTATATTCTTAACAGTAATAAATAAACTCATAATATTTTCTGAATAGACTGTCCACTCAGAGAGCAAATGTATTACTTTGAGTGCTCCCAGCGGCATATATTATTAAACAAGCGATTACCCTCTAAATTTAGACCTGCATAGATACCGACCGAACCGAGAATCGCACGCGCTCCCTCCAAATCGACAGTTTGACAAATTATGCGCATTCATTTGCACCGCTATAAATTTCAACTAAATTATCAACGTGTAACAATAACGAAAATACATTTTAAGATGCAAGAGTTATTTAGGACGCTCTTTCATTTAAATCTGCCTAAAGAATGTTGACAGACAGCATCAGACATTTTGCTTACTTTCCGCAGCTCCTTCGTCCGTGTGTAGGACGATTATGGCTGTATATAGTAGATTATTAGTTATTTTGATATACTTACAAGCTACTTAGTTTTTGCATGAAAGAGAGATAGACATTCTCATAAACTTTCGCATTAATAATATTAGCGAGATTTTCCTTCATGAGATTTGTTCAAAATTGTTAGTTAATTAAAACAGTTGTTACGTCACAATTCTCGCTCGCTTCCCACAACGCATCGTATTCTGTAGTTTATCTAATCTGCTCAGGGCGGGTTATTTGCACTCTGATAATAATGCGAATGGCCCTTAACGGATCGGCATTTTGCAACAGCGTTCCACTTTACGTTCTAGGCTTGCTTTTTGTATGTTAAACACCGATAATATGCATGTTTTTTGCAGAAACTAGAGAGTTTTAAGTTGCAGTTATGTTTTGCTAGTTAATATCACTAATTATGCATACACGATAGAAGAATTTAGTTTCTTCTTGCACGGAAATAGTGTAGATAACTGTTTCGTAAATAAGTACCGATGTCTCCTTCGTTGAAACGCATATTACAAAACCTCTCGGAAAATATAAATATTACAGCTTTTTATTTCCATTACAAATACATAATCAAATAAACATTGATTTTTATTGGCTCATTTGAGTAGGCAAAAACAGTGACGTCATAAGTTTATATTTAGTACATTTTTTATTAAAACTTATCGTTTTAAAAGATGATAAAAAGTTACTAATAAAACACATATAATTTCAAGATTCAAGAAGTGAAAAACATGTTTTTCACTTCTTGAATCACTATATTTTTTGCTGAAAACGCAGGATTGCAGGTGTCTTAAAGTCCAAACAATCATCAAACCCTTTTGTTACTGACGACCCATTGCTATGAACATGACAAAATGTATTTAGGTACTTGCTAAGCTCCGTGTTCGTTGTTGTAACGGTAGACGGCGCCGCAAGGCGAAGCTAGTCTAAAAAATTAGCCTAATTTACTCCTTATATCATCAGTTATATGCCAGTAAAAGTCCCGTCGAAATCGGTCCAGCCGTTCTAGAGATTTCCCGGATTAAACAGACAGACAAAAATGGTAAAAAATGATATTTTAGTACTATGTGTACATAGTAGTAAAAATGGCTATTTTAATATTAAAAACAGATACTCAAATTTTATTTTTTTGTATAGATATAGTAACTAACATTTGCACGCGACTCTGGTCGCGTATTTGTCAGTTATCATGGTAAAAAGTAACCTATATCCTTCCTTCAGAATCAAAGAACCGCCATGCCAAATTCATTAAAATATGTGCAGCGGTTCAGTAGTGAAAGTGTAACAGACAGAAAGACAAAAAAGTTATTTTCGAATTTATAATACATATTAGTAGGAATATTAGTGTGGATACAGAATATTTTTTGTTCACTTTAATATAATTTAAAAGAAGAACATAATCAGAACATACAATAAAATAATCTGTAAGCTAGAGAATCCATATTAAAGACTATTTAATCCAAGACGAGTCAATCCAGCCATATTAATATGCATGTCCTATTCTATTATTATCAATATTATCATTATCATTTAAGATAAGTAGTTAAGATAAGAAATTCATGTCGAGTGAACTTCATCTTACTAAACAGGCTTAAGCTTATTAATAACAGAATAAAACTAGCCAGTATTTGAATCTAAATTATTATTTTTTAAGTTTTATCCAAAGTAAGAAGGCTTTTAAATTATTTGAATGTAATACAATATAAATGTGTTTCGGGGGAAGGTAGCGTAGCGTCACAAGCCGAGGGGGATGCCGGCCAAATTGGCAACTGGTTCACGAGGGTTCTGCCCGTACGTTAAATACGCAATTTGGAGTTCTATACAATCAGTCAAATGAGATCGCGTCGATGCAATCAATTACATATCTTTTTTATTTGGGGTGAAAATCGCCGAGTTCACTGGGTCACTGTTAACTGTCAATAGTGATTATTTATATATCGTGTCCCGATTATTTTCGGTTTCAGTTCGAAATGGAGTTACAATAAGATATCCTAACCAAACAATGACGAGCATTTTCGATGACAAGCAGTGTGTATCCCAATTACGGTGCTGCCAGTCAGCATAAATAGTATGAGAACTTTAAGAGTGTGCTTCGCTTATTAATGAGGTAATTTATCTCCAGTTATTATTAATATTTGTCAATTAGGGCAAACGAAACCTAGTTATGAAATTAATTCTGTAATATTATGTCAATACATGTATAGGTGTATATACCAGTAACTCCTCCAACATGTCCAACATGAAATGCGTTTCTACGCGAAATCTATCAGCTGCGATCTTCCTGAGACCTATTTGTATATGAAGCATCTTATCATTTCGTTTTGATATCGCTACACTTCAACGGTATTAAATGGTAGAAATCAAGGTATTATTAGAAACTAGTAACTGCACAAGTAAGTATGATCTAGCCAAATGAGTGTAAGAAAATGCGTATAAGATTTTATCCATATTTAGTTTTAAAGCGGTTATGAAGCGTAACTAATGATGAAATGGTACATGGAACGCCATATAAGTGAATTAGTATCAGATAAGTCATTAATTTAGAAAGTAAAAAGAAAACTATTTACTTCCTAGTTAGACTATTACGGCTTTGCCTGACAACTCTAACCGGCAGTAGCTGGTGTTTTGCAGGAACGGTAAATTGATTTTATAATCGTCTCTCCTCTATACTCGTCCATATTAATTGCGTTTTCTAATGTCCCTCTTTGTGAATCTGAGGGACACGTTTGGTCTAAACATAACACACTGTGAATAGTTTAATTCGATAAATTCATTCTACATGTAGCGTTATATCTGTCTGTATACCGTGGGGAAGCCACGCTTCGGGATGCATGGGCCGGCTCGACCGGAGTGATACCTCGGCCTCACAGAAAACCGGTGTGAAACAACGCCGGCGCTGTGTTTCATCGAGTGAGTGAGGATACCGGAAGCCTATAATCCAACCCTTCCTCTCATCCCCCTCTCCATCCCCCAAGGCCGGCAACGCACTTGTGACACCTCTGGTGTTACGGGTGTCCATGGGCGGCGGTAATCGCTTACCATCAGGATACGTCTGCTCGTTTATCGTTAATATTTGCCTGTTCAAATTTCATCTAATACGTAACCTTACCGTTTTTGCATTTTATTTTTAGATCCACAGTCACAAGTGTGAATTATATTGTCGTCTAAAGAAAACTTGTTAAACTGCGAGTGAAGTTTTAACGAGGTTGATCCAGAAACGTTTTGCAATACTTAATAGTTTAGGTACATATTATGTTATCGCTCATAATGCATGAGACAATTGTTTTTTTTTGTAATTAATTAGTTTATATAATGTCACTGATCGTCGTCACATGGATGACTTGCAGAGAACCATTATTAGCCTATCGCAGTCCAATGCTGGACATAGGCCTCTCCAATTTCACGCCACTTAGTTCGATCTATGGCTTCTCGCATCCAGCACCTGCCAGCCATCCCGCGCAAATCATCACTCCACCTGGCCTGTGGACGTCCCACACTATGTTTGCCGAGACGCGGTCTCCACTCAAGAACTCGTTTACCCCAACGGTTATCGGTCTTGCAGAGAACCAATTCCAAGATTTTAAGGATGCTTAAACATTTGGTTACTTATTTCTAGTGCTACCGCAAAAATGACTTACTCTTTGGAGAAAAATGACTGTGACGCTGGGAAAAGGCCAGGAAAATCATGATTATCCTTATTTCGTGTCATATCGCAACAACTCGTTATTCCCTTAACATTAATCATATTAACGAAGAAACCCAAGTAGTTGTGTTTGATGTAGTGACGTTAAACATGCACAGATCGCAACATTTACTGTGCCGCGATTCGGTAGACCCTTCTTCGAAACCTGGCACGAGTTCAATGAGCAATCGCGTCATTGTTTTTTTCCTTATCATTATCATATAAATTTGTAAATGTCCGTTCAGAATGTGAGTTATACTGTAACAGATTAATAAAGATTCGAAGCGATAAGATGTTGTTAATTATAAATGTAACATAGTTCTAAAATTTAGGGCTTGGCGGTGCAAGAAACTAGCTGTCAAGCCACTACGACCAACGATTGGGATTCAGGGAGTCGAATAGTTAGTATTCTTTTTTTTAAATAAATAACTCTTTTTTTAAATTTTGGTGCCATTTTTTAAAGAGAGTTAACTCGTAAATATAAATCATATTCATAATGCATTACTATAAAACAAAAGAATGCTGTCATTATTTACAACAAAGAAACTTCATTCAATGCAGCCGGCTATTTCACATGACATTGACTGTTTCAATTTTGGAGTTAAAGTAATACAGTCAGTATGTTTCGAAGTATACATTCGAATAATTCTATAAGTTTCTCTGTTAGTGTTACACTTCTCTATTAGTCTCACTCTCTAAGTCTTACTTCTGATCAAATTACCTTTGAACTTTCCGCACATATTGATATAAACCCAGTTTCAATTATTTACAAATACGAGTCTAAGTCATTAAGTTAGTAATTTGGATAAGTGCGTATATTTAAATAAATTATCGTCTACCTGTCACTTTTCCGTTGTGTTACAAACCGTAAACTTTTAACGACATCTTTCTCTCTTCTCTAAAAATGTCAAATCTACTTTTTTTTAATTTAAGAATGCTATTTAGCATTGTGCTAATGCGTTTGACCTCTTTATGAGGCTGACAACACTCATCAGCGTGAACAATGGTGAGGTGTGCGTGCGCACTTGAACGCTTCGCTACCCGTTTATGAATTATTTAAACGCTTTAAACTTGTACGTGTAATTCTTTGACCTTAACATAGAATTTTTGAGTAAGTTTCATTATTTTATTTAATACCTACCTACCTACTTCTTTTCATTATTCTTTCTTAGCCGTTTTCTATTTAGATTTAGAGACCTTAGAGATTGCAATGCTGTATCCGCTGAGTAAATCAGAAATAGAACCAGAACGGAGAATGCATCTTTTGCTTTTTCTTCCCAATTATACAAAGAAAAACCGGTTAAGTTCGATTTGGTTCGCGCACTTAAGATTCCGTACGAACCTGTAGGTATATAAGAAAACGTTAAGGTATTTTTATTGCCAATCGAGGTTCACGAGGTAAAGAGTAGTAAGTTTAAAATTATTAAAATATTTTTATGATATGATTAACTAAAAAATTTTGGTTTTCGCCATTTTTCTTTTATCTGTGCTATGGCGATGTCGCTTTGTACCAATTTTCAAGATTCTCAGTTCACGGTAAGTACTTTGTAGGTTTTGATTCTCTTGCGAGTGTCGAAAATTCGCAGCATTTTGATTTTTTCACAGCTACAAGGGATAGTAGACCTAATTTGATATGAAATTCAGCTTGATATCTCAACGCGTTGCTGAGAAAAAGGGTATTGACAGACAGACAGATTAAAGTGATTCTCTAAGGGTTCCGTTTTCTACTTTTGAGATACAGAACCCTAAAAACAATTTGAAAATACTAATAACCGAGTTTAATGAACGAAATTAAAATGTCTATTGACCTCGTTAAGAAAACAACTAGCCGCGTATCTTGGCACGATACGGCTTGTGTATTATTACTACAATATTTATGTCACATTAAAATATAACACAGGAACTTTGACACAACAGTAATTCTTTAACAGAAAAAGATTATTCTATCTCTTTAAGCGGCGATTTATAGCATGTAAGTATATACATATTTAATAAACAAATTCAATAAATTATCTCCAACGATAATAATAGTTCTTGGCGTCACGCAGTCTGAGGGGAGCCGATGAGTAGGGGACCCCTGTTGGGTCGTTAACTGCACATACACAGATAAATTTATTTTATTCAGCCAATTTACCCCAGTCTCCACTTTTGTTAATGCGATGACAGTTATCTAAGTGTTGGATTTTATCATTATTTTAATTAATTTTAAACGTTTGCTTTTAAAATCTAAAACAAAAAATAGCTATGTACCAAGCTATTTATCTTTTTTTTATCAAAACTATTAAAAGTTAAAAAAAAATCATTTTTGTATCAAATATTTTTTTTAGCTTAAAATATTCCGTATACCTAGACTATTTAACTTTTAGATCGTTGACCAGACAATTAAAAACGCAATCTAGACAAGAATGGGTCTTTAATTAATTCAAATTAATTAAAAATGGTAATTAAAACTCTACGAAAAAATAATTTAAGATATGGTTAGTACAAAGTACATGTTAATGCCACTATTTAAAGTGCCTAACTATAATTAATACACTAAGTAACATTATAAGCCCGGTATTTCTATCACCATCAAGGATCAAGAAATTTTAAATAACTTTGCCTTTAAAATACTTGATTTTTGAGAAAATGCCAATATTCACCACTAAAACTGACATACCCACAATTAGTAAAAATTATTGATTGAATTAAAATTTCTAAAGCTAAAGTATAGTGTTCAGTAAAAGCTTTCACGTTAAAAATGATCCTCGACCGTTCACCACAGTTCATCGGATTCTTGGCCCTTCTAATGAAACGTTGTAAGTGTAAAATCTTGTTGTTTGTTTGTATTTTTAAAGGTCAGTCAGCGAAGTGAGAGAAAAGGTACGCTTCTCATAATATACTCCTAAAGAGTAGGCCATTTTTATTAAAGGGTTAAAGAAAATATGATGAGAATGTGTTCAGACTACAAACAGTTTTTGTTTCAAGGACATTTTGATTAAATTCTTTAGATAATAATTAACACTTTGCACAGATATTGTACATAGTAATGTAACTTATGTTTATTTTGCTTTTAGTACTACGTATTACAGTTTTTTTGTTAAAACACGAAAACTCTCGTACTAGGAACGTTATCCTATGCCGTGAGGGACTTTACAAACATACATGAAACGTACAAATAACACTAAAACTCATAACAACAAATTAATCGGGTGGGTATCCAACCCATCACGCATCGCAGTTGAAAGCAGCGAGGTGATCTCTTCATTACTCATCATCATGGGGTGCCAACGTCAAACTGAAGTTTAGAGGTCAGCAGGCGATATCCCTCGCGATCATGATCGGCCTCTTTTAATTGGTGATATTTAAGTCCAGCCAAGGCTCTGATGTCATCTATCCACTTGGTGTCTTCACCAGGTATTTTTCCTTCTAAAAAAACCCTCAGGAATTCGTGTTGTTCTTCATTACTACACCATCCGAATAGCTACGTAATTGCTTCAAATTTAAGAAACGTAACAAGTGATTTAACTCTTCACATTAACAATATTATTTCATGAAAAGATGTGGTTGTAAATATTACTAAATATATTTTATAGATACTGTATTTTTTGTTCAAGGCTCAAAACTCCATAATTCGAATTTAAGATTTGTGTACTTACGTCCATTGCAACCTTTTCTAATATTAACTGCTATGTCAATATTTAAATATTATTACTCACCAATTTTTATTATGTTTCCAAATCTTACAATGAAAAGAGAGAACTATAGAAAGATAGATAGATAGAAAACTCTTTATTTGCACAGTATAATATCACAGTTAGAAGAAAATACATAAAATATGAGACGGAGTGTACAAAAGGCGGCCTTATTGCCTAAAGCAATCTCTTCCAGGCAACTATGTCCAGCAGTGGATTGCTAAAGGGTGCGACAAATTCTATCTACTTTAAAACCTAACACGATACGAACCAATGATACGTAGCAATAAAATGTAATATATAAAATTCCTAAAGAATACGGGCTTGTCGTGCCTACAATGCCGCTCGTCGGTAGGTTGACGTGGATCTGATTTCACCTGGGTCCGGATGGCGTAAGAAAGTGGTTCCCGGATCTCTCCCGTCTAAGGCGCAGAGTGGCACACCTTGTGGTTTTAGTCGGTTCGATTCCGACACACCGCCCCGCCGCAAACCCCGGTGGGATGAAGGCCCGAGGGAGTTTCCACATGTAAAAAAAAGGATCTGTTTTCACCAGTCTTTCTCAACTTAAAACAATATTGTGTAACTACTACTTTCGCGAATAGCCGGATAATCACGCACACGAATTTGATGACTACCTTGGGATGGCATTTTTCTTTTAATTTTGACTTTTAAATATTTGTGGAGACTTGTAATTGGCCATCACCATATTACTCGTTTCATTTGAGTTGTATTTCTTGCTGCAATTTCCTTAAAATTGTAAAATAAAATAAATAAATTGAGCTACGTATGGTACCATGTAAAACATTTTCATCATCAACGGATAAAGTACTTATAGATGAAGCTTCGCAATGCATATAAAAATAAACAAATGCATTTAACTCACTCAAGATATCAGTACAAAAAAAGACCTATTTGAGATATTAATACCTGTTTAGTTATTACTGCTATATAATAATTGTAGAACACTTTCAAGGCTGAAGTTTTAGCGGACGATCTTCTACTGTTACATCGAGAGCATTGCTTTGCATCAGGTACCTTATAAAACAAAACAAATTGGCAGATATTTGGTAAGTATTAGCTTTATTTTAATTTACGCAGAGTCCTTAAATTTTTTCTTTCATATTTTAAATTTCTCTGCTTTTAACGTTAACTTTATTAGGCGGCAACGGGTAAAACTAGTTAAATAAATTTCATAATTCGAATGAACCAAAACTTATTAGTTTTCTTTTGATATAGCTTTAATAGGTATTTACAAAAAACACTAAAAAATAAATGGTTGTTCGGTGTCGTTGGCGCCTGCGGCCGCGTCCACGGGCCGTATCTCCGGGCGCCCGGCAACAAAAGCGTTATCTTATCATTACCGCCCCAACCCCGCCGATAAATTACCATAACTCTCATTTACATGCACCTACGTACCGACGAGCATTGTTTACGACCCACAGATGACGGATTTTCTTCCGCTTTGTACCATCTAAAACTCTCGGATTCGGTTATTTCGGAGCTGGTTTGTATGTGCTATGGGAAGAGAGTTTATGCTTTGTTACAGCGTGTTTGGTGTCTCTTTGGGATATTTACACATTTTTACGAAACAATCAGAATTGATAACGGATGTCTGTTGCGCGTGTTTCCCAACTTAATGCTACAGAGAAAATAATTAAGAATTTACAAAAAAAATGTTCTCAACCATGCATACAACGTGTGTCGTGTAACGAAATAAAGCAAATTTCTGTATTTATCTCTTCCTGTATATGCTTCCAGTTATGCCAAAGAATCGTTATGCTGAAATTGTAAATAAAAAATATTATATTTTTCATAATTAATGAATTATATCTTATTAAATCTCGCCATCCATTAGGTAAATCGTAGATTACTACACTCAAATCCAACTGTCGCTGTAATACAACTTAATATTTTAATGTGCACTCAAATTTGGGGAGCACTGATAAAATAGGAAGCAAGTCCTATTACTCACTTACATAGTAGTTATCCGAAAGAGCTTTTAAATCATTCACAAAACACTAATGGACGTTGGGAAGGGGTGCGGGGTGCGAATGCGAGTGAGGGAACACCCGAGCGAGCAGATGTAGTCCCTGGCGAGCAATGAAATGGAGATATAACAATATAAAGGTGTACATTTGAATTGCCTCAATTGTTATTCGACAAAGTTCTATGTAATGCAGACGCAACATCTCTTTTGCCCTGTTTCGAAGTCTAGTCTCCTTAGCTGCGAGACCAGGAATGAAGGATGGTCAGGTTAAATAAAGTATAAGAACTGCTACTTTATACTAGCTAAATAATAATACATAAAACCTTTCAGACTATTGCAAAATAGATACATATTCGTGTATAAATATTTACGGAATTTCACCCTGTGACCCCCACAACCAGTAGCAGTAAACGAATAAAGCAACTTACTTTAACATGACATTCGAATAAATATCAACCCTCGGTGAATGTAAATAAAGTTCAATAAGGATCGTATGATTAACAAATAAAATATACTTATAGTTCGCACGTGTAATATGTGTGCCTAATCACTAAGTACAGAGACATTTGTCACCCCGTTTACTGTACTACCTGGAAACAGTACCTCTGACCACTACTCAGCGGCTATTCCCTTTACATTTTTTTTATATGCTGTAGATCCTACAGGTGATATGAAGAAGAAATAATAAATGATAATTTGTCGTTGTCAGTAAAGTAAAACGAATATACTACTCTCAAGTCCGTGAGAGTTGTTCGTGTACCGTATGTGGCTTACGAAGCCAGTCTTTTGAGTGAAAGTCCGCGTACAAAATCATGACGCGATGACAAATGCAAATGTGCAATTATTAAAATTATTACACTCAAGTTCGAGTTTAATTACACCAGTTTTAGTCCACCACTTTGAGAGTAGGTATATGGTTATGTAGCTATCTGTTTGTAATTTCCCAAAAAAGCACTTGCTTTTGCATTTGTTACCCAAATTTTATAACATGGGCTTTGCCTGTTAATCGATTTTGGATATTTTAATCGATATCAATAAAATCGATCTATCATCAACTCAGACAAAAAAATGTCCACCAATGGACATAGCTAAACATAGGCCTCTTCCAAGACTACATAACAACTGACATACTTAACATAAATTATCTGAATTAAAAGAATTTACAAAGTGATGTTTCTTAATAGTCTTGAAACTAGTTATTTTTTAATTCATAAAACAAACTATTACACGTAATCATAACATTCCTGGAATGCCAATCTGGAAACCCAGAAGGAAGAGAATGGTCAATATGATACTAGAAATAAATTAATATCAACCTACCTTCATATATTAGCTAGTTATACTCCAAAGCCCTTTAATTACACTACTTCGTACGGCCTTGTTCCACTTACCAGATTAAAACAGTTCTATTTAAATTTATTAAACAACGCTAAAAATAAGCTCAGTGTTGCCACATTTCCTATAGTGTTTACAGACTAAAAAGTGTTTCTTCTATATTATGCAGGTATAGAATTATAAATGTCTAGGGGTAATAATGTGAGGGGTGTCTGAGTGCCATTATTATCGGCGGCAATTTAATTAGATCCCCTGCGTTATTACGACTGATTCGTTTTGTAATGTCCGTCTAATATCCGTCTACTGCAACGGATTTGTTTGTTGAAAATATAATTCGACATTTCGAATTACAAATAGACGTTGTCGAAATGTGAACAAATTATAGGTGATTTATAACTATAAGTCTCAGCCATCGATTTGTTTTTGTTCTCCAGAGCCTTTCCGAGCTGATGTTAACTTCGTGAATTATGTGTTACATACTTGTTTGCCACTAAAGTTGTATAAAATGTGATTCAAACTATTTTTCTTGGGCACGTAGTATTAAAGTATTTTATATTGGAACTGAGACTACGATCTCCAGCTTACTAAGTCAGGATTGCTAACCAACATACCAAAAACAAGTTTACTTCAGATTAAGCTAAAGTTCAGCTTAAGAACCATAAAATTACTTTTTGAATGACTGAATTTTATCAGCCGATGCAATCACCCGCGCCGATAGGCTTCCGGCTCATCGATATTCGTAACGAATCGTCGAAATTCAATAATTATCCCGAACACGACTTCATTCACCAAAAAACATTATAAAAAGGTGTGAATGAAAAGAGGAAGGCAGCGGTCGATTTTTTGGGGCTACTTTGAATCGGCCAATCGCCGCGGTTGCTCGGTGTCGGTTTAACTCCACGTGGCAGTTCCAAGTCGTGTAGTAGATAAGATTAAAAGTGGGTAAGCGGTAATCAGTGCGCGACCAAACTGGTTGAATGGAGTCCGAACGGCGTTCATTCATGAAACTGAGATGCCATCACGCGAAGAGCCTGTCTTGTCGCACCCTCTACGTATTTCTTCGTACTCTTCACTATCTTTCACTGGAATTAATTGCGGTCACACATACTTGCCAGTCATTACTTGAATTTCGTTTTAATTAAATTAATTTTAGGGCAGTGATCCTTTCCAACAGCTTAGTTCTTGTAACGTGAAAAGACAGCTACGCCTTAAATGGAATAACTCAAATTAACAAATGACATTTATATAGCGCATTAATATGTTACCTTCTCGCGATACACACTTCCTCAAGATGTGTATTATTCAACATAATTTCACTCAAATATCGTTAGACAGATACTGGTATGGCACACATAATACTAGGTCATATATCCTCTAGTTTTAAAAGTTATGATCAGAGATTTGGTTAACTTTATTTCATACAGCTTTGATCTGAATAAACAGGTCGAATCAAAGTGTAGGAAATGTGTTAGTTGTATTTTTATTAGCGGCCTTTAAATTTATAGTTTGTAGGTATAAATGCGCCCACGCACGCGTTTCTCTCAATAAAATGGTCAATGCTGCGACGGACCACAGGCGGAATACACATCAATAGATTTATACAAAAACCGGTTGCTCTGATGAGTGTTTGAAATCTTGTTTATTTTTAATATATGGCCATAGATCATCTGCTATCGTTTAATACTTCACTAGTTGAGATAATGAAGTATGCACGTATAGATAGTATACGCATGTAAAATACTACATGATTGATTGAATGTTTACTTACGCAGTTGTGTTGAAATATTGCTTGTTGTAGAGGGGAACAAGATAAACCCTTTGTTATGAGCGTGTAACATTCAAAGATACTCATTCAATTCAAACTCATTGTTGACTAGACACAAAAAAAACTATGTACGATTCTACGAAAGGTTGCCGGATTGATAAACAAAAATTTTGGTGAACGCATTCGGGTTTAGGTGTTGAACTGCAAATATTATTTTTATGATGTCTTAAACTTTTATGTGTCGTAAAACAAGCGATTATTTATCGTAAAGAATATAAATATACCACGTCTGCAAGCCAAACGTTGATTACAACCTTGATTTCTTATTAATTTTACGCCTATTTTCACATCCCATCGCCCTCACTGATGAGTCATGCGTTTGCGCATGGGCCGAGATAGATGAAGTTATTTCATTTAATTCCTAAGTGACGAAATAAACTTAAGTGTAAGGTTAGGAACATCAAACTAGACTCGCTGATTTGGTCTGATGAATACATGAATATGTTCATTCATTACAATTAGATGGGGATTTTCAATGTCTATGGAAATGTATGTTGATAGGTGATTTAGAGCCCATAATGCATGTTTAACTTAGTTTATTACAGCAAAGTTTTTTTTTGTCTCTGGAGATTATTATTACTATATTAGTAAAGTACCTAATATCTACTAAATTTTGCTTTGTTTGTTTCAGGTACGTTTGTATGACCGACCGGATGTTCCGAATGAGCCAGTCAGTTATTGTTATACGTTTTGGTTCTCTTCGACTTTCAATAAAATAGAAACTTGCTCCTTTGCATGAAAAAAAATGTTTGACGTAGATGTCTCTGGTTTGTTAAACTGTTCCAAATAATGAAACGGGGGTAATATCTTAGGTGGGTTTTTAATATAATGACAAACATTCCCGTGTCCCTGTCCCCCGGTCCTGCACCAGGCGTGTGCGGCGGGGTGCGCGGGGCGGCGGGGGACCGGGGGGGCCGCCCGGAATGCGGTCTACCTGCGCGGGACCACTGCTAATCAATTTAGCTTTTATTATCGTACCAATAACGCTTCATTACAACTTCTAGATTTATGCTCATGTTGTTTGCTTTACTCTCTAACATTTTGTGACCGGAACATGTATTGGCTTCGTTGTAGTACTTTGGAAACTTGCCTAGGACATTTTTTATGAGCGCCGTATACGTTCGTAATGTTCTGTCGAGCTCGTTAAAGCGACAAGTAAAAGAGAAAATCATACGCATGGAAACGGCTCGGTCTGGTACAAACAAGAGCTTTTATTTTAATGCCAATGACACACGCGATAAATAAAATGTACCGTTTAGTGACAGCCGTATGAAAAATTTGTGTAAGTGGTTTGGTATGTTGTCTATACTGTATTGACAATACTAATAGTAGTAGGGACCACCTGGCAACTGTCTGTCAGTTGAGTCCAATGTCCATCACTGCAAGCGTTGGCCCGCGCTTATTATCCCGTCTTTCTATAATAAAACTTTTAATGCGCTCGTCAAAATGGCGTTGAGGCGTAATACACGTTTGGGGAATATGTTGTGCACGATTAAATTGTTAGAAAATTAACTTTAAATTATTCTACATCTAGATTCACTTTCAAATACAAATAAATTTAAGAAGTAGGTTGGTAGTGTAAAAGAAGGTTGTATGTTATTTAAAACGATTATGAAAATTCCTATGTAATATATTAGTTAGATGTTCTTCATGTTTAATACAGTTGTCTAAAGCTTTTTTTCCGTGAAAAACTGCATAAATCACAGTTACACTAGACTAAACTAAATGCACATTTAGGACATCTAGTTTAGTTAATAATATTGATGCCTATTTAATTTATTATTAAATCGTTTACTAGCAACCAACCCCGGCTTCGTACGGTTTTTCTCTATTAATATTAACATTTATTATGCGTATAAATCTCTTGAACCACTCCCTTTATTGGTGTAAAAGGCATTAAAATCTGTTGAGTTTTTTAATGCTCTAAGCATACATGCCTACAAGTTAAAAAATAAAACAACATCGTCTTATACTGTAAAGAAGGTTCAAACAAGCCACATCTAGAGACCGAACCCGAGATGTCGAATTCTTAACCAATACACTGGCAACTTATACTCTCGTAACATACTATCATACATATACATACTAACGGAACTTTATAAAGTTTTCTTAATGTAAGTTTACTTAAGGGTAATTAAAAAATCATCAGAATGGCTAAAGCTAACAAGAGATTGGTTAGCAAACAGAGATCGTTTGCATTCGTGCTATAATGACGAAGCTAAAAGCTCACGGTCGCCCACGCAAAGTGCATACAAACTATATATGACTAAATCAAACTTACATACAAAAACAATTACATCATATACAATCTTGTATCATTAAAGCAGTGTTTTTTTTAAATTAATAATAAAAATACGTGCTCTGCCGTAATTTGCTAATCTGTATTTTATAATAATTATATGATTGCTTAAAGTGTTTTGATATTCGTGGCTCACACACAGACAATATATTGGATTAATACTATACAAGGAGGCAGATGTGATCCTAAAAGTATGTTATAGCATATTTCTCTATAACTCAAACTTATAATTAAGAACGGAAATAAATTGTTTTCTGTGAAGAGGGGTTTTGGTTCACGTCGTTCAGAGATAAGGGGACAAGCGACCAAAACAAGTCAGCTGATTGAAAATAACAACTTCTGTAGGATAATATACAGATTCGTCTCTTACGAAATTGTTTAGGGTGAATACACTATAGAAAGTAGGTATATTAATGAGTTTTACATCTCACCTCTCGGTAAAGCGAGTTCATAATCTCTGCATTAGATTCGTATTTGGATTACGCAAATATGATCATATTTCTGAGTTTTGTTCTAAGCTCAGGTGGCTACCAATACGCTTTCGCCGGAAATTATATACATATTCTTTCCCTTCTATACAGTGTTCTGTTTTATCCTCATAGTCCTCTTTATCTTAAAGAACGTTTTCAGTTCTTAAAAAACACACTGCAGGGACCTGCGGTCATCAGAGAATTTAATATTGAAGATGCCAAAACATTCAACTCAGTTTGCAGGCAGGTCTTTTACTGTGCAAGCGGTAAGACTTTGGAACTTACCTGAGACAATTCGAAAAGCAAAAACTTTGCCTACTTTTAAAAAGCTAGTGAGGACCCTTATTTGTTATTATGTTTTTTTTTTGTTATTTTATCTCTATCTATTTTTTTCTATCCTCTTTTTAGTAGAATATATTTAGTCTATATATATGTATATTTATATATATATATATATATATATATATGTGTGTGTATTGTGTCTATGTATGTATCTGAATATTTATATAGAGTGTGTGTGCGTATGTGTGTGTATGTGTCTAATGTGAAAGTGAGTGGGTGGTATTTCGGTGCATGATTTTTTAAATGATATTTTTAACAATTCACGTAGATGGTTAGGTGTGTTACTTGTAGGTGAGCTACTTAAAGTTTTTGGATACCGAAAATCCGTGTTGTATGATTTGCATATTTGTGACTCATCCTCTGTTTGTAATTTGCATGTATACAATAAAGATATATATATATAAAAAATGGGCGCAAGGACGAAAACTTGGTAAGGAAAGTATTCAGTAAGTTCGAACGATTTAACCATTTTAATGTAACTAAACGGTGAAAAACAAAACTGTTACTAACTGCCTAATGTATATACTAACCTAAATATTTGATAACTACGTATATGTTTTATGTATATTCCATATTTCAACGAATGGATTCCTAAAATTCTTAGTAATCTTGTTCATTCAGTTTACTTTTTTAATTTAGAGGTATTTTTAGTGTAGTAAAAAGTAATATACACAAAAAATGTGGATTAACAATTAGATTGACATGAGTTTCTGAGAGATCGCCTCCCGCAGACGACCGCCCGCCGTTTTCAACCAACCACGTCCGATGTCAGTCAATGTCATTCTTCGTTCATTCATAGATAACAAGAATCCGAGTCATTGGTGCATTCTATTAAAAAACTTTTTTTTTTCTGAGACGAAAACCACCAAAGGATCTTATCTACTCAAGAATCGAACTACCTAAAATATAAATATTTTAGAAATAAAACTATAATGGTAGTAAAAAATAAATGTTCGGAGTAACATTAAATCATATAATGTCTTAGATCCCCTGCGGTCTTTGCACGTTTTTAAATGTCATTTTTTAAATTTTAGAACTGCTAAATTTTGACTGATTTTACGTTAACATGACAATGAAAACAATCCTCTTTTTTCACAAGCAACTTGCATCTAGAAATAATTCGGATTTTGCTAAAAGAATTAGAGATTATTATTATACTTTTGACGGGATTTAGGCGATATTGGAATCGATTTGAATATTTGTATCTAACAGTTTGACACTTGTATTAATGGACTTATTCATATATAAAGTGCGCGTTTGTACTTCTTATGAAAGTGTTTCTTTACTCAAAGCTTATTAAAATAAACACTGTTAAAGGGGTAAGCTTTAATTAAAATAGTTAGCGTCAACAATAATTTAATTTTCAACTACTTAATACAAACTCTTTGAAGAAAAGAAATTAATAATACTTGACACAAACAATGATCTTCCTAGCCTTTATAATTCGGGTTGGCTACTGGTTCACTCAGTTTTCTCTGAATATCAGTTTTTCCACGGATTAAAGGGCACTATTCCTTCGTAATCCTGGAAAACTGGATTTCTGGTCCGAGAATCAAACCCGAGACCTCTTGATCGGTAGTTGCCCACGCTAACCGCTAGACAAACGAGGCAGACTTAAAAAAAAATTCAGTGACATTGTTTGTGGATTTTAATGTATCTATTTAGCTTGTTTACAATCTGATGTTTTAGTTTTCATTGCAGTAAGCAATTGTAAACATGTATTTTAAATATATTATAAACTAACTGATCATTGCAACTTTATATATATAACTAACTTTTAATTTGAACCTGTAGTTTCTGAGATTAGTGTGGCAAACAAACAAACTCTTCAGCTTTATAATGTTAGTATAGATACTTAATTTAATATGTAGTGGTTACCTCAATATTTGATTGATGATTTCATTTTCTGTCTCGTGATGTATTTTTACAATACACGTGTAGCAATTATTGTGAAAACCGAGCGTTGTAAGTTAACTAAGCAAAACACCGCCTAATTTTAATTAGTTGGTAAACAAAAATATTTGCTAACAGACGGCATCGCTGTTAGCCCCGGGCTCATGATAATTAGCCTCTAATGAACGAGCGATCAACAACTTTCTACACTTTTTAACTATCCGTATATCAACAGTTCTTTATTTAAAATTTTATTTTTTTCTGTTACTAAAATTTAAATTTAGTATGCAAATTCTTTTTTCGAAAACTGAGTGAGCTCTCTATTGAATTACTTTCCAAAGTAGGTTTTAGTTTATAATGCGGATTGATTCTTTAAATGCGTAATTGTAGCATGCCAGATATTTAGCAGCTTATTTATATTAAAAGCAAAAGATTTATCTATTTTGAATATGGTAGGTATATATAATATATTCTTAATGATAATTATGGTTTATTAGTTTTTGTGTTTCCTAGCAATTACCTGTAAACTATGATTTATTTGAGAAACCTTGTTAAACTTTCATGGCAGTTAGTGGGTATCAATATAGACGTCTAGCTTTTGCCCGCGGCTCCATCCGCGCGTAAGAAGTAGTCATATGTCCTTCCTCAAGAATCAAAGTATCTTCTTGCTGAATTTCATTGAAATCAGTGCAGCAGTGTATAATATTAAGTATGGATGATGAGAAAGTTGGAATAGCGGTTAAGTTCACAACCATCATTTCAGTCATAGAATGTCCACTGCTTTACATTGTCTACTTGCCCAACCGTTCTGCAAGCAGTCTATGTCCACACTCAATAAATGACTGGTCTGTTTGGTTTTATTGATAAAATTCGATATATCTATAACCTATTCAAATAGTGATACATCGAAAACATTGTTATAGGAGTCTCCAGAGGTGGAAAGTACAGAAAAAAACTGGCTGTTATATTGCCTTACCAACTTCCTAACAAATGTTTTAAAAAAATAATTAAAAAAAATCACTTTCTTTTCTTAAAAACTAAACGGCTTATGAATGAGATATCATCCGTTCATCGTTCCGAAGAACGGAGCATCCGTTCTCAAGTAATACTTCTACAAATGAACATCTATTATTTTTTTATAACATTACACGATAAGTAGGTGCTTAAGAAAATGTAGGACACACGTACTACACACAAGCAAAATTTTATGATTTGATTTCTATAATTTTTTCCAAGTCGTGACTATCTGTGAACCCTGAATGCCTGTGTTCTAATGAGGCCGCAATCAACCGACTATCAAGAACGTCAATTGAGTCATTTATTAAGCGGTCCACACAAAGGAGGTTCGATGTCAGCTAATTAGTGGTATTATTTGATTGAAATTAGCTACATTTGTTATAATTGAACCTTTTATAATCATGGCCGTAGCTCGGAGCGATTGATCAAAGTATAATTAATCGTCGATTTTAATAAACAAAGAGTAAATAGTATGGTTTCTTTGGAGGAAAAAGAGAAACGAACAAAAATTTTGGTGGTGGTTAAAATCGATGTTGCACTATATCTTACTGAGATCATCTCAGGGACCATCTCAAGGAAGTACTATATTTATGTCAATAAATAAGTTCTAATGTATCCCGGTCGCATATTAGAAGTCGTTAAGTTTAACTAGATAAATTGTATAACTGGTAACTCTTTGATGACCCACGATGGATTGACTTGAAAATGGCTGGTAACGCATGGATGCGGACTGCTTAAGACCGGGATAATAAATAATAATAAATATGTTCAGACTTCTTAACACAACGCCATCTAGTCCCAAACTAAGCAGAGCTTGTACTATGGGTACTAGATAACTGATATTAATACTTATATACTTTTTTTTGTAAATACATACTTATTACACATAGAAAACCCAAACTCAAAAAAATATTTGCAGATCATACAAACATTTGGCCCGACTTAGGAATCGAACCCGAGACCTCTTGCACAGCAGTCGCATTCGCTACCACTGCGCCACAGAGACAGTCAATGCTGGTGCAAAAGGGATGGTGAGAGCTTTTCGAAGGAGGCGTTCGTTCAGCAGTTGACGACAATAGGCTTTAGTAACTGTTTGCTACGTAGTGGTATGGCTTAGGTTGTGGTGTGTTTGTGCGTGTGGACGTGGACAACTAAGAGTTGCACATGTGTTGTCGCGTTTTGGAACAATTCCCAGAATTAAGGGTTGGTTGGACTTTGTTAACCTCACTGACGCTGTAAAAAGCACTAAAAGGCTTTACACGGGTTTAAAAAAGGTATTATTGTAATAAAAACAATTAAAATTCCTGTGCATTATTATGTATTGGCGTACACAAGCTATTGTTAAAGTTGAATCAGAACACTACCTAGACAAAACCGATAGGACATCATTTGCTGCAAAATTGTTTTAAACTTGAGTATAAATTGCCAACTTAGAACATTTCTTCAAAATTGTTATTTTAAATTATAAAAAGTATAAGAAATAAGCAACGTCGTTGACATCGCATGTACAAAACTAACGGTATACCACCAGTTACCTGGTGAATTAACAGTTAAGCCTCAAAAAAGTTGCCAGAAAATAAATAAGTTTTACTTTTTTCATATACCAACGTAACGTATTTTTGTAATTGTTTTTAGACGAAACGTGATTTGATTTAAAACCGTATTATCACAAGGATATTCAGTTTTTTAATGGGTGTCAGACAAGCATATTAAATATTACTAGTTCACGCACATAACGCTGGGAGGTAAAAATATTTAATTTTTGTATTTTATGTCCTGTTATGAATGACATGAATTAATTGATTTTTGTTGTAAATAAATATTTTGCAATTTATTTACGAATATAACAATCAGTTTTTGCACTATCCGTATGACTACTACATGAAAGTTTATTCAGGGTTGCTTTTGAATTAGTAGGTACCCGGATGCGTTATTAACAGCAGTTCCCGGATCCCTTACGACTCAGGCGCAGAATGGCACATGTGGTTTTAGTCGGTCCGATTTCGACACATCACCCCGCCGCAAACCCGGTGGGATGACGGCCCGTGGAGGTTTCCACATGTAAAAAAAAAGTACGTGTAGGTACGTAGTTTAAATACTCTCCTCTTTTACCAGTTAGTAAGCCAACATCTGAAGAGAGCTTGGTAACACTAAAGATGAAGTACCTATCTAAAATTTGTAAAGTCAATTTGAAAGTTGCAAATTGTAGCAGTACCTACCTACTTTGTGATTTTAAATATACGAGTATACTATTTTATTATACCCTGCCAAGTTACATTATGATACTATAGAGATTGTAGTAATGAGAAATGTCGAACAAAACCGGCAGAAAATATATAAAGACTATCATTGGAGCAGTTGCTTAATCGTATCGAAATTTGAGCTCAATCAGTGCAGAACTTGTAAAGTTTTTAATTTGTGTAAAACTAACTTTACATTTTATAAATATATTATAGCTAAGCATACTGTCAATGCTTTCATGCAATAAACAGTACTAGATCTAGTAGAAAGTAGCTGGCTTGCCGTTCCGCAGTAAATGTGGTAAATTAACTTCGTACTTATGTCATTAAACGCTTGCGCATGTTCGAATTGTATTGAGTTTAACAACTAAAATTGGTAGCACTGCTTCTTTGGAGTTCCTACCATAATCTAGATCTATAATGACGTTAATGAGATGTATGTAACAAATAAGGACTCGGACAGATTGGAAAAGTAAGAAAATTATCAAACGCATAAATGATAAGATATCTTGAAATTGGTCAACAGGTACTTTTAGTAGCTAATAAAGAAGTTCCATGTAAAGAGCGTCATAATTATCATTAACAGCCTTTAATAATCCACTGCTGGACCTGGACCTCGCCTTAGAAGGCCAGACCAGTTGGTACAGAGTTTGTATCAAATTTTCTGTGTCCTTGCGGTGCTGTCGTCCGTCCTATTATACTCCTTAGTAGGCAGTCTTGCGACTCACAAGACGAAAAGGTATGATTAAACCCCGTATTCATAATCCGGTTTCGTCAGTGTGGTCCCATATAACGTAAAATATGTTTGCAGCCCAAGCATGTTAGCAAATTCACTATAAAACATACCATTACAATAATCATTTGTTGACATCGTTACGATAATCGGGCACTGTTATTGTAAACCGCAAAGACAAAGGACCATTTTGTCATAAGTGTTCGGTTTGCTTATAATACTGATATGTAACAATAAATCAGTCACTTTACAAACCTTAATTGATTGATAGATTGCATTATAGCGACAATGGGTCTATGGAGTACACAGATGTATTATATACCTAATGGATTTACATAGCGCGGAAAGATAGTAACGGAAAAAGGCAACTGAGAGCTGCGATTTTGCAATCTAGGTTAATAATATTATCCTTATGTTTATCCTTCCTTATATTTAGTATTTATAGTGTCTTTTATTTAAATAAAATTTTAAAACTACACATAAATAAAAGTATTGGAACACAGAAATCGTAATAATTTAACGTAAGATTACTATATATCGGAAGGTCCTTTAGAAATACTCATCTCACACATTAAATCAATTTGAAACGTATATAATCGATGTTCACAACAATTGAAAACTATGCTTATAATAGACTAACAAACAGCCCAATAAAATAAAATAGAATCAATGAAAATCCATTCTTCTTGTCAGGGGGCGTCGCGTCACATATTTTGAATACCACATTTGATATACAATAGAAAATGTATATAGATAAACTCGTAAGACATATTGTTTGGTTGTAGAAGGCTTTGTCCACCTGTAATTGTATAGCGTTATTGCCCACTTTTGTTGATAGACTATTTTTGGTCGAAATTTTATCGATTTCTGAAGATACCTCACAATTCATAAACTAACATAACAATAGTAAATAAATATAAATTCTAAGGTAATATGTCATCAGTTTATATTAGGAATAGGTATAGCAAGAAATCACAACCAAATCTGTCAAACAATCTATTGAAGAATGCGAATGCACAGACGGTCAAAATTTGATTTTATTGTATAGTTAATTCAATTAAAAGAAATTTATGGCCGTATTTTTTTAATGGAATTGGGGGCAAACGAGCAGACGTATCGCCTGATGGTAAGCGATTACCGCCGCCCATGAATACCCGTAACAACAGAGGCGTCACAATTCACACAATCACGGCGGCCTTGGGGATGGGGATGGGGAGGGGGATGAGGGGATAGGTTGGATTATGGACCTCCGGTATCCTAACTCACTCGGTGAAACACAGCGCAGGCGCTGTTTCACATCGGTTTTCTGTGAGGCCGTGGTATCACTCCGGTTTGAGCCGGCCCATGCATGCAGAAGCTTAGCTCTGTCACGGTATAAGTTATGATATTAATAAAATTATGAATAAATTAAATATTTTTATTTTTATCATAATAATTGAAAGACATTGACACAGTTGTATTATATGTACTTTGAGAGAATTTCACTCAAAAAATCTATAGCTAGCAGTTGCTTGTTAAGCTATAGGAGATAAGTGCTTCAAACAAAAAAAACATCAGTACCGTAGAGAAGACCAAGTGCTAACATCAACCGTTGGGCACTGGCCCTCCAGACATGATCACCTCACCTGGTCGGAGGATCCTCCCTTTGTGTTGAAGGGACATCACTACACAGAGTAAGTACGTATATATTTCTCGTAAATTTTCAAGATATTTCTTAAAAGCCTACTCAAATAAAACAGTTTCAATATACATATTACTTTAGAGTATTAGTAATTTTATAATATTATATAAGTGGGTTATCTAATAAACTAAAAGTCATATTTTACAGTCCAATAAATAAAGAATATTATGCGTAATGAATGCCACTTACTGGTTATTCTTGTTATGCGTGTCGTAGAAAGACCTCGACGAAATCGCAATGTTCCAGTTGGAAATCTTGTGTTAAATATACACTAGATGAGCATTAATATGAGAAGACGTAATGTAAGTTTCCTGGCATATGTAACAAAAACAGCAGTGAGTTAGAATTTGCTTTGGGAGCTCTTTCACATATTCAATATCCACACCCATTCACAGGCCACTATTGGACATAGGCCTCTCTATAGCACGGAGGTTTTGGCCTGCTATGCTATGCTGACCAGACTGGTTGCTATAGTTTTTTTATCTCTTTTCTCCAAACGTTTCTTTATCAAATACTGCCGTTTATAACGTTGCCAGGATCATGCGAAGGAGAATAATAACTTATACAATAAATGTATTAATAAACATAAATTAAATACATCATTTTCTTATAAATATTTTATGTATAAAACAAAAATGTTTACACCTCATGTAGTTATTTAATGCGATGTTTGAATAATTAATAAAGAAAACAGCACCCAATTAGTTTTATAATCAATGTTGATATACAGGATTGAGTTACTCATACTAATATTATAAATTCGAATGTAATTTTGTCTGTTTGTCTGTTAAGCTTTCACGGCTAAACCGCTGAACGGATTTGGATGAATTTCGGTATAGAGACATATTGGACCTTGGAGAAGGACGTAGGCTACTTTATGACCCGAAAACCGGCATAAACGAAAGCGGAACTACGACCAAAAGCTAGTATTTATATAAATTGGTTTGCAAGGGCCTGTTAAAGGGTTTGTTATCTTATTCAATTTAAATAGATTCAACAGTAAAATATGTAATTTAAAGGGATTTTGCTAATGATTAAAAGTTGTATATATTTAGTTTTTAAAAGACGTCTACACACAACACAGTTTTATGATGAATACCTTTCAGCCCTGAATAAACATACTGATCCTGAATGATATCCAATAGATTGTCAAAAAACACAAGCCTAATCATAATTATTTTAAATTTAAAAGACCTACAACCAGATCTTTAAAATTTTACTACATATATCGCTTGAACAAATAGAAAGTATGAATCTTAAATAAACTACGGCTTATCTTGGGTTTCTATGCTAAGAGAAGCTGGTATATAAATCTAGTGATATCGTGGTGACAGCATCTATCCGTTTGTCTCGCTTACTCTTCAAACTTACTGCACCGCACTCCACTCCTAAATAAATTTTAGATTATAACCACGGTATAAGGAAACGTATATAATATTACGTTATCAATTCTTAATCATAAGATTTTTATTGGTTTAGAAATAATCCAATTATATGTTATTCCTTAAACAAACTTGATACCATGGTACTTACGTTTTTGGTTAGCCAATGGTGGTAATTCTGTTGCAGTCATCTGATCTAAAATTCACAAAATTGTATTGTTGGATTTATAGACTTTAATGTCATCTGTTTAGAGTTAAATTTTTGATATCTCACATCTCAGCTGTAACTGTGTATAGTTCAGTACCAAATAAACATTAATCAGAGACGCAAAATCCTTAACCATCGGCTATGGCCGTTACAGGTCTTTCATTTAGTACCATGGTAGTAAACGACCATCATTCTTGTTCGTTGTAATACAAGTTCAAGTGTACGCCTGCCCCAGGCTGACATTTGTGGCAAAACGTTCTAAAATTACACACCGTTCGCTTCTATCACGAATACTTAATATATTTGTCGGACGAGGCACAATTATGGTCAGTCTGCCGTGACGGACCGCTCCGTTGAACATTGAGTCTTGAACTTGCCGGTGCTTTTGGAGAGGGCACTTTCAACTAACTCGTTTACTACTAAAATGTTCAATGTATAAATTACAGTTTAAAAACGTTGTTAGAGATGGTTATTACTCAATCTAATCTATTTAATTAATTAATTTGTTAAACAGATATCGTTGATATCAAAATTTCGAGTAGGTAATCGATCAAATCTCTAGTTGGCTGCTTTTAATGTGTTTTGGAAGTATCCGTATCGAGTAGGGCCTACCACAGATCATGTAATACAACTTATTTTTATGTTTTAAGTAGACTACTTACAAAGAGATTAGTGATGTACTATTTTTTATTGTTTTAGTCTTTTATTGTTTACTTGCTTATCAGCGTATCCGCCTTCGTGTATGTCGGTTATCATGGTAAAGAGAAGCTTATGTCCTTCCTCAAGAATCAAAGTATTTCGATGCCAAATTTCATTGAAATCGGTGCAGCGGTTTAGTTGTAAAAGTTTCCAATTTATGGTATTAGTATGGAGTAAACACATGTTTAGACATGTTAGGCGAATTTGGAGATAGAGTACAAGTAGTCTTAATGCTCGAAAACTTTTTTTTTAGATTTTAATATTTTTTTGTTAAATTTGTTATGTGATAGTCACAAAACCGTTTCTACTTCTGCGTTTTGTCGTGTTCAAAGTAAATTTATGGTAATTTGAAGAAAGTGGCCACAATTTTTTTACGTCAATTATTTTTTTTGAATAATCATTTCTTATTTATTGCGTTGCGAGTTGCTGGCAGTAAATTTAAAAGTCGCATATTCTTTACGTTTTTAAATATTGTCTTTTTACATAAATAAAAGTATTTCCCGTTTATCGCACATAGATAATCTATAAAAACGCTATCTGATTATTGTTACATGTTAACCGTAATTAAAAAAACACCAGATTTCTTTGATAACGATGTGTATCAGAATTTTTGACAAATAGTAATCAGTAATTAATTCTTTGAAATTAGAAGTGCTACTGTTTAAATTCGCCGAATGTCAGATATTCAACGTTACCTTCGTCACATATCTTTTAGATGTGTATCTTTAAAGGCCAATTAAACCGACAAATTTACTTATACCAAGTATGAATAGTCGATTGTCTCGGTATTTCTAATACGACCTTTTAGTTTCACTTACCCGAGTCACAAGCAAAATCTTATTCATTATATTCCGTTTTTAATTCAACACAAAAACAAGATTTCACACACTAGCATTAGATTTTAAAATACAATGGTTTGAGCTACGTTTGTGTAGTCCTCTTATGCGTGATCTCCTTTGTTTTCTTACGAATTAAAACAAAAATTAAAAGTTTTAAATATCTTAGTTTATTCATTTAATAATTTTTACTCATTTAAACAATTGCACAGTTTAAAATCGTGTTTCAACTCCATTCAGAAAAAGTTTAATAGTTATAACTGTAAAAATACACATTCAAATTATAATTAAAGTTATGCACATATATTACATTGAAATCGAGCGCTCGTGATGTAATTACCTAATTAAGATTTTAAATATTTTAACAACAGTCACCATAACAACCAAGCTTATAAACTAAAAGAAAATACACCATAAAAAGTGCCATAATCCCTATTCAGCCATTGGGTTACAGAAGAGACAACTATGGGAAGAAACTGCGCAAGGAAACAGCACAGCAAAGAGAGGGAAAACTTGATGTTTGGCTAGTGGTATATAATAGGCGAGAACCTTCTTTCTGAGGAAAGCCCTACATCCAGTTGTTAATGATGAAAGTGTTTAGTCGCTTGTGACCGAAGATCCATGAAGTTACAATGTGTCCTCCGTGTTTTCGTAGCTGAAGGGAGTACTCGGTCGGCCGCCTCTAATTACGGGCGAGAGCGGCCGACCTGTTAGAGACAATGTCTACACTTGTTCGGTCATTATTACGTGTTTTTCGTCACGACACACCTGTTTGGTGGCAATGACAAATCCTTACTCATTAGTAGTAGTACACAAAACGTTCTTATTAGCATTCTTCACGCTCGCGTGCTTTTATGTTCATTCGCTTTTTTTGTCCATCATTTAATGAAGAAACTTAGTTTGCCATTTCAATGCTCTATCATCGCTGTTTCTTAAAAATAATAAATAATATTTAGATCTTACACTCAGTGTAGAACAAACGTGGTAGTAGGAATAATTACAATATTTAATATACAAAAACTATACATGTAAAATATGACAATAAAGGCGGTCATTTTACTGTTCAAAAAATTTGCCTGTATGAAAATTTAAAGAATATTAGAACATACTAATTGATTAACTGAACATGATTAAATAAACCAAATGGGGTAAGTGTTCCATCAAAAGTAGAAATCTTCACCTGAAATAATTACTAAACCAAATTTATTACATCTTTCTTAGAATCATATTAATTAAGTAATGAATGTTAATTTAAACTTGCTAATTTTCTCAACGTAAGATTGTAATATAGATAACGATGTTAAGACTGCTGGGTTAGTCCTTTCTCTTCCTTGAAAGGCGGCAGTAGTTAAACATACGTTTTCTTATTGGTAGGAATTACTACTAAACTTAAGGCAACTACAATGGTTGATATATGGGCCTCCGGTTTCATCATTCACTCGATGAAACACAGCACAAGGTCTATTGCACACCTGTTTTCTGTGAGGCCGTGCTATCACTCCGGTCGAGCCGGTATTCATTCTACGGTCCTCCAAAATGAGTTGTTATACGTGGTGAATGTTGTCTGGTGTGATGCTGGTTCGCAGTCGAAGATCGTGCGGCTCATTCTCGACGGCTTCGCGGCCATCTCTGAATGCCTTGGCCCATTTAAATACAGCAGCCCTACTCATACACGAACTACCGAACTGATTTTGCAAACGCAGAACAAAGCCATGTTTTAAACGCCCTCCCACACTAAAAATCGAATAATAATACGTTGCGCAACGGCGGTTGGACTTGATGTTCACTCATGATCGTAGCACGCGCGTAAAACGCGCACTCCAGGCGAAAACTATGCAATACTGTTCATAAGAGACCCAGCTATCAAACAGTCAAGCCCCAGCCTTCTTCTGTTTTTTTTAAATAGAAATCTTTTTTTCTCTCACCCAAAAATCATTTAAGTCAAAATATACACAGATAATTCCAGAAAACAAACCGTATATGTGCGAAATTTACAGCGTTTGTCTCCATCATATTCGAACCGCCTTAGTATACATCAAAAACCTATCATGTTGTATAATCTAGATGGGCTAGAAGTTATCTCTAGAACAACACAAAGTTTGGTATTCAGTTATTAAGTTTAATTAAGTTGAATGCGAACCAATTTTACTAAATGTAAAAATCTTTTTCATGAACATCGCACATGTTTAATGAATGCGGGCTATAAACGAAGTAACCGCTTCGTAAACATTAATTACGAATATTCATTAAGAATAAAACTGTATAAAGAAACAAAAATATTTGTATGTAAATTAATCTACAATGTTTTTATCCTCGTAAGTATCTACTAATTAATAGTAACGAATAACAAAGCAAGGACGCAGTGTTAGGAAATAAATACCTAGAACAAAACAAAAAGTTCGAGTGAGGAGGCAAAATTTAAACTTACGTCAGGTGGAACCAAATAACGGACACACTATATAAACAAAACATTTCTTGCTGACAGGTTTGAAATACCTTAAGCCAAACAAAAAAAGTTATAACCCTCGACTCCGCCCGCGTGAATACGTCTTATCACGGCGACAAATAACCCATATCCATCTTCAAAAATCAAAGTCTTTCTATGCCAAACTTCATTAAAAGCGATGCAGCAGTTTAGACGTGAAAGCGTAAGAGACAGAGTTACAGAAAATTAAAACAGATAAGTTCAACCTGAAAATTGTCTTCTGCCACAAATGATAATGTACAATGTATACGCTGTGTTTCATCGAGTGAGTGAGGATACCGGAGGCCCATACCCCAATCCATCGCCCCCTATCCCCCTCACCATCCCCTTTCCCCCCAGGCCGCCATAGTGTGGGTCACCATGCTGTATTGTTCTTTTTCGCATTGAGGATGGTGACCACCACTCTTGGATTCTGCTCATGCTTTCCATCAGGCAGGGCAGAGTCATTTTGGCAGCTTAAATATATAAAAAAAAAGAAAAAAATGTTTCTTTGTACATGTTACTTTATATCAGATTGGAGACATGTAATGTAATTTATCGTTAATTGTAATACGCGTCCTTATACCGACGCACGCGCCGATATGTCAACTGTTTTTGCCATGAAAGACATTCAAGAAATCCGAATATTTTAAACAAAATATTCATGCTTTATACGTATTTAAATATTCGAGACTGTTCTTATTTGATGTTCGCACGGATAATTTTTATTTGGAGTGTACGATACATAGTTTAGTTCCAAATAAAACCTTGTGAGCCATTACGTCGTCTACCATTCATAATTTCTTTAAAATTATCTATAGATATGCTACGTGATTCTTTAGTAATTACCTATCATGAAACAACCATTTTAAAACACAGCTGTATGGAGAGGGAACGTACATCGATCAAACGGTTCTTGTGGCCGTTTTGAGGTCACGCCAGATGAATAATGCGCCAGGCACATTAACCGTCATTATATGCAAATAATATTACACACATTAGCCACAAGTACTGTATATACCCGTTTGCTATAAGTGGGCTGATACACTCGTCGGACTGTCATCGTCTTTGATCTATTCGAGAATAATTATCTATTTCTTTTGGTTTTCGATAATCGAAATCGAATAACATATTCATCAGCTGTACCCAGCGTCGGTAATGGAACAACACCAAAAGTCACTTACCTAATGAAGCATGACAATTAACTGCTGAAAAACTTGAATTCGCATCCGATTGGATAAAATTAATCAATGGCAGGGCAGACCCGGGCCGTCAATGGAATGGATATTTTATGTTCCCGTGGGCGAAGAGTGGGCTCCAATTTGTCCGCAGTTTTTTAATTAGTATGGATGTGAGAGAAAACGAATTGGATTTATGCTTGCGACCGACGTGCGCTGTGATTATTTTCTCCATGCAATATAAAGAGCAGAAAAAAGCTAATATTTTATAGCTTCGTTAAAATGCGGCTCATTAGTGCAGTATTAATAGTACCGCTGTGGTCATATTTGTCATTAGTTCTGCTATTAATTAATATTAATTGGCTTTTTACAGCATTATGCATGCAATTGTTATATAATTGTCATCGTTTTAACATTAGGTCGTTAATATTAATGATTTTATCCGTACACTGACGGTGCAGCGGTGTTTCATATGGTCTAATGTGGATCCCGTATGAGACGGTAGCGAGGGGCCTTGCGAGCCGTTCGGTCGGAGGCGCCTGCAGCGTCTTTCACCCCGAACTCGGTTCTAATTAGGCTCACATTCTCATTCCGTTTCCGCGTTTAATTTTGCCGGCGGTTTCGTCTTAATTACATTATTCGTGGCGAGCAAGCGTTATGTTCATCTTGGGAAACCGCGTAGTTAAAACAAGTGACCAATACGCCAGCAATTTTAACTTTTTTGAATAACGATTTGTTTTTTTCTGAACCTTATTTTAGAACCACACACACAGTTTATAGACTGTGGTTTAAGATTATTGTTTCTTCACGACGTACTTAATCGCTGCTAAACTAATAAAATTCTTTTGGAGTTTCACCTCAAAGAAATCGTATGAATATTTTATTATTGGAAAGTTTGTGTTCAATTCTGTAGAATCATTCCGTATATTGCAGCTGATAAATGCCTCTAGTGGCCTCAACACAGATTGAGGAAAAGTGGAAATAAACATTCACTAACAAGATGACTTACACTTTCGCAGTCTTAAATATTTCAAACCGGCTGTTCATCGGTTGTAATTGAAAAAAAAAATCACTTAACAGGTAAATAGAGGGGCTGTGAGGAGGCTCATCGCGTTCGCTTTGTTGTCGGGTGGTTGCTAATAAGATTTTTAAACGGCAACAAAGTATCCAATCAATGGGGCTTGAATAATGAAAACGGCACCTGCCAAGTTCCCAGGCCACCCCCACGAGCCTAAACACGCACCACGCTTACAAACTCCACACATCCGAATTAATATAAACTTTAACCTTATGCAAATAGGATTCATTTCACTATTTGTACTATAGTGGTGGAACTTGAACAGACATAAGTTTAAGTAATTATGCACGGTTGTATGTCGTGTCTCAAAAATAGTCATTATTATTTTGAAATGTAGTTTTTCTATAGACAACACAGTAAAGAATTACACATAAAAATAATTATTCGTGAATGTGATGTGACATATTATAATAATAGAAATAAGTCCATCCAGACCTAGCTTCTAAAACAGTTACCTGGGATCAGAGCGTTTTTGTAGAACTGTAACTTGTAATTGTTTGTAAAATGTGATTTATATCGATTTAGTAACATTTTAAAAGAAAACAAGTCGGGGATATAAAAGTCTTGCCAGATTTTCCTATTTTTCCTGGTTTATTTTACAATATCATTCATGTTATAAAAGTATTTCTCAAATGTAATTCATAATTACCGTTTTTTTGGACATTTATTAGCAAATGAATAGATATAAACCAAGGATTTTTTACAAGACAAAGTAGTTTCCAAAATAATTAAATATATAAAAGTAACTGGGACTGAAGCATGACATTTTCCAAATTGGAAAATAGCTTTTAAAGACATCTGATGATTTATAGTTATCCTCTTTTGTTTAGTAAACCAGCTAATTAGAGTCTCAAAACTAATGTAAGTGAACGGTTTTTTTATGTAATATTTGAATCTTATTTCTACTGATCATTGTAATGCAAATATTTTCTATTATATTACGGCTTGAATATTTACATACATCAACTAGTTCTAATTGGCAATTAGCCAGAAAAACGACATCCACCAATTTGTATTAACTCTTGTGACGAGAGTAAGTTACGATATTTATTTAAAAAAGAAACAACGGCTTATCTAGAAAATAAGTTATTACAAAATTAAAATCATCATTTTATTTTGAGTTTTAAGACCAATACATAAGTATAAACTGTTTTTAAACTGTTCAACAGATTGAATGCAGTTTTTACCAATAGATAGAGTGACTCAAGAAGAGATAATAAGAAGAAGATAATAAACGTATATTATAGTAGAGCATATTATGTGACTGCCTCGGGTGCGCAGTGGTAGCGTATGCGACTGCTCGCTGTGGCGGTCGCCCGTAGTCGCGGTCTCGGGTTCGATTCCCGGGTCGGAACAAATGTTTCTATGATCTGCACATATTGTACGTTGCATGTTGTCTAGTACTCATAACGCAAGCTCTGCTTAGCTATGGACTAGACGGCGTTGTGTGTTAGATGTTCGAAATATTATTTTTTTTATTTAGAGGAAATCCAAGAATTTTTAAAAGTGCCTCAACTGTAAATTCTGTAGGTACCTTTAACAATAATATTTTTATTATTTAATAGTATTTTATAGCGACAATAAAACAGAAGGCACAGAAGCTATTCAAAGATATTAACATGGCCCTTGGGATCGCGTACTTCGGGTGCGATTTAACGAAGTGCGATAGGTGCGCACGCGACGCGACTGTCGCTCATTAGCACGCACGCAACTCGCGCGGTTTTACGGATACCCCTAACACGCCACCGCTCCTCGCCCTTATAGCCTTCATTAGACATGCCCGCTAACAAGTGTAATGGGTTTCCACACGCGCACTGCCACAGACATAACCACACATTGATGCATCTGTTTACACCATCGCCGCAATCGTTTTCAACCTCAAACACCATAATTAATAACGATATGCTCGTTAATGCGACCCAGGTATTATGAATCAATTATTGCTATTTATAAGCAACGACCACTTCATTTATAGCACTGTTCAAACGTATCAAACAAATCTACAGCTATAACCCTTTATCCTGTTGGACACAGAAATTAAGCAAATTACATTCAGCAAAGCAAATCGTTCCAAAAGAAAGGGCTACTAAAATAATTGTCTACTTTACTCTCGGAGAAATAGAATTACAATCTAAATTAATTACGCTTTTAAAGCGTCCGTTATTCTTAATTAGTTTCTGCACCGCAGCGGAAGCTCCCGCGCCCGACTCGCGCTCTCTTAATGAAGGGTAGTTTCAAATCAGTGCGTTTGATCAACTCTATGCAGTCTTAATTACGGCACCGTTCCGCGCGGGACAATCCGGTTATTTATGACTACATAAGCTTGATTATTCTTTAATGAATACTTGTTTTAAAACGTTTAATTAAGTTTTATGGCGACAGGGCCGTACAGACGGCTCAGGCGTCCCGCCGCTCCGCCGGCCGCGAGCTAATTGGATCGGGTTGACGCACTCCCCGCGACCCGCGCTAACCATCCACCCCTCAACCCGCAGCACCAACACCCGCCCGCACCCTCACCCCGCTCCTAATTGCATGAAATTGCTAATTGGAAAATTTTATAAACGCGACCACCCGCAGGCCTTCGCCCGAATCCAGAGTCCTGACCGAGGGCCGCCAAGAAAAATTAATACAACGGTCAACGTCTTACAGAGGTTAACTTTGAATTATTCGCGTCTCGAAATAGCTTTATCGTCGTCTATTTACGTGCACTGGACGGTCCCACAATAGAGCGGTTAAACTGGTTACTTTGTAAGCAATATTAAGAGTGAAAGTTTATATGGCATTTATGAAACCTTCTTTGTTTTGCTGGAGTAAAGTAGTTCATAATATTTGTTTGTCTTTGTTCACAGGGCGTGTAGTTGTGGTGGTCGGTGCGAGCGGCTCCCGCTCCAACCGTCAAGCTGGCAGCAAGCGCGTTGAGCATGAACCCGCACTACCACGGGTACGCGGAGCTGAGCTCGCCGCACCCGCCCTCGCCCGAGGCGGGGTTTGCGGCCAACGGGCACGACTATCCACATAACAATAACAACCCAGCACTAAAAGAATGCGCTGGTTGCAATGGCAAGATCGTCGAAAGGTTCCTTCTGCAGGCCCTCGACCGATATTGGCACCACGGCTGCCTCAAGTGCGCTTGCTGCGGGCAGGCCCTCGCCGACATAGGTCGTTCCTTCTATTTCAAAGGTGGAATGATATTATGCAAAAGCGATTACACAAGGTGAGCCTCATGATTTGTTATGTATCATTTAATTAATCAGAATCGCTCATGTTTCGGCAAGAGCTAATTGATACCTTTTAAGGTTTGGCATTCGAAGTGATCGGCTCCAGATCGATCGTTTTCTCTGATCATCAACAAAAGGGTTAGTTTTTACTCTATCATTTGACAATGACAATGGCGTGTCTGTCAAACGCATCACTCCAAAAAAGTATGTTGAGAAAGCCACAGGCGCATTGTTATGAAAATGCTTTTAAAGCCGTTGTGTTTTCTACCTTGGAGGGGAGCAAAAAGTGAATAATTTTGCACAGAACAACAGGTCGACGGCGGCTCTCGGATCAGCTAAATTGGCCTCGTTAGAAAACGCTAAGGACTAATTTAGGATATTGGCAACAAACTTTTTATTCCAAACTTAGTCAGTAATCAGACTCGTTTGTGAGAGTACCGCCGCTTGTGTCTAGGTACCAGTTCAATGTTACGGCTGTGTCTACGATTATGGAAATTTTATGTCTCTTTGCAAACTAATGAATAACCATAGTCGGTTCTGCGACGTTGTTGATAAATAGACTGTGTTTGCATTTCATTTCAGTACTTGTTACCAAAGAATAAGACATAGTTCATAGTGGTTTATAACACTCAACACGATAAATTTCACAAGTTGTAATTTAAGTAATTTAGTTTACTAATTTGAATAAGGTTTACTCAAATGGAGGAGCAATAAACCTTAACTTGAACATACTCGTTAGAGGAATAGATATTTTTGTCGATGTTGTTGGCATCTTATAGTTATTACGTTTTTATGTACACACATAAATGCGCGTTGTGAATATTTGTGGAACAATGTTTTTTTAAATCATTTAGTCGTAACAAATCATTCAGTCATCAAAAATCTTTATTATTATTAAACTTTACATTTAAGTTTGTCAGTGTTTGGTCTACATTAATAGTTTTCTTGTTTTGTAGTATCACCTTATAATACATAAAATGAATAGTGAGGATAATCTAGCAACGTCTAAAACTTCTTTGAGGTATTTTTTACTATTATTTTGAGTTAATACTTTTCTAATATACAAAATTTTACAAATAATTTCCCTGCAATAAATAAGGCTTATAATATATATACCTTTAACGAAAAGTTTACCCAAAAAACGATGATTTTTTTATTTACATATTAAGATTAACTATTAATTCTTTATTACCATATATACACTACAGAATTACATTACAGACATTATACTACACAAAACAATTTTATTATTACCTAGTTACAGACAAACACCGCTTATGTTAAGAAACATACTTGAACTTAAAATGTGAAATACATTTTTAAAATTAATCCTACTAACTTTATTATAAATGCGGAAGTTTGTGTGGATGTATATACTATTTTACTATTTTTTTAAAAAACCACTGAACGGATTTATGAAACTTTCTAGTAATATAGTTCATGCATCAAAATAACACATAGAAATACATTTTACTGTGATATCGAGTGAGCCGCGAGCATAGCTAGTATCAAATAAGCGTAAATTGGTATCATTGTTAGTTCTCAAAATATTAGTTTTCAGTCTCTATTAAAAGCTTTCGTAATTATTTTTCAAACTTTTTTTTTGCATTTAGAAGTAGGTGGTTCATTTACCAAGAGTTAACGTTCATTAATATTAATATTTCCTATTATCTTCAATATCGTAACTTACATTATATAAAGACTTATTTTATAGATAATGAATTCGAATTATGTAGTGCATATGAAAGTGGCTTCTAGCTAGAAATCTGTTTTCACTGTCGTTGTGTACCGTGCAGGTAGAGAAATTGAACAGAAATGTATGCGGGCTGCTGTCGGGCTGGCGGAGCGGCGGGTGCGGCCCGCACGTGGACCGCAGCTGCCAGGCCCGCCGCGTTAATTAGCTAAACGCCTGCCATTCACCAATTATTTCCACCGACTCGAGCTTTACACATGACACTCTGTTTCAAATTATAAAGCTAGTACAGTTTAGTATACAAACTAAAATGTAAACATTTAAATTTCTGTCTCATTAAAGCATATTTCCTTATAGTTTAAAAAGAAATGAATTTAAAGTTTTCAAGTTTGTAATCGTATTTTTACACGCTTTTTATTTGCTCCATCTGTATGTTTTAGTGTTACCGAGATGTTTAGACTTGATTTTGACCTTTTTTTTTTTTTTTTTTTTTAACGGGGGGAAATCCTCATGGATGTCCTCCGCTCTGGGGAGAGAGCGAAGGGGTCTGTCAGACTTTTACTGACTAAAACCCCCCGGTTTTCCGTCTATCTCCTACGCCAGGGATCACGGGAACTTAAAAGGCATCCGCAATCCCCGACTGGTGCCGGCCCGCTGCTGCGGACCACATCTCGTCAGCGAGAGGAGTGAGGTATTTGACTCCCCTCGAGACTTCAAAGAGGGGCGCACAGGAACACTAAGCGCCGCCACCTCGGGTCCGGTTAGTTGGGGGCGACGGACATCCCCAAGTCCACCGCCCCTGGACCCAGTTAGGGAGGCCGGTGGAGGTCAGCGTATGCCCTCCTCCGACGCCCGGTGCGCCTTCTGCGGACTGA